>OX638300.1:46380959-46690575 GCA_951812265.1 Taphrorychus bicolor | reverse complement strand
ATGCATTGTCTTGTTAAAAGTTAACGAAATGAAGTCGAACATCATTATACCTTGACTGTAACTAACTGACCGGGAAATATACGGAAAACGAATCAAGCACCATTAAGTTTATCATGAAAATCGGAGCAGAGAATATGTATACAGATTTCATCTGGCTATTACGGTTTTACCAATATCTAATAAATCCATCGAAAAGGCGTCACCCTGCACCATGACACCATGATAAGGTGTATAATGGTAAAAACGTGCTAAAATTCATAAAAAGATATAAAATGGTGCACGAGTACTCATATGACGGTTTCCATTTATGGCATATTGTTTGTGACTATGAAAAGAATCAACATTTGACATTTCAGTTTCTAGCTTTGATTGTTCCTAAAAACGCGATATTTGCCAATTTTTGGGTCACCCTATAGACTTAGCATTAGCACTTCGCATTATTTGGGACACCGTATACTATTTAAAACTTTAAAAAATCAACGCTTTATTTATCATAAAAGTACTGGAATTTACGACTGATCACTTTACATGCTAAAATCCAAAAATTCCATGTTACAATTTTTAGGACACCCTATAGTATCTAAAACGTAATTATACGCCCTATTTATCATGAAACTACTAGAACCTACAAATAAAATCAATTACTATTGATTTACATGGGAAAAGTCGAAAGAATCGAAAAATCAAAGAATTTCTATATTAAGCATATGAAGCTCTCTCCAACTGGCCCAAAAACCAAAATTTTGGATCAAAATTGTGAATTTCAGCCTTCAACAGCTTATATCGCGTTTTAATGAACATTTATCAGAAAACCTATACGAGGAGCCAAAAAAGTAAAATAATTTTAGTGTTTTTTAACAATTTGTAGATAAAATGGCGGAGGAATTATTTCGCAGTAAATACTCATATCTGACAACACCAGACACCTTGCATAATTTAAATTACTTTTATTGCTAAGTTTTAATAACGCTTTGTCTACGTACTAAATAATCCACCCTTTCTATGTAAAAGACACACTGCTTATGAACCTTTTCTGCATTATTAGCCACATCATTTTTTGAGCCACCCTATACTATCTAAAACAGAAATCAACGTGCTATTCATTATAAGACGACTCGAAGTAACAAATAAAATCGATTACTATAGATTTATATGACACATATCGAAAATTTCATGTTAAACATATAGGGCTCTCAAACCAACCCAAAAAACAAAATTTTAAGATCAAAATCGTGCTTTGCGGCCTTTAACAGCTGATATCTCGTTTCGATGATGATTTATCAGAAATTGTATAAGAAGAGCTAAGGAAGTAGAAGGAAGAATAGAGCTACACGTAGAGCCCATTTTCGAAGGTGCCTAGAGCAGTAACTGAGCACGGGTGGCCCAAAAATAAGGTACAAATTTTGCTCTTTTTTAAAATTTTCTCGAAAACCGTGAAAAGTAGCTTCTTTCTGATACATGCATCTGATAGCCCTTAATGACCTCTTCATACATAATATTAACGTGCATATCGAAAGACCGTACCGTTTCCAAGATAAACAAAAACATTTAAAAATTTGAAAGTTTTCAAAGGGGGTAGGTCGTGAAAATTTTCAGCCAAAATCGATTGTCATAGATTTTTATCTTTGATAGATTTTATCAAAAATAGTCACATATGAAAGAGGCGACAAAAATATGTAAAAAATTTGCAATTTTGGAATTTTCAGTAATTTCCTTCCCCTTCAAAATAAACGTAATTTTTTCACTTTTTATCGACATGTTAATACTTAATTCAAAAACTAAACATGGTATAACGATGCTATTGACACCAATGACTAGAGCATTTTCGACCACAAAATACCTGCTTAATTTGTCGTGCAAGGTTTTTAATTTAGTTGACTAAGTAATGTTAGATCAAATAAAAACATTAGGCAATTTTTACAAAATTTTAAC
This sequence comes from Taphrorychus bicolor, assembly GCA_951812265.1. Lineage (NCBI taxonomy): Eukaryota > Metazoa > Arthropoda > Insecta > Coleoptera > Curculionidae > Taphrorychus > Taphrorychus bicolor. The sequence goes on along the minus strand of OX638300.1, from coordinate 46,688,643 downwards.
GGTTTTTCACTTCCTATAAGACCTGTTCCATATAAGACAATATTAACGTTTTGAGCAGTAATCTTTTACAAGAGTCTGGGGACACACTGTATATACAAATTATAATACAACATATTGCAATACTATTTTTATTAAAATTAAAAATATACAATCTGGGCCATTACGTAGCTGTGAAACTTTATTCATGTTGTAGATCTTGATATCGCTCAGATTTGTGGCATATGGTTGTTATCAGAGGGCTGTAGGCCAAAGTTTTTTGTTAGGAGTGAGTCAACCCTCAGTTAGTAGATGCCTTGGAACCTTTACAAGAGCATTTTATACAGAGTTTTTGGGAGAAACTATACAATTTCCAACAACAGTATTAGAAAGAGAGGAGAGAGGAAAAAACTTAATTTTCTTTAGTTTGGCTAGTAGGTGGAGGTTTCATAAGTTTCGTTTTCCTTGGTGTCTCGATTGGTGTAGAATCATCTAGGGATTTACGAGCCAGGGCTTCTTGTTCATTTTTATCATCATATTGCAGAATAATAATTTCATTATCCATATTTTGATCGTTTCTGGGAAATAGTTCTTCTTGATTCAAAAACATCTCTGTACCATCTGAGGCATCATTTAAGGTATCCTCTAAGCTGTCCACAACTTCCATTTGATTTTGATTTGTTTTGACAGTCAATGTACTGGTCCCAACTGCACCTTCACTTAACTGCATCCCTGCACTGCTCAGTTCGCCGATAACAGCCAATATTTTTAATTCTTTCTCACTTAAAGGTGGTGGACACTGAAAATTGCCCATTCTCCTTTCAGCAACTTTAAGTTCACTGTTTCTTTTTCGGGTCATCAACTTCTGGTTTTTCCAAACCTTGAATATTAGATATAAAAGTACTGATAAGAATTTAATAATTATAAAGCTTAATAAGATTTATTTTATTTGGTGTATAAACTATAAACCCAGCTTAAATACAAAGAAGTCAATGACATTTTCTTTTATTTACCAATGGGTCTATTGATTGCCATCAATTCTGTTATTTACCCACATTTGTGCCAAGCAAATTTAGGTAAGCCCAAAGTTAAGGACCCCCTAAAGCCCTAAACCATAGCTATCAGCATGAGTAACCATGGTAATAATGGAAGCCTTAACTAGGTGTACTTGAAAATGCTTGGTGCAAATGGGGGTTATGTATATTTACATCATTGGTGTCAATCAGTGATGGATTCCATCGATGAATAAAAGAAAGCACCCAATTATTCATAACAATCAGTGGCCAAAAGCCTTAAATACTTGCTTAAATATTAGTTACTTACTTTTTTCCACTGGTCAGTTGTTTTTGTGGGGCCTATTTCATTCAATTTATCCTTGAGATTTTCCCGTTCATCTCTTAATGCTTTTTTGGCTTGCAAACCATTGGATTTACTGCAGGCAAATTCTTTGTGCTTTAACATGTAATCAATCAGGAAATCAATTTGCTTTTCATTGCAACGCACTTTTTTCTCCATTACTTCTTTCACCGCCTTTCTTAGTTACTTCTAAATGCAATATGCCTACGCCGGAACTTCTGACTTCTGTAATTTCGCTATGAATTCTATAAGTTCTATGAAGCTCTACTTTTTGTTTCTTATTTTGTTGACTAGTTTTCTTTATATGAAAAAAAAAACGAAGGTTTATAGCCTCGGTCTGTATCGAGGGGCAAACTGCCCCTTGAAATTTTGTATACCATTGCATGTATTGCCAAGTATTACTGATTATTGCGGGCGTATTGCAGAGTATTGCGGGCGTATTGCAGAGTATTGCAGCTCTATTGCGGTCTATTCGTAGTATTACACACTATTGCAAGGTATTACAGACTATTGCGGGTCTTTTATGTACTATTGCTTACTATTGCGTTGAATTACAAACTATTGCCGGGTATTACATTTCATTGTTTAATCAATAAAAAATCAATCAATTTATTTTTATCTCTTTTTTCCTACTTTCTTGTCAAAAATATGACTTGGCGTTATTGTTTTTGATTTTTAGGACACTAGTGCAGTAAGTAAATTGTTCACTTATAAAATCCTATTTTTTTTGTGATTCACTACAAATTGATTTTACTTGATTCGTGCACTAAATTGAGGCAAATGGGAAATATTTTTATTAGAAAATGCTAATACTTAAAAGGTTAATGAATATCAAAAAACCCTGCTTTTTAATACATTTTTTCTTTGACGGGCATATTTTTTATAGGAATTATTACAACTGTAAAAAGTTTGTTAAGTAAACTATACTTATTTAAATTACTTAATAACTTATTGAAATACAGTAGTCAACAACTGAAACAAAAATGGGAAAATTTTTGGTCACATTCAAAATCAAATATCTCGTGAATCCTTGCATTGATTTCGGTGCCTTTTGAAGGCTTGGAGTGGGCAGAAATTTCTCTTCATGGTTAGTTACGAGTAGCCGCTAATAATGATTTACCCTTTAAAACTCGCTTTAAAATAAAGGGCTTAAGCGAGGGCTTAAGAAAAACCCTGCGAATTTACATTTTGATGCTGTTATACTATTGACAAAATATTTTTTACATTTTTTGACATGCCAAATGAGATTTTTTTTTCTAACAACCTCATACAGCAGTAGTTAGAAAAACCGAGAGAGTTAGATTACATTGTAAGACGCATATTTTGCAGTAAAAAATATATTGGTTGATCTCTGTCGTTGGATATGTTTGATGAAAAAAGTGGTAATAACACTGGTATTTCGGAGAATAAATTTTTTCTTAATTCCATTTCCAATTCTAAAGAAAAGATCTTACTGGCTAATATTATGTATGACACTTATTTTTTGACCAAAAAAAATTTAATTATTTTTTTAACCATAACTTGTTTTATCCAAGGTTTTACCCAAACATTAAATTAATACAATTTAAGCAGATAGGTACTAATTTATGAATTTCAGTTAATGTTCAATGTGCCTATATTTGCCTGAATACATGCACAATATCTTTTAACACCAAAAATATATAGAAGTCAAAAGTCATTATGTAAAGTAAATGAATAAAATAAGAAACTCAATTAAAAACTATATCTGCTAAATTTTCACCATTTTATTTTTTAGGTAATAAAACAAAAAGTTTCAAATTTATGCAAAACTCATCAAAACACTTTTCAGTGTTTTACGCAAAAAAAATAAGCATCATACAAAAAATCAGCAAGTAAGATATTTTCTTCCGTTGTTCGAGATTTCTTCTGTTGGAAATGCAATTAGAAGAAAATATATTGTCGAAAATACCCGTGGCGTTAGATTTTTTCATCAAACATAGGTACCCAATGGCACGTAGGTCTGTGCGCCACTGGTGTATGCAGCAATATAATTTTAAATATGTAGTTGCGACGTATAAACGTGCGTCGTTCTTGGACCTTGCTGTATATACGGGGGGTGTTCTTGGGGTGTGGTCCTTGGTGATGGGAAACAAAATATGTGCCATACATTGCAGCCCGCACCTACCGAATTTCATTCAAATATGTGCAGTATTGCTTGCAAAATAGTTATTTACCTAACAAGTGTAGGAAGTGATGCGTTAACGCTCTGGTTGCAATGGCCGAATGACGTGTCGCCTAGCAACAGTTCACTCGCCACCAATTCGTAATTTTAATGGCGGCTAGCTGTCAAATTCAACTTTCATCAGTTTTCTGATTTGTTAACATTTATTTGCAATAAGCAGTTTTAGATAAAAGTCGTAGATAAAAGTATAGTACGAAATGCGGGTTGTAAAGCATTTACGTACTCATGGAAATATTACTCGCCGCTGCGTGGCGTCGTGCGCAAACTTTCCATTCGTACGTAATAAGCTTCTTCCAACCCTTATTACCTAATATACTATTACACACACGCCTGTCAACGTCATGAAATTATAAGCATTTGTGCTTTTACAGTAAGTCACTGGAAGACCGTACCTATTTGCTGCATCTAAAATTAATTCTTATAAGACCATTCTGATTATAAGTTTTGAATGTTTTTGTCCCTACTTTCTATTTTGCCTGTAAATTTATTTTTAAAACACCAAAACTGACATTTTTCAAACTGTAATTAATCAGAACTTATTTTGGTTTACCACATGAGAACAAAAGAAATGCATGGAGTAGTACTTTGTGAATATAGGGACGTGTGTTCGAATACCATTGAGGACAATTTTTTTTTTAATTCTTTGGCGTGTTTGTTGTCTTCTGTAAGTTCAATTAAATATGAACGTGGGTTAACCTTTACACGCACGCACGTGTGGTAGGTACCTAATTAATAGTGCTAATTGTCCGCTGAACTCTAAAAGCATTCAGATAAGTGTAGAAAAACGCAATCAATATATTTCAACTCAGCAAAAAACAACAACACAAAAACAATAAAATTATTCAAAAGTTATGCTCAGATTAACAAAGCTTCAGATTGTATGTCATTTGGATTTGCGTACGGTAAAAATTTTTACCGCACATGTGCGGTAAAGTGCTACTATGCGTGCGGACGCACTCTCGTAGGAAATAGTTATTTTCCTAACAAGTGCGCACGTTGTAGAAAAACCAATTTTCGAGGGCTAATGGTGCTAATCGCAAAGTTGGCAAAGTAGGGTAATAATGCGCAGTGCACTAATAGAGCATGGTCTGGCAGCAGTTGCAGCGAGTTGGTAACAAGAGCCGAGTTCGGTAATTCCATCCGAGCGCTCCGGTCACAGACTCCCCATCAGATCTCCCAAAATCTTAACAAGCTAAAGTGAGATAGACTGATATCCCGAGCGCTCGGGATGTAATTACCGAACTCAACTAAGCTTGACTGAAGAGAGAAACGTATACGGTAGCGAAGACAGAGCGAGACGACGCGACGCGAATAATCTAGTAATGCTACGCTGCCAGCTCAACCTGCTCAAGGTCAATTTGTTATCACGTAATTAAAATACCGGTTATTCAAGTTTTACACATCTACGTCAGTCGATATACAAAGTAGACAATGCTAATATGCAAAATCCACAATATAGAATGAAAAAGGGCAGTGCACTGTGCACTCATGGAGCCTGGCCTGGCAGAAGTGGCAGCGCTGCAGCGCTTTGGTAACAAGCTTGACTGAAGAGAGAGAAGATTAAAGAATATGGAAGCGAGAGCGAGACGGCGCGACGAGACGTACCTAGTAATGCTACGTTGCCAGCGCAACGCCAATTTATTATATTAAACATATATATTGGGCACCCCAAAATTACTTGCCCTATTGAAATATAATATGTCTTAAAGTATTTTTACCCAATATGTGCGACATTTACAGAGGAAATTATAATGACTTTACATAACTGCTAACACTACTTACAGAGTAAGAGTAGGTAGTACACAAAATGTGTCTAACTCCTTTTAGCAGTAAGTAAGCCACATTTCAAAATTTATTTTATTTTTGTCACTTTTATGAAAATAACAATAAAAATTGCCTTTATTGAGATCGCTACGATAAATCAATTTTGTTTGATCTTAAATGTGTATAAAGGCGCTGAAGTAGACAACTTATAAATTATTACAAGCAGCAAGTATCCATATACATAGGTACTCCATTTTTCGCCATGACAATTGACTATTATTTTAAACAATTGACAATATAATTATTATAATGCTGTAAGTACTATAAAAAAAAATGTTTGCAACAATGAACAAATCATTGACAATGCCAACTTATTAGATAATATGAGCAAAGCCAAGAGTAAAATCTGAAGCAAAAGATAAAATTATCGCAAATCATGTTGATGGTCTCAATGCTGATCTACAAATTGCGTACTTTTTATGTGCATAATTTTGAAAAATAGCCTGTAAAGTGCGATACAAATATTGGAAACACTGCATGGTATGTCTTGTTGAATTCATTACCGAGTATTGCCAAGTATTGCAAACTATTTTACGGTATTGCGGACAATTGCAGTAGTATTGCGGGCAATTTCTGGAGAATTGCCGACTATTCTGCCGTATTGTGCACTATTGCACTGTATTGCGGAGTATTTTTTCCGACTTGTGCACCGTATTGCGGGCGCGGTTTGTCCCTCGGTCTGTACCTCCTCCAATTAGTAGCCTAGAAAATATTTGGGCTAGTAGAATTTCAACAAGCCACATACCAAATTTCAGCTTTCTAACTCAAACCGTTCCAGAGATATCGGCTTAAAACCAAAACTTTTCAGGCGACCATCTTGGATTTTAAAAAATGTAATTTTTAGCGAAAGTTACATAAGGGAAACCTACCATTCGATTTTCAACTTGATATCACTATCGGTTCAAAAAACATGTATAACCTAGTTACCGTCAGCTATGTCAGCTATATTACTATTCATGGTACCCCCATGTGCACCCAGCGTCCAAAGTTGAACCATGTATCATTAACAGTTCTCTAAATATTAACGTTACTATGATAGCTGAGTCACCTATATCACAATTTATGATACCCCCATAGGTACGTACCATCCAAATTTGCACCATCTACCATCAATGGTACCCCAAATATGACGTAATCTACATTCTATCCATATAATACGCATTGCCCAACGATTTTCTTATGAAAAATACACGTGTAAAAGCCTGAAACTTATATGCAAAATTTCGTTAATGGTACCCATGGGTTTCGTACCATAAATAAGGTTTCGACCCATGGCAACTTGTAGTTCATTCCCTAATGAACTATGGTACCAAATTTCAGATCTCTAACTTTATCCGTTTCAAAGATATCCCCTTTTTTTTATCACCCTGTCTACGGCGGCCATTCTTTTTCGCCTCCATCTTTTATTTATGACGAAATCAATATTGTCCCATTTAAAAAGCATTACACAATGTATTTCTTATGGGAAGATAAGAATTGGTAAAATGTATTGTATCGGATTGTTAAAGAACTGTATGCAAACAAACTATAGACAGCGTGGTCGGGCCTCGACGTCATCGGGCTGGACGTCATCAGCCATTATGATTCATGAAACCCGACACGAAATTTTCAAATCGACCAGTCTTTGTGAAAACGTGTTCTAGGACTGGGCATTTTGCCAAGAATCTTCCTAGAAATGTTCAAATTTTTCCCGGCCAGACAGTTTTCCACGTTTTTTGGCCGATTTTCCTTAGTCCTTAAAGTTAATATTTACATTTCGGAAAATCTCAGCTGTCAGTTGCAGAAGGACGCGTCCGCCGAATGCTTCCGATTACTAGTTCGTGGCTGGCGAATCGAAATCATTCGGGATTTTCGGCCAAGATTTGAAAAAAATTGCATCGTTTGTTTCGAAATTCAATAAGACCATTTCGCGACGTCCCAACGAAAAGTGGTTCCTAAGCACAAAAAGAAAACATTCCAAGGTGTCCCGTGGCATTCCAGTAGATGCACGATCTCCTGACAAATATACCTTAAAGTGGCAATTTGAAATTAAAAGTTTAAAAATTTGTCAAAATTTCAAATTCAAAGCTAGGCCCTTGATTTTTGGCATGATGAAGGGCCGATGTGTGTACTACCTCTCTGAATTATTTGAGATTTTTTACTGCATTAATGTCGAATCTACATTGTGAAATGTGAGAAAAGTACACCAAAATTGGCAAAAATTGCGGCACAGAAAAACTTTTCTAGCTTACTCGGTATAACAGCTAGACCAAAATTAATTAATGCTTTTTTTTCTCTCCACGTCTTCTACTTGCGCATATAGAACCGAAGCTAGACCGCTCCATAATTTTCGTAAAAGTCGCAAAAAAACTACCTTACTATTTTCGACACTTTTCCTTAATTTGTTTTTGGACATTTTTTTGACCACTCTGTATTAAAATGACATCTTTGGGGGGGATAAGACTAAAAGTGCCCAAGGATATGCCCTTTCCCCTGGTACCATCGATATTGATCCAGTCGGCTAACTAAGGAGTTGACCATTACAATTTTTTTTTTTAAAAACCGTCCCAACTTTGCGATTTTTTTTAGATTTTCCTATTTAACTTATCGGAATTAGACTTCAAAATTAATCATCTACGAGGAAATTTACTCACGGGAAGCTCTATACCTCACGTAGCCCCGGAGTTACGGTAAAACCAATAATGTTTTGGGTATCTAGAAAAACGCATTTTTGACTTTCGTCAGCCCCCGCACGTACCAAAAAACCGACCATATTTTTGGAATGCCCGTTCATTTCTGTATCTACGCGCAATACTGCAAAATCCCGTCAAATGAGCAGTTTAAGAGTTATAAGCGTTAGAAGGGAAAAAATACCAAATATCAACAAACCACACCTGTGCCTGTCACTTAATTGAATCTTCTTCTTTCTCTTGCAGATACCCTTTTAACGACGCAGGCCATGCGCACCTCTTCGCGCGAATTTCGAGTGGTTCCTACATGGTACCGGAATGCCTTTCGCCAAGGGCCCGTTGCTTGATCCGGTCCCTATTGCGGAGAGAACCTTCGGAACGAATCAAGTCAGACGACATCCTGTTTCATCCCTGGTTGGCCAGAGAGGAAAAGGACTGGGTGGCCAGGTCGTGCGACCAGCTCGTTCCAGAATGCAGTATGTACGACGACTAAAGGGTTTCCTTGTGCGATTCGCTGGATCGAGTCACGCGTTTTAATTTATTTGTTTTTGTCGTTATCTATTTGTTGACTCTCCATGGGGCAGCAGGAATTTTGTGACAGAATGTTGACTTTATTAAAGAATGACTCCACTTCTGATCAAGATGGTGAAGGTTTTCGATCTATTGTGAGAAATTAACATTCTCCGCGAATTGTTTCACGCTCCCTTTCAGTTCAACCTGGAAAATGACGTGGGTCTAAGCCTCAGCTTCCTTACACTTATAAACCGGCAGGCGCATTCACCATTTTGATCAGAACACGGTCGTTCTCTCTATGCTTTGCTACTTTTTAATAAATAACTTCCTGTTGCACCATGAAAAGAAAAACAAGTTCCCCGATTGTTTGCGAAACTGTTCCTGCATCTTTCTCCTTTATACAATTTTTATTTTTTTTTTTGATACAATTTTATTTGATACAATTTAAATTTGAAGTTTGATTGTGAAAGACATTCAGTCAGGCAGAAAAATTTAGGAAGAGGTGTCGCAACTGAGAATCCCATTGGTGTTGCTCAATTTGTGTTAAACAAGGAAACACTTCAAACGTGGATTTGAAGGTAAAATCAAATCCAAAACACAAATGTTTTTAAATAGATTTTCTACATCTTCTTTTTAGAAGTCCATTATTACACTGATAAAACCACATTTTATGGTTCTGTATTTTTATTCTTTAAACACGTAAATTTGTAAAATCGATTATATTAATTTATCTTCTCAAAAAAACAAAGTTATATTGTTAACATTGTGGATTGGCATACAGAGGACTAATAAGAATTTCCATTAGCATAACATGTGGTAGTAGTGATAGACAATTTTTAGCTTTTTCGCAGGAAACTCTGGTTTAAAATATGCAAAAAGGCAATATTTACTAATTGGAAAGTGAAAACTTATCTGCTTTCAATATTTCCAAAAATATTGCAGCTGTTAAGAAGGAAACAAACCGAAACAACTACTCCGAGGGCTAATACCTCTAACCGCATTGAATTGCACTGTTTGTTTCAAAGCTCATTTTATATTTCGCAGAAAATAAATTTCTTTCAACTTTCATAACCCTTGGTATATAGCGCCAATCAGGTTTTTTTGTACCTTTTTGTTATTATATTCATTATTACCTTGCTTTTCTATACCAGCGATAACCTTGCTTGTCACTTTTGATTTTTGTGTCAAAGTTAATAAATGTGTTCGCGCCTTTTTCGATCAACTTCTAGAGGATGCTGACGACGGAGGTTGAGGTTTGTCGCCTCTAGAAAGTAATTACGCAATTACTCCCACGCAAAAAAGAGTAGTAAGTACTTTTGGTTAACATATACATTTAGTAACTTTGACCCATATTTCAAAGAGAAACTTTAATTTCTCTTTTATGCTATATATTTTTGTTTTATTCTATAGCACTTTCTTGTGCTATAGAAGGTGTCTATTTCATCTTTGCTTTTATGTATGTTTTCTATAATCTTCAATGTCGGTAGGCGTATTAGCCCTCGAAGTAGTTATTTCTATTTGTTTCCTTCTTTATGTATAATTACAAGGTTTTGAACTTGCCGAAAGCAGACAAGTTTTCAAATTTCCAAATTGTAATTATACATGCGCATTTTTTGCAAATCTTAATTAAACTCTGGTTCTATATTCAAAAAGCGTAATGTTTTTTGGCTTTTTAGCATTGATTTTTTATTACTTTATTAATTCATTTTAAAAATTTTTTGCTTTATAAAATGAGCTTTGAAAGAAACAGTGTAATTCAATGCCGGTAGGGGTATTAGCCCTCGGAGTAGTTGTTTCGGTTTGTTTCCTTCTTTACAGCTGCAATATTTTTGGAAATATTGAAAGCAGATAAGTTTTCAATTTCCAATTAGTAAATATTGGCTTTTTCCATATTTTAAACTAGAGTTTCCTGCGAAAAAGCTAAAAATTTCTATCACTAACATATTTCGCAGAAAATAAATTTCTTTCAATTTCATAAAATGTGGTTTTATGAATAATTCAAAAGCTTGATCATAAACAAGACAAATTAGTTCAATTTTGTAAAGTTTTTCTTTCGACACATAATTGGCAACTTTTATTGGGATATACGTGCAAACCTTGTGCTGTGTTGTAGTTTTTAAGTATCAATGTATATAGTTTTATCAAAGACTAGTGATTATATACCTTCAACTACTTAATCTCTACGCTAAAACCAAAGGTTATGGATAATTATTCTGTAAATAATTACCCCTATTCTTTGGTTTTATCATAGAGATACCTGTTCTTTTCAAGCCATATTATTAAGTGGTGCCCTGCGAAGGGTTTATACAGGGTGAATGCGGCTTTTTCAGTTTTCATGTCATTTATCTTTATTTAATTAAGCCCCCAGTCTTTATTTAATTCGTTTTAAGTTAAGTTCCAATTGTACAGGGTGTACATTTTTCGTTGTAAATGTCGGGAAACTTTTTCTATCTGTGCAATCTTATGATTACATTTCATACTAAATTACGTTGCAATACTATTAAGTGACAAATTATTTGATAGAATTCATTAAAGTGCCCTAGTGCATAGGGAACTTTAATATATATACCACTACCAATGGTTCCGAAAGTTTTAGCACTAGATGTGGGTGCATCATTTAATTTGTTGATGGAAATATAAATTATTTACTTGCGCTAAAGAACATTTCTGATAATCTATGTACCAAATAATTGGTACTTTTTAAAAATTGACACCCTGTATATGTTCTAAGCTCAGTTGAACCAGGGCTGGTACGTAAACTCTCCCGTAAAAAAGCATTGCACGAGTTAAAGCCAAGGATACTAGAAAGCTTTTAGGATGGTTTCAAGTTTCATTCCAGTTAGGATGGAATCAAAACAAAGCATTAAATTCTGGTGCAGAAATATCATACAACTCGAGCCATCCTAAAATCGTTTTAGTATCCTGCAGTTTAAACAAAAGTCCTGTTTCAACTGAGCAATTTTCAGAAAATTGGACAGTTTTGTATCCAACCAACCCTTTATTGATTGTTAAAATAATTGTTCCTACTAGGTTCGTTTGTTTAAAATTTGAAATGTTATAAAGAATGGGAGAGCACTATGATTGCTTCTGTTTTATGATATATAGTTAAAGCATATCGTTCCTTTGTTTAAATAAAAAAAAATCGTAGCAACGTGGAAGCATCACGGTGAAAAAGACTGATGTAAATTGTCTTTATTTATTGTCTTTTTTTTGTATTACAAACATTTCTGAATAGTGTCGCCATTAATTATTGTTGATGTTTATTGTGCTTCGTCATCTAATTAAACTTTCTTTTCAAACATAATTTGTATTATTGTTTAACTGAATTCTTCCATTGATATGTGCCACAACTAGTTTATATTGGTTCTCGATTTTATATGCTTACACTAGATTAATTGGTAAGTAAGTGATCTCTATGGATGTTGAAAGACCACAGCGACACTGCTTCTATAAAAAAAACCTTGCAAATCAAACTAATATAATATAATTATTATTATATTAAACCCTTGGAACTGATGTATATAAAAATCTGTTAAGAACCTTATTATTAAATACAATTAAAAAATAAATAGACAGTGTAACAATGTTATTAACTATAAAATTGTACATAAAGCTTAATGGTAATGATTGTTAGATTTCGTCGGTATATTTGCCTAAAAACTGTTGTTTGCAATAAACATTATTTATTTAAACATATTATTGGTGGGTTTCATTTCAGTCTCCAATTGCAAAATGGACATTATTTGCTTGACAGTGGAAAAGAATTGACGCAGTGAGTGACAAAAAAAAGACCCAGTCTTACTTTTTTTATAGTACTAATAAGGTGAGATTAAAGTCTGTCTAGTGCAAAAATAGGGTAATAACTGCAAATTTAGCCACAATTCATCATCGATTTTCTTTAAAACCCGAACGTCGTTTTTTCTTCAATTGTAGAGTTATTTTTACCTCCAGGTTAATAACACAAATTGGACTGGACATTAAGCACAAAAACTGAAAAACATACGAACATATTCAATCGGTTGGGAAAATATATTAAAGAAATCAGATCTACGTTTTCTGCAAACATGGACACGATTTCCATGATTGCTATATAGAGTTACAATTAGTACAGTATTGCCAACAATCTAAAAGACAATCTAAACCAATATACACCAATGAGTATTCTTCTCTATAAAAAAATTAAATCGTCTTTTAACTCTAGAAGATTTTTGGCATGGCTTTCGTAAAAACCTATTTCTAATGCTATTTAAAGCGATTCAATTAGGTAATAAATTACACAGATAATCTTTAATACAAAAAACATTACGTTAAAATAATTACAAAAAGAGTTTAAAAAAAATACAATAAATTATACTTTTTACCTTATGTGATGATAATAACCGAGTAGAGCTTGATTTTATCACAGTTAATGTTTGTTTGTTGGTTTATAACGATTCTTTTAATTTTAATGGGACACTTTGTATTCTTTTAAGGACTTTTTTAGGCAGAAAAACCATAAGACCCTTGTCACTTTTTACTTTTTGTTTTCTTAGTTTGGTGGACTATTTAATAGATAATACCCTCACTATAGTGACTAGTGGACTAGTGGAGCGATGCAGGATTGTGAAGGAACAAAAGTCCATTTACTTTCATTATGTCATCCTACTCTGTCAAACATTCATAACGATCTAGATGATGTTTTCGAATGAACACCCCTTATTCAGTTAATATAATGAGTGAATTTAGTGTTGACAAGTCTGGTAAAATTTCATCAGATTTGGTGTTTTTTTTTTGGCCCACTTTGGTTTTTTTGTGACAATTTTGAAGAAAAAAAAAGGCATAATGTCTTAGAGTTCTTTTCCAGATTCTTTTACAGTAACAGTAGTATCTGGTAACTTATTACTTTTCTCTTGGAGAAAGAATTTCAATTTTTCCTTTTTTTTCACTTTTCACGCATAATTTCATCAATTTTTGCCGAAAATTATCGAAATTTGTGACTATTTCTAATCAAGTTGTAAGTACAACTCCGCCCCGGCATCTGATAGATGAACCGAGTAGTCTGTTGGATGGCGGTGCCGGTCCCAAGCCCGGATAAAGGAGGAGGGTTGAGCGGGAGACTAACTACCCACCCTCGTCAAAAAAAAACAGTTATGAAAACTGCAACAATGCCTCGGATTTGGATGGATAAAATTATCAAACGACAAACGTAACGGAAAAGGAATATGAAGATTGGAACCCGGAACGTCCAAAGCTAGTACAGACCCGGAGCCTCCACAAATGCCGTGGAACAACTGAATGATATAGGATTGGACATAACAGCAGTCCAAGAAATAAGATGGCCCGAGAATGGAAATATAAAGTTAAGCAAGTCTGTCGTATTTTTCAGCGGTATCGAAAACGGAAAGCACAAATTTGGAACAGGCTTCGTAATCAGAGAAGAATTAGTCCAAAACATACTAAACTTCAAACCAATAAGCGAAAGAATATGCCACATCAGACTTAAAGGACAATCATACAATATCTCAATTTTGTGGACATAATAGCGAAAATATTTTTGCTTTTTGTAGACATGCTTTTTGTAAACCCAATGGTGAAGGTATTCTTCTATATATATTTTCAGGCAACTAGATAACGTTTTCAAATGAACACCCCACGATTTCTATTATCGAAGAACCAACCTTGAAGATAAAATCGATTTGAATCCTCCCACAAAAACGTAGTAATTGTTCTGCCGCCCGTTAGTGACTGACTATTTTCTTTACATAATGGCGAATGCATTTTTTTTTAGTATTGCATTTTAGTATTATATCTTCTAGCTGGTTTAACATTTAAGAGTCTCAATACTGGCTTTTCACACCGTGATCTCAAGAGCAAAAATATTAATATTATTTATACAAAAGTGTCCCATTTAAGTAATTGTTATGACTTGGACTTTGCCTTGATGCCTTTATTAAGAGAATTTATGTCGACTTTCTTTGGACGTAGTATGAAATTGAGGTTGTGTGCGGTATTGACTGCGTAGTACACGTTGGCGTTGGGAGGGAGGATCATTTCTAAAATTGCGAAAAAGTAATTATTGCCCAAACTCACGTAGTTTCGGTTCCAGAAAAATACATTATTTTCGTTGCCTTTCAGCTCGAAAAGGCCCTAAAAAATTTAAATAAACTCTTACCTCTTTCAGGCAGCACTTGCGCAAGCGTATATTGGTCGGGACTGCCCTCTAAACTTAATTTGTACATGGCGTTACGTATGACCTGCGGCGTTCTCTCATTGTTGCTCAACATGATGCTCTTGTACAAGACGATCCCTTCCGTTTCCGGGTTGTCCGTCTCGTAAGTTACCTAAGTGATTAAGGAAAATAACCCCATTTCATATTTTTCACAAGCAAGTATGTAATACCACGAAATAAAAATTAAACACTTACTTTTATAATATAAAAATCTGGACTGCTTTTTTGAGAGGAATTGCTAAGGCTGAGCGTCCCGGAATTGTTGGACAAAGGCACTTGAAGACGATTCGGTGCGCTACCTAAAGATTAAGGATTACTATTTTGAAACACCCTGTATGTATGTTTACCCGTACCTGAGTGGGAGCTGGTCAAACTGACATCCAAGCTGGGTAACGAGGAATTACTACTGGAATTCGACATTTGGCTGGGGCTCATTTTGCGGTCGATACTGTTGTGCGGCGAACTGGTGATGCTCTCCGTGTCGCAGTAGAATTGCGAACTGTTACTGCTGCTCGTACTTGTAATAGAATCGTTTTTCTGATGACACGGAGTTGACTTTTTGTTGTTCCTAGAAAATTTGGTAGTTATTACAGAGACAACAACAGTTTACTAACATTTTATCCGGTACTAATAAAGTGTGTGAATTAATATTATCGGTTACGTTCACCCGACGCGCTTTCCAGCGGCTTGATAGGTGATACACTGCTAAATTATTCCGCTTAAGATACCTTTTCGTAGCCGCGTATATCTAGGAATGGGTAGGTGGAAAAATATATATAATGTACCATATATTCCACGGTAGAGGGCTTAACGTAACTTTACGAACACTTACGTGTTCAACATATCGTTTTATGGAAATTGGACCTTGACATATGCGATGTGCAAAAAATTATAGGCCTCTGAACTGTGAACGTACAGAAGGCTAGTGAGAATCTCCTGGGTAGAAAGAGTGCGTAACACCGAGGTACTTCAACGCCTCGACAAGCAACTGGAAGTCCTGTTCACAATAAAAAAGCACAAAGTGGAGTTTTTCGGTCACCTCTTAAGGAATTACAAATGTCGACTTTTAAAGTTATTTAAAAGGCAAGATCGAAGGACGAAGAGGCCCGGGTAGAAGAAGGATATCCTGGCTAAAAAAACTGAGCACTACCACACTGTTCCCCAGAGCTGTAGACAAAGTTCAGATAGCGCTGATGATTGCCAACGTCCGAAGAGGACAGGGCACCTAAAGGAGAAGAAGAAATCTTTGAATTATCGGGCGAAAGACGATTTCTAATGGGATAGTGAACGCAGAAGTAGTTTCAAAATACTCATCCAAGTTAAGCAGACGAATCTGGAATGGTATTCAACTGTATCGCCAGATAGCACAGAATAATATAGATGGCGACATAAGCATTCTTGATGAAGTTGAATAAAACATGGAGGTACTAACAATTATAGACATGAATGCTCTTATTGCCACTTTAAAAATAGCCCGATTTATAAATACTTCTTCTTGTTCTTCCCCTTCAACTTTTAGACGTCTTAATCCGTTTTATTCAATTCAATGAAAAAAAACTATGTATTTTGAAATCTATTTTACCCAAATTAGAAAACACTATTCACTCAACACACACTGCGTAAATCGACGAGCAATACCGCATGCGTAATGCGTTACCGTTTAACGCAGCTAGGTAAACGTAGCTTTATAAAGAGAATTACCCAACCGCTGACCAGAGTTGCCAACCATGGCTACTTTTAGCCAAAGTGGCGACTTTTTGCGACTTCGAATTGAAAATGACGTTTGTCTACAAAATTGGCGGAATTTAAGCTTGGATTGGTGAAAATATGGCGACAAATCATGAAACTGTTCGAGTTCTGTTTTTCGTCGTTCTTTTTGTGCATTTTAACCTTTTTACTCTGAATATTCAAACTCCGCCTACTCTAACTCTAACTAAACCTCTCTTTTGTCAGTTGTCATTTGTCAGTTAATTCTGTTACGTGTTCGTCTCTCTTTGTCTTGTTTATGTTCATGTCCAGCTCCATAGGGGTTCTTAACTTAAGTTTACTTAAAAATTGTTTGGTGCAAACGAAACGGCATACAATAACAAGATTAAAAAACTTTTTTTTTTGCGCAATAATGGCGAGTTTCTCTTTCTTAGAGTTTTTGGCTACTTTTTTTTCTTGATCTGGCGACATTGAATTGGAAAGGTTGGCAACTCTGCCGCTGACATCAAGTCTATGCAATCATCAGAGGTCAGGACGCTTATTCTATAGGAAAGAGTGAACGTGAAAGTGAGAATTTTGACAACCTTGATTGGTCAAAAAATTCTGTTGACGAATTCCATTAGCCAGCAATTCTCACTTTCACTTTCATACTTTCCTATAGAATAAGCGTCCAGAGGCCTGCCCGACGACGCGGACCTCCAAACTGTAAAGGCCGAACTTTTTGAGAAAAAAAATGTAACAGCAGACCTGTTCAGAATGCATAACAGGAAGGCCAAGGCACAACTGGCCCTAGTTTTGGCCAAGAGTTCAAATACCACAATTTTTAAAGTGAAAAAACGTCTTGGTCTTTCTGTTAAAGTTGAACAATAGAAGAAAAAAGCTCCCAAGCATGGGAAGAATCCGGAGGGCAAAACGCCGGGCCAAAAGCCGGGCGTAAAACCCGAAAGCCACAAAGAGCAAAAGAACTCAGAAGGACGATGGCCTTATCAAGGCCATCGAAGCCAAGATGAAAAACTGCTTGGGAGGATGGATTCGCGAGGCAATACGCTCCAATGATAGCTGCTACACATCCAGAGTCGCTCACCATTATGCGACGGAACGTTAACGGGCTGCGCGCCAGAAAGTGCGAGGTGGCGCTTCTCTTGGCGGAAAGAGAGCCGGTTCTGGCTCTTTAGAAAACCAAGATTGGCAGCCGCGTTCGCGTAGACTTCCGGAGGTACAGCACGTACCGTTACGACAAAAGGAACCCTGATAACGGAGGGGTGGCCATACAGGTGAGAGACAACATCATACATCGTTGCCTGGGGTGTCCAAAACACGGAGATTGATGCAATATCCGACGTCGTGGGCACCAGCTTTGGTCAGATGAAGGTCACGTCGGTATACAAGCCTCTACAGGATGAACTACAGCAGGAAGATTTCGACATTCTCCAGGGTAACCAGCAAGCACTAGTGCTGGTTGGCGACCTCAATTGCAAGCACGCTCGTGGAACTCTGCAATTGATAACAGGCAAGGCGTCAGGTTATTGGAAATGATGACCGCTGCCGAGGCAGTGTCAATGGGGCCCGAGGAACCGACATGCCTATACCCAACGGAGGCGGGAGACCTAACGTACTTGACATCGAGGTGTTAAGGAACGTCCGCTTCTGGCCGGAGTTAATGAAGGTACCTCGGATCACAATCCAATAAGACTGACCCTTGAAGCGAATGCCGAAGTCAAAACGACTCGCTCTAATCACACAAATTGGAAACGGTTTCAAGAGCATTTTTCAGGGCAGCTGGAGGGTGCCGTGCCGGCGTTCGAGGAGGATGTGCTGCAGGCTCTAAGGTTATCCACAATTGAGCAGGTGCAAAAACCACGCGGTCAATATGGAGAAACCCCCGAACATATACGGGCGCTCGTTCAAGAACAGACGACTGCGTGGATTGTACCGCAGTGACCCCTCAAAGGACAATCCCAGGCTGCTTAACGAAAGCAGCCAGCGATTGAAAACAGCCCTGCGCGAATCGCTGCTGGAACGAGCTGGAGCCGCGCTCGTCTGGCCTCTAGCGGCTGTAGAAAGCCTCAGACGTGAGAAAAACGCTATACCACTGCTGTACAGAATAAACGGTATAGTGTACAGTGATGAGGACAAGGCGGAAGCTTTTGGCCAAACGCTCGAAAGAGAGTGTTGGCTAAATGATCACCCTGACGATGATGAACGTCACATCCTGGCGATTGAGAGAACCGTCCGGCACCTGAGGGGTGAGGACGCCAGGCGTCAGCAGGGCCCGATTGACCCGGTCACCGCCAGGGAAGTCAGGGACATACTGAGGACCCTTGTGGAATGTAAGGCTCCGGGACGAGAGGGCATCTCCAACGTTGGAGGATTAAGATCAATTCAACCAAGTGCCAGGCAATCCTGATATGTAGATGTGGTGATGCCATCCCGAATCAACTGGTGATCGATGGCATCGAAGTGCCGTGGCAAGACTCGCCCATTTATCTGGGGGTTTATCTTGGATAAAGAGCTGACTTGGGACCTCCATGTCAGGGTCGCCCTTGCCAAAGCTAGGGGGGCTGCGGCCTCACTATACAACCTGCTCAACCGAAGAAGCCATCTGCCCGTGAGGAGGAAGCTCCTGCTACTGAAAGCCATCATGCGGCCTATCCTAACATATGGATCGGTTTCATGGGGGAAGTGAGACCAATTTCCGAAGAAATTCGTGCTAATCTGCGATTGCAAACAGTGCGCGACTTCATGAGACTTAAAGCTGAGACGACCTTCCGACGAGCGGAAGCACACCCAGACGACCTGCTGCGGGCTTTGGTTCAATACGAGCCGGATCCCCAATCAGGGCAACCCTGGAAGCGGCCACGGCACCAGCTACGATATCAAGCTGCAGAGTAGAGCGACAGCAGAGACGCAAGAGACCGCCCTGAGGAGCAAGGTCCACATCTTCCGCAAGATATGCCATGCCAAACCAGCCAAGCTGGGGAGGCTGTGAGATATGAAAACAGGAAAGAGCGTGCACCAGAGAAGACTGCCGGTAGGAGACCGGGGATTTATAGGCAATCGGACCCGGAATCCCCAAAGCAGAGCGGGGGTGTCCGGTGTCTTGACGAAAAGATTTTTCGCCCCGGGGTCGTGCCCCCATAAAAAAAAACTGACATCAAGACGCTGGAAAGCGTGTCGGATGAACGTAACCAATATTACGGCTAACCGTTTATTAAGCATTTGATGACCGGCATCGAGCATTGACCGATGTATTGGCGTTTGCTTACGCATTCACTAATATTTGACTAACTCACTAATTCATTCACTTATATTTGATGTCAATTATAAGTGAATGGTTTATAGCAACACTTACCGATCTTTCCTGTTTTGCCCGTTAGTGGCTGGTTCAATCTGGCAACTCAACTGGTAGGCTTCGCGATCATCCAGTACCAAGATCGAGTCAAACCATCTATCGAACGCTGGATCTTCGACGAAATGATATGCATTTGCCGCACCCTATTTTATGCAATAAAAACAATATCAATTGTATAATTTGATTAAAAATTTGAAGAATATCGTTGTCTCAATAATTTTCTTTAGGCCGCGTGCAGACCTGAACCAAAGACACTTCTACATAGACTCCCCATTCAAGTGGAGCATCGCGTAGGCATATTTTTAGTTTGGTTTTACATAGTAAGATGCCGCTACTAAATTAATTAAGTCACTATGTGATAAATTTGATGCTCGGCGGGTCAGTCGCACACTTTCGTAGCAAAGTCGGAAACTGAAAGTGAAAAGGCCGCATCGAAGATTCAACTGCAATTTTTAAAATTGCTCAGGCCTCCCAACCCGGTGTGCATTTTACCCTAAGAGTTTAACGCTCAGTCCGCTTTTTGGAAGTAGACGAAATCAAATAATGTAGGGCACATGCATAAAAATTATTAATTATTAAATGAGTTTATTAATTGTTATGGTTTTTTTGGTACGATTAGATACATAATTGAATTACTTATAAGCAAGTAAGTTACGTATTCTTCTAGAAACAATAATGATTTCAATATCGGGACGACTATAGTAATTTAGAAATGTAAAGAAAAAAAAACTGACAGTAGTAAGAACTTCATCAGAAAATACTTAGTAATATCTTGAGCGTGGCTAATTTACTTTTTTTTAAACCCCCTAAACCGAACTGCTGGATAAATCCAAAGCATAACCAAATTTCCATAAAATAAATCATGTAAATATTTTATACTAAAAAAAGTTTCTAAAATTAACTAAAAATTGATTCATACTGTGAATTTTAGGAGGAACTAAAATATGCACTACGAGCCCTAACAACTAAATGTTCGGACGGAGTATTCGGTTTATGAAAAAATTGAAGTTCGAATGTTTCACCTATTTTTTTTTTTCAATGACCTATGTAATATAGTTGTGTGATGCGTTTTAAACGATTAATTGATAAATAGATCGATAATATTTAACTTGTTCTAGCTGCAAAATAATTATTGTTTAAATTTTATTTATTACTCTGACAACTAAATGATCGGACGAGACCTATTACAGTCAATGAGTCTTTGAAAAAACAAATGACAGTTGTTATGGCTGTCAGCACTTGAAGTTCATGACAATGGTAAAGCACATTTTAACAAAATAATGGCTCGAGGTGTGCCAACTAATCAAAAAGTGCGTGAAATCATAATTCGGCAGTACGCTACCGGAAAATCGATGAAAAAAATATCAGATGACCTTAATATGTCAAAGTCAACCATTGGGGATATCATTAAAAAATATGGAGAAACCGGAAACGTGGAAGTTCGTGGCAAAAGTTCGGGGCGACCGAGAATTATAACTGAAAGGAAGAGACGAGTTCTTGTCAAAATATGCAAAGACCAACGACGAAGCACTTTACGAAACATTCAAGCAAAGTGGAATGAAGAAGCAGTCATAAATGTGTCACGCGAATGTTGTCGGCTGTGGATACACAGGTCTGGTTATGGATTTTACAAGGTAGATATTATTAATAATTAAAGGAAACCATACATATGCGCTTTAAACATAATTTAAAAGTATGTTATTATTTTTAGGCTAAAGAAAAGCCATTGCTCACCGACGCACAAAAAAAGAAACGACTTATCTGGGCAAAATCCAAAGTAAATTGGGCCATAGAAGATTGGGACAAAGTAATGTTCAGCGATGAATCTAAATTCGACGTCTGTGTTGGTGATTTTCGCAAACGTGTGATAAGAACCAAGTATGGAACATTTCATAAAGACTGTATCAAGGGAACTGTTAAGTTTCCAAGAGGAGTTATGATTTAGGGCTGCATGTCAAGTAAAGGTGTAGGCAAATTTGAGTTTGTGAATGGGACAATAAATGCCGAAAAATACCAACAAATTTTAGAAAGAAACTTCTTACCCAGCGCAACAGAGCTTTACGGAAACGAAAATTTCAGTTTTCAACAGGACGGTGCATCATGCCATACGGCTAAATCCACTAAGAAATGGTTTGGTGATCATAACATTAGGGTTTTAAGTTGGCCTTCGAGCAGCCCTGACTTAAATGTCATAGAAACATTGTGGCATCGTATGAAATCATCATTAAGAAATAACCCACAGCGAACGGTCGCAGGCCTCAAGGCCAAAATTGAGGATATTTGGAATTCGTTTAGTCCAGAATTCTGCAGAAACTTAGTAGCGTCTATGCCAAAAAGGATTAAAGCAGTTATAGATGCCAAAGGTGACGTCACGCCATATTAATTATTTTTTAAACTGATGTTTTAATTGTTCGTCCGAAACATTATTTGTCGTTCCGTTTTGCACCGTTTTGCTAAATTTATTACTAAACGTAAATGTACACTTAGTTTAATGTGATAAAAGTAGGCGTATTCAGGTGTGTTTTACTCGATAGAAAACGTATGTTCAAGCAAAATAGTATTATAATAAATCCTAACATAGTAATGAGCAAATTATAAATGATTGGGTGTCGTCCGAACATTTAGTGGTTAGGGCTCGTATTATACTGGGTGTTTTATTGAAAAAAAAAGAAAATAGCTCTGCTCCGATTCTGCGTAGCACCAGAAGTACCAGCAGTGAGTATGATCAAGATTATTTTTAAATTATAGTGCCGCTCATTTGCTACAATATGTAGTGATTTTCGATTGCTAATAAACCATCTTGTAATTATTTTTAATTCACTAATATTAGGAAAAATTAAATGTAACATAAATTTCAGTATCGGTAATATAAATACACTGTAATTACATTAAATTTGACAAAAAATAAATAAAAATAACAAAATATAAACGCATAACATATATACAGTCGTTAGTATAAAACTAAATCTTATGCATCAGGTTCCTATAACTTGTCAATATTGCAATTTACAAACTTTTTAATATTTTCAATTTACGACTAGAGCTTTGGGTTTTGTCGGAATGTCGGAACGCCATTTACACTCTTTAAATATCTTAGCGATAATCATTTTCTTAACTAAAAATTGTATATGGTCTTTACAAGATTCGCTTTTTAATAATTTACTTGCATTATTGGTCTTTTTAAAAATGTTATATGCAATATGTTTTACTATGTTATTAACATGTGGTGTTTTATTAAGTAACCCATTAATTATTTTTAATGAATTTTCTACTACATTAACTAATTCAGTAGTTGGTCGTATTAGTCCTCCTCGCGGCAAGTTTCCTATCTGGTAGGTCTTTTGTACTATAAGAAGGTCTTGTTGTTCATTAATAGTTCCGTCCATAACACGCATTGACTCACAGTTAACACATTTGTATTTGTCCAAACACGTTTTTGCAACATATCCAGCAAAATAATTGTTCGAACAATCTTCTAAACTGAAATGTGATCCAGAAGATTGTTGATCATCACTCGAAAAACTTGTAAACGGCTTTTCATCTTCACTTTCTGATAAAGAAATACTATTAGTTAGGTTAGTCGGAGGGGATTGCGTTTCTTGAAGCAGCGGATATAAATTTCTATCTTCATCTAATTCACAGTTTGATTGTTCTGTCGTTGTTATTAAATTTATTATTGCGGAGAGCCTAAAAGTTGTTCGGAAAGTTCTCACTGTTGGATTGGGATTATAACCGCCTCTCTGTCTATAAGTAGCAAATGTGTTTTCAATAATGTCTTGATTTAGTCGATTCGTTAACAAATATTTGAAACCTTGATTTTTTTGGTGATATAGTGAAATTATTGCCAGCAATGTACGATCCAATCCTAAAGAGCACGGAGGTCTGTCATGTCCTTTAGGAGTTATTTTGTATGTAAATTTTAGCTTCCTTTTGGCTGTTCGAATAGTATTTTCAATTAATGATCGTTCATCTAACGCAGTTATACGGATTCTTTGTATATAATATTGTTACGATCGCAGCAACGCCGCATGGGAGGCGGGGCAACGCATGGGAGCGTGTTAGTTGGTGGAGCTTCGCGACCTATCCGCGCTGCGTCATGGCTGACACGAGTGATTTATTGCTCGTCTGGCTTAATCTAGAAGGCAGTTGTTTACAACCGTTTTTTTTATGAGAGATTATTCAAGAATTCTTATAAAGAACTTTCCAGGTTTTTCTGTAATTTTCGGATTGTATATAAAAGGCGCATAGAGCGGCGGTTAAGGATAGTATTATTTTAAGCGAGCTATAAGTAAGCTAAAGTTACGAAGCGATAATAGAAGGCTATAAAGTGTTAAGTAGTGAGTTATTTAGTAGTCGAGTATATTTGTGGAATAAATAAATAGTGTTTTCGTGTTAAATCGTTGCACTGGAATTTTTGAACCCCGAGTTCGCAACAATTGGTGTCAGAAGTGCGATTCCAGTGGGACCTTGAAAACTAATATTGCTGAACTGTAAGTGAGTGCTTCATTGCCGGACATTACGTGTTTATGCCAGTGACCAGAAGCCAGCATCAAGCGATGGAGGATCAACTTGCCGCCCTGCTGTCCCTTATGCAACAACAGAAGGAAGAGCAAGAAAGACGTTATGTAGAACAAAAAGAGGAGCAGGAAAAACGTTATAAAGAACAAAAAGAAGAACAAGAAAGACGTGATCAAATACAGGAGCGACGTTATCTAGAACAGGAGAAACGTTATAATGAACAAAAAAAGGAACAAGAAAGACGTGATCAAGTACAGGAGCAACG
The DNA here is from genome assembly GCA_951812265.1 of Taphrorychus bicolor. Classification (NCBI taxonomy): domain Eukaryota; kingdom Metazoa; phylum Arthropoda; class Insecta; order Coleoptera; family Curculionidae; genus Taphrorychus; species Taphrorychus bicolor. The sequence goes on along the minus strand of OX638300.1, from coordinate 46,664,052 downwards.
TCATCAACAATTCAAAGAAGAATTAATGAACCATCTCGCAGCTAGGGAGCAACAATTGGAAGAAAGAATAATGCAATGCGTTAACGAATCCGTTAACGGCGTGAACGAATCCATTAACGGCGTTAACGAAGGACTCGAAGCTGTCAATCAGAGGGTTCTCGAGCTAGAAAAGAAATTCCGGGAACAACTTGAGGACGACACCGTGTCTACAGAGAGTTTTAGCACAGCCAACGCTAAAATTAAGCCTCCCGATTATGACGGTACTACGGCGTGGGAAATTTATAAAACACAATTTGAGGCAGCTGCAAAAGCTAATGGTTGGTCCGAGCCCCAGAAAGCTACATCATTAGTGGTAGCACTTCGTGGGAAAGCGGCTGAGTTACTCCAATCTCTGTCGGCAGCGGATCAAAGTAATTATGCGGCTTTAGTACACACTCTGCAACTACGATTTGGAAATGAGCACAAAGAAACCGTGTTCCAGGCCCAGCTGAGGATGAGACAGCAAAAGTCAGGTGAATCCTTACAAGAATTTGAGGCGGACATAGACAGACTCATTCACCTGGCATATCCATCGGCCCCTGAATCTTTTCAAATGCAATTTGCCGCCGAAAGGTTCATTGAGGGAGTTCGCGATAGTGACATGAGATACCACTTACGGCTAGTAAGGCCCAAGGATATCAGCGAGGCACTAGTTCGGGCCCTGGAATTCGAGGCGTCACGAGTGTCATCTAGTTCAGCTCCGCGTGTAAGAATGGCAACTTGCAATGAAGAGGAGAATACGTCTATGGCTGAATCCATGGCCAGTTTACATAAAGCGATGAAGGATATGGCAGTCAATATACAAGCCCTATTGGGAAGGACCCCTCGATCAACAGACAATCGGGGCATAAAATGTTTTAACTGCGGCAGACTGGGTCACGTCAAGAGTAACTGCCGTAATAGGGCAAGAAGTCCGTCGCCGTTGTTTAGAAGATCGAGCGGCAATCAAGACCGCCCTAGAATTCAGGAAAAACCAATTCCTGTCAATGTAAGGGGGCAATTGACCGAGCCCGTTAAGGCCCCCAGGATCAGTCAAGTCAATCAATCAAGTCAAGCCAATAAATTGGGTGGCAAAAGTGTTACAGAGGCCGGACGCATTAAGGAACAGAAGATCCAAATTGAACATCGACCAGAAAGGTCTCACGAAAATGCCGATGCATTGTCCAGACGGCCATGTAAAGAAGATAGTCAGCATCGTCGAAGAACTGAGCAGCGTGAGGGACTTCCTTCTGTAAGAAGAACGTCGGTGGAAATAAACGATGGCTGGACCGCACAGACGTTTCGAGAAGAACAATTGAATGATCCAGATATTGGACCCATACTCTTGGCTAAGACTGACGAGAAGAGACCAGAATGGCAACAAATCGCTGGTAAAAGTCCAAACCTGAAGGCGCTATGGGCCCAGTGGCACTCTCTTAAAATAGAAAATGGACTACTGAAGAGAGCGTGGGAGAGTGCGGATGGCAAGACCGTGGTCAGTCAGTTGGTTGTTCCTGATAGCAGAAAATCAGATGTACTAAAGGAAATGCACGACGGAACCAGTGGAGGTCATTTTGGGGTCAATAAAACCTTGGCCAAAATTAAAGAGCGGTTCTACTGGGTGAATTATCATGAAGACGTCGAATCTTGGTGCCGCAAGTGCGAAGTTTGTTGTGCCACAAAAGGACCTCGAACAAGATCACGGGGCCGAATGGTGCAGTACACTGTAGGTGCTCCATTCGAGAGGGTAGCAATTGATGTCGCGGGACCATTTCCTCAGACTGAGTCGGGCAACAAATACATCTTGGTCGCCATGGATTACTTCACTAAATGGCCTGAAGCATACGCCCTACCTAATCAAGAAGCAACGACTGTGGCAACGGTGCTAGTAAATGAAATGTTCTGCAGATTTGGGGTCCCTCTCGAACTCCATTCTGATCAGGGCCGAAATTTTGAATCGGCTGTTTTCCAGAAGGTCATGGAACTTCTCGGAATTCGCAAGACCAGGACAACTCCTTTGCATCCACAGTCGGATGGGATGGTAGAGAGGTTTAATCGGACCATGGAACATTACCTGTCTAAAATGGTGGCAGATCATCAGCGTGATTGGGACCAACATCTACCTCTCATGTTGATGGCATATCGAGGCTCTACGCATGAAGCCACTGGTTATACTCCGGCGAAAGTGATGTTCGGAAGGGAAATGAGGCTTCCTGCAGATTTGATGTATGGAACACCAGAAAAAGACTCACTCAACTCTGAGAATTTTGTGGAGGAGCTTAAGGAGAGGCTGGACAATGTTCATGAACAAGTCAGGAATAAACTGCGGATATCCAGTGATCGAGCCAAAGCAAGATATGACTTACTAGCTAACTCCCGCGGCTTCCAGGATGGTGATTTGGTGTGGTTATACAATCCGAGGCGAAAGGTGGGGAAGTCGCCCAAACTTAGCCAAAATTGGGAAGGACCTTATACAATTATAAAGAAGATTAATGATGTGGTGTATAGGATCCAGCGGACCCCTAGGTCAAAGATGAAGGTCGTTCATTTGGATCGATTAGCACGATACCATGGAACTCTATCTGTTCGGGACGAACAGACTTAGGAGGAGGGCAATGTTACGATCGCAGCAACGCCGCATGGGAGGCGGGGCAACGCATGGGAGCGTGTTAGTTGGTGGAGCTTCGCGACCTATCCGCGCTGCGTCATGGCTGACACGAGTGATTTATTGCTCGTCTGGCTTAATCTAGAAGGCAGTTGTTTACAACCGTTTTTTTTATGAGAGATTATTCAAGAATTCTTATAAAGAACTTTCCAGGTTTTTCTGTAATTTTCGGATTGTATATAAAAGGCGCATAGAGCGGCGGTTAAGGATAGTATTATTTTAAGCGAGCTATAAGTAAGCTAAAGTTACGAAGCGATAATAGAAGGCTATAAAGTGTTAAGTAGTGAGTTATTTAGTAGTCGAGTATATTTGTGGAATAAATAAATAGTGTTTTCGTGTTAAATCGTTGCACTGGAATTTTTGAACCCCGAGTTCGCAACAATATTTTGCTATTACGGCAATCAAATAAATCGTTCATTAGTTCAAAAAAATTTGCTGTTATTGATTGTTTCATTCTTTAACTCTCCTGTACCAACGCAAGTTCTAACGAAAGCGGCAACTGACCTGCTAAAGATTTGCAGTGCAAGTGAACATTTCATTTTCTGGAACGGCCCAAGGCCTAAATGATGGGGAGTAATTTTCATTAAGCTTCGTCCAGTTTTGCTTCTGCTTTCAATTTCATAAATTTTGCGAATGCCATTAAACGAAACTCTTTTTCCGCCGAATATAAAATCGTGTTTTAGCCAATTGTTTCTCCAGTTCTTATGTGTGGAAGATGTGGAACGTCAAATATTGAAAAAACTGACTTTTCGTTCAAGGATATATATAGTATGCTTTCGGAAACACCAAGATTTTTTAGAGCAGCCTGATTATTTATTCCTTGGTCACAAGTAATTGCACGTACTTGAAAACTCATTGAAATCGCTTCATCAATTGCAGTTAAAAGGATTTTTTTTTTATTTCATGCTTCATGGGTCCCGAGGTAACAAAATACGCAAATGGCATTTTCCAGGATGTGTAAAGTCCTCTTAGCATGAAAACCATCACCTGACTTCCTAACTGTACAGTACGATCGAGACTTCTCATATCTTCGTAGCCTTCAATCACATCCAACAGTTTTGAGTAGTCTAAATTTTTCTTAATTTTCATTTCATCAAAAACCACAATGCACTCTTTGGTAGCGTTATTCATTGCTCCAACCTTCAACTTTAAATTATTGAGAAATTTTAAGCTGAACCCAGGCTTAAATTTGGAATCACCGATCCAATTTCTAATTGTTGTTAAACCAGGCAAAACAATTTTCTGTCTAAACCTCAAAAACTTGTAAGCTGCTGGAGATTTATAACAGCTATTTATGTAACCAGTTACGAAAAGTCCGATTTTGTTTAACGAATGAATGTTTGCGGGACGAGCGCAGCGAGTTTAAGCAATTTGAATGAGATACACAAAAAGGCTTTTTCTAATTTTGACATATAAAGTGGCACTTTTCAATACTGATGACAGTGACGTAACGTCCTACTTTTCGTAACTAGTTTCGAAAAGTAAAATCTTTCGTAACTAGTGATGAAAAGTTCGGTTGACCACCAGTTGCAAGTTTCGGTTGTGGCACACCGTTTCTACAGTTTTACGTATTAAGTAGATACAAAGTGGTTTAAAAGTAAATATTGAAGTTTAATAATAATAATAACTCTCCCTCTCTCTCTCTAAGTAGGTATTTGTAGTCAAAATTAGAAAAAATCTTGTATGAAACACGTGACAAAAAGCCTTTTTTGTATATCTCATTCAAATCCATCCATTCGTTACACAAAATCGGACTTTTCGTAACTGGTTACATAAATAGCTATTTTGTCACGTGTTTCATACAAGATTTTTTTCTAATTTTGACTACAAATACCTACTTAGAGAGAGATATTATTATTAAACTTCAATATTTACTTTTAAACCACTTTGTATTTACGTAATACTGTAAAACTGCAGCAACGGTGTGCGACAACCGAAACTTGCAACTGGTGATGAAACGAACTTTTCATCTCCAGTTACGAAAGATTTTAGTTTTCGTAACTTTTAAGTTTACCTACCTGTCTAGCCCATTGATAGCAACGCAGACGCTCGACTCAACAACGACTTCCGACCGAACATCTGCGAAAATACGTACATCGGCAAAATTGGGGTAGTACAGTCACCATTAACGATGGTTTTTAGATTTGGACGCTCACTTTCTCTGGCGATAGGGAGTATGCATCCAAATTAGTGCAACACGGTTTACTATTAGGCGGTATGTCTATGTAGAAGTGTCTTTGCCTGAACATTACAACGCACAACGAGCCAAACAGCCAACTCTACACTAATTTAAGGACTGAAATGCATTGTCTAACTGTCTAGAATCCCATGGAATTGCGGGAAAAGAGGACATCAAAAAGAGCAAAAAAGCAGTTGGAGTCACTCCAATCGGTCGACTCGTTCTAAACTAACTGGATGGTATAGCAGGTAAAGGACAAAAAAACTCTCTATCTTCTATTGAAGAATGCCCACGTTTCGACCAAAACTTAGTCATCTTCAACGTTAAAAACACATGGGAACACGCTGTTGAAAGGTAGAAGAAGAAATCTTAGCCGGGGGGGGGGTGGAGGGGGGGGGGGGGCGAAAGCAGTCTTTAGCCCGGCGACTCGCGAGAAGGGTCGTTTTTGGGGAATTGGTGTATAAGGGTAGAGAAGGAGCATCGTTACGTCAAAAGGACGAACGATCACCAGGCGAGATCACCAGTGGAAGCCACCAGTTTCGTCGTCAAAGTATAGAGAAAGGTGGAAGCACCCCTTGGAACACAATACCCATAAGTCTTTTTACACCCATAAGGCCGATCGGAGCTACGAGGTCCGTTTACTTGAGTACCAACATATGGTCTTGGTCTACTTAAAATTTTGGGTTAAAAAAATTTTCTTGGTGAGAACTACTGTGCATTCTATTTGCGTTATTTTTGGGGATTTTTTTCGAAAATTTTGCTTTAATTCGAATAAAATTAGGCTGGAGAAAATAATTTCTTAATCAACTTCAAAATTACTAAAATTGTTTGTTGTATCGTCTAACAAACTTATGTCAGTTTGTACGCGGGGTATATTTTGGGCAAAAAGTACTCACTTGCAACAGCTTTATCTGAGCCAAAACCTCGAACTCTTTCCGTCTCTTGTCAAAATTAATCAAACCGTCGCCTATGCAGTCCGGAATAGCCGTATCTATCATTGTGAGATCAGTCAAAAAGGTGCCCAAGTACGGTATGGTTCCGAAGGAAATGTTCGCCGTGTGGTGATTTTGCCTTTGAAAAATCTTCTGCAACTGTTTGTCGTTCTCTCCTACCGTATCTAAAAACACGAGCGTCATGATACGTTTCCGAATAGTTTGTAGCGGCGATTTTAAATACCTGCGAATTTCGCCGTTCCTTCTTTCATAAGCAGCTCCCTCTGAGTCCATTGGTTGTTGTCCTCACTGAAAATGCGCGCCAGTTCGTCGAACAATTCGATTTTCTCTTTGGATATCATTTGCCACGTCTTCTGGAGCCTTACATTCATTTTAAATTAACATCTTTTAAAAATCACAAAGACATTTATATACCTATACACGGGATTGCTTTGCAGGCCGCTTATAATGGCCTTCAAACTACTGAAATTTTTTATAAGCCGCAGCTCCTGCGCTATGTCGATCCAACACGTGACTAATGCGGCTCGATCTTGCGCTCTAAGGCCTGGTTCCACTAATATCGAAGAAATTACCCTAAAAATGTATTTTTAGTTAGAATCCAGTTACTCTGGTAAATATAATCGTGAATATCACTTTATTGCTTACCTAAATGACACAGCATTGAACTGATTAACCGTGGCTAAAACGGTGGCAGCATCATGCGAACGACTTCGATCTCTCCGAGACCATACTGCACCCAAACATTGATGTGGGACTAGCTTTTTAAATAAATCCTAATAAAAAAATTACTCAAATTAAGAAAAATAAGTAAAACCGTTCAGAATTCAAAGTACCTCCGATGCTATTTCTCTTATCAGAAAAAAACGCTTATTATTGACTGATTCTACTGTGACACACAACAAAAAATAGTTTAAATTTTGAGTTTTTTTTTAAACAACACTGCCGCACATCGAAAAATTCAAAAAATAGTGCCATGCCTCTGCTGGAACAAATCTTTTAATGTATAGCATTTATCAGCTAGAGGGGCAAAAAAAAAACAAAAAACTTCATAAAGATTTAAGCAATGGAGACATGATATGATGTAAACACCATTTCAACCTTCAATTATCTAATTATAACTGAGTATTATTATAGACGTAAGTAGTAAAAAGTTAAGTGCACGGGATTGCCGAGAACGAGGCATGAAGGTTTCATAACAAACAAACAATATTAATAAATTTGGTACATTAAAATGTGAAGCACGTGCATAGATAGTGCGCCATATTTTATACAAGAGATTTAATATTAACTATATAATTTCGTTGAAAATTAGAAGAATAACGTTGTCATTACGTTATTCTTCATTACAACGTTGAATAACGTAAATATTACAACGCGTAACGAGCAATACAACAAACCGAACAGCCAACGAAACGCTAATTTAGGGACTGAAATGCATTGTCTGCCCAGAATACTGTCCCTTTAAAATTATTGCTCCTATGTGATTATGGGAGAGGAAACCGGACACCAAGAAAAGCAAAAACAGTTGAATTCCCTCCAATCCGTCCACTCGTTCTAAAGTTATAGGCGCAAGTTACCAAGTTTTAATAATGAGAAAAGGAATTTCGGAAAATTTTTTTTGCAGATTTTGATCGGAGTGGGACGTTTTCAATACCCTAAGAACGTAACAAACTCATTTCAAACGAAATTAACCTCTAAAGTGTTTTTTTTTAATGGTCAAAAAACACGATTCTAAAAGAGTCTAAAAATCGACCACCGAAGGGGTCTATCTCCGGAGATATTGCACCTACAGAACTTTCGGTAGTGGGAGGTGAAAGAGGACATCAAGCAGAGGAGGAAACAGTTGGATTAACTCCAATCGGTCGAGGCGTTCTCAAGTTACAGACGGTCAAATCCCCCATTTAATAAATTTAAAAAAAAAAAGTTTTTGTTGTTTTTTATTGAAAAGCAACGATTTCAATCCCTTAGCCACATAACAACTTAATTTCAATGAAATTAGCCTCAAAAGTGTTTTTCTTTTATGATAAAAAGTGGATTCTGAAGGTGCCCTATAAATCGACAATAAATCGAGGAGTCTATCTCCGGAAATATAGCATCTATGAGACTTCAGTTGAAGTGAGAGAAAAGAGGACGTCCAGAGGAGAAAAAAATCAGTTGAATTCACTCCAATCGGTGCAATTGTTCTAATCTTAAAAGCCGTCAAAGTTAAGATGTAGCGGTATATCTCCTTCGCCATTATATTCAAAATAATGTCGTAATTGTTCTTCGTGGTAATGACACTAGTTCAAAGACTTTATTTTTGCATAATATAAAGTGTTTACTAGTTGCTTAGGTTCTTTTTTTGTCTCGTCAGTACAATATACTGAATTTTATTTACAATAACGCCACTGTTTAAAAAAAACTTGAAAATTTTCTTGATGTAATGGTGAAGGAATTTTACTGCCCGACTTCACGTCCCATCTCTTCGCTACCTCTGTAAACACCATTTTTGATCCCTTTACGAAGTATCGGAGTGTCTCTTATCTTGAAATATCTAAAACTTGATACGCAAAACAAGAAGTCGGCTCTGTGAATGAATCAAAAAACCGTTTTTGAATAAAGGACTTGTTGTGTGTGTGGGATGTGGAGATGTTTCGAAAACATAATATCTTGCCTGTATTACTTCCTAATCAACATAAACGCCAGCCAATAACTTCGCATTTAATAATCTCTATTTTTGTCATGGCCCTGGCAGCTCAAACTGAGAACAGAGCAATTTCACTTCTAGTGCGACGAGTTGTGGTAACAGTAAACAGTACAAAAGTTGGTACAAACTTCTAATCTACCAGAGAAGCGCCTTACACAAATTCCTTTATCTTTAATATAGGAGATAACTAGGCGTTTAAAACCGAAACACAATCTGTTTTTACTCAAAGATAGCACAGTAAATCCTTGTTCCATAATATGTATAATTCAAGGTTTCCGGTTGATTAATGGGACTAATTTTTTTTTTTCAGATAGACAATTAAAACAAGTTCATTTAGTACACCGAATTATCTACAAATTGGCTATTGTTTGATGATGTAGCGTGCAATGCGATAAGAAAAAATATGCCAGGCGACATAAAAATTAAGAGCATCCTTACCACATCCATTCTGGTAAGTTGTTCGGCGAAATGCCTGACTGGAACCTCTGGTAACTTATAATTCCTCCAACCTGAAGATGCAATGGACCGCATGGCAAACGCCGGCGGGGGGGCTAAAAGCGGGTCCACGTGTGCTTCTCTCGTATACCTAAAAACATTATTACCTGAGGGCCACTCGATTATCAACTTCAAAATGTAACGTAAAGTAGGAAAATAAAAAAATCACTGAACTGATTCAACCTCTTCAACCTCAATAAAAACAAACATTAACAGTCAATAAACAACTTTTTACATCTAGAACAGTAAACAGAAAAAAAACATATTGTTCATATCTTTTTTAATGTACCACTTAATGTGTTAAGAAAACAATCCAATCCCCTTACCTGTCAAGTCTATGACGAACTTTGGCATCCAATTCCGTATTTGGTAAAAAGTCTTCGGAAAAATTGAGCAGTAGACGGAGGGCGGAAAAATCCGGAGGATCCTTGAAATCTTCCGGGTAGCTATCCAACCACACGTGCAAAGCAGATATAAGAGTTCTTAAACAAAAATATAACGTAAACCCACTTTAAGACTAGGGTATTAAAGTAGTTTACTTTTAACACTAGTGCCTTAAAGTAGCCTATGTTTACCACTAATGCTTATTTTTAACACTAGGGTTAAAATAAGTTCACTTTTAACACCAGTGTTTTCAAATGCCATTTTGACAATTCATTAGCGTGTTGACTTTTTAATATGTTTGTAGAATAACATACTTTTTGTGCTGTTCGTGTTGCTCAGGCCTGCCATTCTGCGAGGATTCGCTCAGCTCCTCGTAACGTTGAAGCAAAAGCGTCAGCACTTCTTTGGCAGTTGAAAAACTCCTGTACGTGGCCAAGAAAACGTTGATATAAGTGGTCTCTAACTCGCCGTCGTCGGTAGACAGAGCCTCAACGAGCTTTCTCAGAGTTCCAGCTTTCACAAACCGGACCCGGACCGTTTCCCATTCCAAATGAGATATCTCATCATCTGAGTCCTGTAAAAAAATTATTTAGTACTAAAGTAGCAGATTGGTAATGGATGAGGCATTCACCGAGTGTGATGAAGAAAGACTTCTCGTTGGGCGATGGTATCGTACCTTCTTCAGATACACGGTGTAGAGAGCGCCGTCTGATTTTTCTTCGCCCCAAAGCCGCCATGTGGGCTGCTGAAAGAAAAGAATGATCAAGAATGTTGCATATTTAAACCTATTTTAGTTTTAGTAACAGTTACCCAATAAACAACTTACAATCTCGTCACAAAAACAGACAAAAGTTGCCAGTATAGGCTGAGGACTACACATAATTTTCAAGTCATATTTAACCGATTTACTAAACACCGTACCGCAATGAATCATTTTGTCAACAATGCTTCCCACAACCTATCACTATAATTAGTACACCAATGAAACTGTCTTATCAGGTACATTATTGTTTCAGTATGTTATCAATTATCATGAAAGAGGGGAGGGAGGAATGTACAAATTTATTTATTTGAAGATATGATATAATAATCAACTTAGTTTGGAGCTCCCTTCTGGACTATTGACCCGGGAAACTTATTATTAAACAATAATTATTTTATTTAGAACTTGTAATAATTACCTCAATTGAACACAATGGCTAATTGAGAATAAGAGATAATTGACTTGGGAATATCGTGTATTTGGTATACTTATTAGATTTGGACTTGGATGAAAAAAAAACCTGGGAAAACTATAACATGCACTAATGATATAGCTGATGAGCTCATTACTCGACTTTGTTTATTTAATTAAATAGAAATAAATTGAAGACAAAGCAAATGGATTGAACAAAGCTTGAGTACAGTTTTTACAGAAGGATGTAATCAAGAAACACGTAAAGTTGTTGTGCTATGAACTGTGATTCATCAACTTCCACGAGCTAAAGCAAGACATTAGGGAAAATTAGCGTCTTTGTTTGATGGTAGTTTGGGGTAAGGTAGGGAGCAGAGGGGGTCTATTGTTTGAACTTTGTCAAGCGTGAGAAAAGCACTTTCGGGGTCATTACCATTTGCCAAAGACATCTTATATACTGTTATTAAATAAACATTTGATACGATTTAGTTTAAGAGTAAATTTCAGACATTTTCAGATTTTTCGCTGAATATTTCTGAAAAAAGCAGTAAATATATCTTCATGCGATTTTTAGCAATAGTTTGTCGCCAGTTTATACCAAGTTCATAAACGAAGTTTAGTCCTTGGTGACTTTGATTTACAAGCTACAGGTCCGTTTTAAAAACTTGGCATTTAGGGGCCCTCTCCCGTTTTTTTTCTTTTCTTTTTTATTGAGTATTTATGTGGGATCTAACTGTCCGTACTGTTTTTATATATCTTGCCCTATTTGCACACTGTACTATACTAGTAAAAGTTTTGTTTACGTAACACATTACAGAAAAATACTTATAACGAAGGGACTAAGAAAGAGTGGACAAATTTAAATACTTGGGCATCTGGCTTTTCGAAGACTGGACATCAGACAGGGAAATAAAATGTCGCATTGAACAAGCTCGAGAGGCATTCCTGAGGTTCCGAAGAGTGCTTACCGGTTCCGATTTTGACCTTAACCTGAGACTCAGGTTCATCGAGTGCTACGTTTGGTCGGTGCGCTGTACGGAGTGGAGGGCTGGACATTGAGGGCGACTGCAATTAACAAACTAGAGGCTTTTGAGATGTGGCTGTATCGCAGAATTCTGAAGATACCTTGGACGGCCAGATTAACAAACAAAGACGTCCTAAGACGTGTCAACAGACAACGTAAACTGTTCGAATTGATCAAGAAAAGAAAAACGGCATATCTGGGGCATATAATGCGAAACACGAAATATCAATTCTTGCACCTATTGATTGAAGGCAAGATCGAAGGCCGGAGAGGGACCGGAAGGAAAAAAATGTCCTGGCTGCGAAATATCAGACAGTGGACAGGCCTGCACGATGTACCGTCGTTGATACACACCGCAAGGAATAGGGAAGCAATGGAAAATGTTATCGCAAACATCCATTAGTGGATACGCATTGGAAGAAGAAGGGACTAAGTTTATAAAATTGCCTTGAAAAAAAGAGACGCACCGTAAAAATTTCGTGCCGTGCCTTGAGTTGAGTTAAAAAAAAATTTATCCGTGGGATCTTTGATTTGCTACCACTGTGACTAACGTGTTGCCTTACGGGGCCATCTAGCGACCGTCTTCTTCACAGATTAGCAATTCAAGAACAGTGGTCTGAGTATAAAAATGTTTATGACAAAATCTATATCTGCTTCCAGTAGACACTAATTTCTTCTTTTTGACTGTTATATCGATTATAATATGCAAATACTCTGCAAAAGAATCGAAAATAGGTTCTAAAGCAGGGCAGTAAAATTTCTTCACCATTACATTAAGAAAACATCCAATTTTTAAACAGGCATTAGAGTAAAACATAGTATATTATCCAACAAGCATATAATGTAGACCATCATTAGCGAATGTCTGATTTGAGCCCACGTGGCGCAATTCACTTGAGGTAATGATGCTTATTATATGCAAGTTGGATACTATTCTTTGTTCACTACTTAATTTACAATTTTTATATAATAGTTAATTAGGTAACTTGGTAGTCAACACGCGTTGTTTAGTTAGAATAGTTGTTCAGTAGTTGCAAATGAAAAAAAAAACAAGTTTGTTATTTGATGGTTGTCAATTTTTACTTTTGATTGATGAATAACATAATTTTCTGCTCAGTTCAACGCTTTTTCATTCAGTCCTAGTATATCTCACAGTATCTAATAATAGAGTAAAATCAAAAATGGCGAGGTCTGAAGCCGATTTTTTGACATTTTTAAAGTCTTAGATAGAAAAGTCATGCACCAGGAGCCTCATTCTGTAGGAAGTTGTGAAAGTGAAAACGAAAATTTTGACAACCTTGATTCGTCAAAAAAATCTATTGACCAATTCCATTGGCCAGAGATTTTCACTTTCATACCTTCCTATATAGAATAAGTGCCCACGGGGTCTATTTTTGACCATACGCAATTTTAAAAACGTATAAAAACTACTCGTAAATTTGCGAATAAGAGCTAATTCCGATTATTGAGCAATCGCAACTTCTCGCATGCGTAATTTTTCGTTCGAGTTGCTGCGAGCGGTGGAAATATCACAATTTGTATTTTGCGCAATACGTTTATTTTGGGTTTAGTGCTATAAGAGTTAAATTTTGGTTGACGTTTGATAGTAATTCATTGTTATTTGAATAATTTATTATTTATGAATTAATATTGAACTACCACCGGAACTAGTGTTTGTGTGCTTATTCTACAAATTGTGTTGGCTGTGAAAAACATATTATGGAGAACTTACTTCATGTACTTGCCATACGTAATTCAGAAAATGCAGAGGCACGAAATCAGAATAGCAATCGCCCTAACCCGAGGGACCCATTTGTTCTATTAACCGAAAGAGAGTTTATAAATCTTTTTCGGTTATCAAAAGATCTTGTGCGATATTTAGTTGAACTTTTAGTGCCGTACATGCGTCCAGCACAACGGCCCACAGATGTAGATGTTTTGACAAAGATATATACTACCTACTGTTCGATCCATAACTCTGAAGCTGCAGAGAATGGCTGTTTTGTGGAGTATGGGTTAGAAGTACCTATATACATAAATAAAACGCCCCAACTTTTTTGCCTTCACTCTTTTCATAGCTCCAGATATTTGTGTCGAATTAGAAATATTATTAATAATTATACTGTTTTCAGACTATTTCATTCTGAATTATTACTTATAGGTCTTAATTGCTCAAGTTTTTTGGCAGTGGTAGTTACCAAAATGACATAGGAGGTATAAATACATCGATGTCTGCCAGTCCACAGTTAGCAGATGCATAAGAAAGTCACTGATGCGTTATTACACCCCCAATTATTTACACCCCCAAAAGAAAACAATTTGATATTACATACGATATACGATACCTCGGAAAACATTATTATAAAATATAAGGTTAGGTTTTGGTAAACGCGTTTTCGGATGGCCGGTATGGACCGCCGCGAGACAAATGCCGTTCTTAAATTCTTATCGAGAAAAAAAAGGACGGGAATACCTTCGCAGTGCCCACCCAAAAAGGCTATCGGGGAAAGTGGGGGAATACCGGCCATCGGGGTAATTCCGGCCCTCAAGTTTCTCCCACTCTTAAATATTTTTTAAAGCGCATTAACTCGATGAATCACCACCCATAACAACAAGCCTAATGCTTAGTACGATTTGGAAAGCGTTACGAGAAGGTACGCAATTTTAACCGATAATTTTCGAGAAAAGCACGTTTTTTTTCAAGCGGACTAAAAGTACGTCATTTGTTTTCTCCATACGCACACCTAAAGTGGGCTTTCAAATCCTGAGACCAAAAAAGTAGCGAAAAAGTCCTAGGCAGTAAAAGTAAAGTCAAAAGTCACCGCTACTGTCATGGTGGCGCATATATAAACGATTTTCATTCACCAAAATTATTTTAATAATAGATGACACCAGATAAACCGATCTGAGTGTATTGCCATCTTTACATTCTTGTTGAAAAAACAAAGGACAGAAATACTCTCAGAGCACTCAAGAGCACCATCCGAAACCGTTATTAGTCGAAATCGCATAGGTTCTCGAATTCTGAAATCGTCTGTTAAATGTCATGCGCGTCATCATATTTATCTGTCAATGTGACATTTATTAATTTAGTATTGAAAATAATGCTACAAATTCTTAGTTTACCATAATCATTGGTTATTATTTAATACATTAAAACCATTGAACATTGAAAACCACCATTCTAACATATTCTATGTATTTTACAAATAATATACACAATTGGGTAAGTACCTAGACCCGCTTAAAGAGGATGAGAGAAAATTGCAAAACTGAACCACTTTTAAATAGATTTCTTATTTAGTGCATGCTTGAAAAAAAAATAGTATATGTTACTCGGAGTAAAAGGTCTTTTTGTGCTTCGCCCAGTTGCAGGCCTCAGCTTCGCTTCGGCCGTCAATCTCTGGGCTCAGCACGAAAAGACCCACTTTTACTCCTAGTGACATAATCTACTATTTCATATAAGAAACTCACTTATTCAAGAGCATACATTTTTACAAGGGTAAGTTATAGAAATTGTTTTTATATCTAGAAATGAACTAAAATATGTTGGCTTTCACTAAATTTAGTTTAAAACCACGTAAATTTATTTATTTTTTTAATAATGCATTGGTAGGTATATCATTATTTTGGAGTAATTTCAGCCACCACATTGTGGGTAATATCGTCATGGCCGGTATTACCCCCAAATGTTATGTTCAATATTGTTTGTTCGTTTACAGATGCCGCGTACCTATACGCGAAAAATACCCGAGCAGATTGGTCGTCCGAAACTCTTAATGCAGCTCTTGCAGTTGTGCGAAATGGGCGCTTCATTAGGGAAGTTTCAAGAACTTATGGGATTCCAAGAGGGACTCTTCAAGATCGACTTAGAAGTGGCAAAGTGCTGAAGGCTCAATTAGGACGACGTCCAGTATTTACTCAAGATCAGGAAAATGAACTAACGCAGCAAGTCATTCATCTTTCCAAGCTTTTTTTCGGAATAACGCCGACTCAGATTCAACAGAGCGCCTACACTTTTGCCAAATTAAATAATTTGACTGCTAGATTTAACGAGAATAGGAAGTCTGCGGTCGTGACTGGCTGGAGGGCTTTTTACGACGCAACCCACAAATTAGCTTACGGAAACTGGAATCAACAAGTGTGAATCGTGTGGCAGCTTTCAACAGAGAAGAAATCGATCTCTTCTTTGGGAATTTAAACTCGGAATGAAAAAATACAAATTTGCCCCAAACAGAATATTTAACGCTGACGAGACCGGCATTACAACTGTTCAACGTCCAAACAAAATTTATGCTAAAAAAGGACAAAGAAGAGTAGGGTCTTCTTTTGGGAGAACTAGTTGGGACAAAGGAAAAACCACTACTGTCATGTGTTCATTTAGCGCAACTGGAATGTATGTTCCTCTAATGATCATTTATGCCAGGAAGAGAATGGCCGATCACTTGAAGATTAACGGACCACCAGGAGCTATCCGAATATATATCCGAGATAACCGAAATATTGTTTTTTGTATGGTTAAAGCACTTTGAGCAGTATGTTAAACCTACAAAAGGAGATCCAGTTCTTCTGCTACTCGATAACCACACCAGTCATTGTTCCTTAAATGTCTACAACTTCTGCAAAGAAAGAGGGATTGTTATGCTGACGATTCCTCCGCATACCTCACATCGAGTACAACCTCTTGATGTGACATTTTATGGACCCTTGAAGACAGCGTATAATTCAGAGTGTGATAAATTTATGAGAAATCACCCAGGAGAAAAGATTTCGTCCAACATCATTGCTGATTTATTTAATAAAGCTTTTGGCCGAGTTGCAACTATCGAAAAAGCTACTAAAGGTTTTGAGGTTACGGGAATATTCCCCGTCAACTCTGATGTTTTCAGTAATGAAGATTTTACCCCCGCTGAAAACTTAAGTGATTTAGTTCCTAGAAATAATGAAATAGAAAACAAAATAAGACAAACAAGGGGAGAAGTTGACGAAAATGAAAGTTTCAAAGGAGACAACAACGAAAATCGACAGACGGTGTCATTTGAAGAAATAATCCCAATACCTGGTTGTTCCTGAATAAACAATGAAAAAGAAAAAAAAAAGTAGGAAAAAGCAACATTCTGAAATATTTACGTCCACTCCAAATAAAGACATTTTGGAAGAAAAGAAAATGATAAAACAGGAAAAGCTGCAAAAGACGTTGAATAATTCAGATCATTCGAAAGTGAAAAGAGTAAAAAAGCAGGTTTTCGGTGAATCAGACAATGAACCCAACACTATCATCACTTCAGTGAGCAATAAGAAAGTCTACACCACTGCCAAACCTCAGAAAATAACACTCAGAAAGAAAATTAAAGTATCTTACCATGATTGTGAGGATGAAAAAGAAATGTCAGACGTTGAGGTTGACGAGGATATTTGTATTATTTGTGGAGAGTTCGGGAAAAACTGAGAACTCTGGTTAAGATGTGTTATCTGTTCGGATTGGGCTCATATTATTGCACGAATGGTGAAAAGAGAAAATCCAATATCTGCGATTTCTGTCAGTGAGGTTTTGGGTAATTGCGGCCCTCGGCTGGTATTACCCCCAATATGTGGGGTAATATAGTCAACTCATATATTTTTGAAAAATCCAAATTTTTTTTTAACCTTTGTTATTAGTGCCTGATTAACAAGTATTTTGTACAAAAACGATTTATCTTTCAATTAATCCGTCCAGATCCCTTTTAAGTCATAAAGCCTCAAAATATTTCAAGGTTTTTGTTTAAGGGGCCGGTATTCCCCCACTTTCCCCTACAGTTCTGTCCTAAAGGGCCATAATCAGGTAGGCTGACGTTCAAATAACGTATGATGAGTTTCAATTTGCGTACACTGGTCAAAAATAGGTTTCCCACGCGATTAACAATACGTATTCGTATATTTCTGTTCGCATATATTAGTATACGCAATATAACGTATAAAGTCAAAAATTGACCCCCTGGGCGCTTATTTTTAAGGAAGGACTGAAAGTCAGACTCGATGGCCAATGGAATTCGTCAATACAATCTTTTGACCAATCAAGGGTGTCAAAATTTTCATTTTCACTTTCACAACTTCCTACAGGGGCATTATTCTATCGGAGAGAGTGAAAGTGAGAATTTTGACAACCTTGATTGGTCAAAAAATTCTGTTGACGAATTCCATTGGCCAGAATGAGGCTGTCTACAGTTCGTCAATGTCAAATGGCGCCGTCTGGCAGGATAATGTTAGTAAAGTCTTTTATGAACTCTCAAATTTCTTCAGGCTTCGGAACTAACCTTTTTTTAATGGAAAATTTCAATCTAGTAGTTAAGTTTATCTATGAAGTGACGTTAAAACTATTATGGCGGCCGCATTAAGTTGGCCAAAATAGTTGGAACCTTTATTGCTTTTGTTTGTAATTTCCAACGTCGCGCATGACATTCTTATGGAGGTATAATAAAAAAAACAAAAGACGCCACGTGAATAATGACAATTATTCACGCTGGACAAATTCAGGATTTTTTCTGAATAGAATGGCGAAGGAGAATAACCGCCCTATGTAAGTAAAAAGCTAAAAAAGGAGTCTACCAAAAATTACAAATAAAAAGGAGAAGAACGAATCAGCTGTAAGGCAAAAATACACGATCTGAGTAATTTTAATAAATGAAACTTTCATGAGTAACCAATTGTCCAGGTGGAAATTGGGAAAAAAAAGAAATTATAAACATTGAACATGTGCCTGAGGCCAGCCTGACCAACGGAAACAAGTTTTAACCGAAATTGTTTTCGTCCTTTTGAATTCATAAGCTACAGGGCGATTTTTAAATATGGCATTTAGTGACCCTCTCTCGTCGTTTCTTTTCTTATCGGACTCTTTTGTGGGATCTAACTTAAAAATGGTTTCTACAGCGTTAGCAAAGAGATGGAACGTAAAAGTGGGGCGGTAGAATTCCTTCACCATTACATTAAGAAAACTTCAAATTTTCTAAACAGTGCCATCTTTATCTAAATTATAGGGAGGGAGATTCTCCATGATGTAAGAAAAAAAAAACTTAAAACAGGATGCACAAAGAAAATTGAAAAACGTGTCGGCTTTAAGTCAAGTGTGAGTCAAGTGCAATAAATTAGAATTAGTGCCTGAGTAACCTAGTGCCCAGGCCAGGTGGAAATCGAAACAAAAACAAATTAAATATTGAGTGTGTGCCTGCGGCAAGCACATTTCCAATAATACGGCCGAATAATGAAAACTTACGTAAACCTAACACAATACGATTAGCGAGAACGGCTAAACAAGGTGACACATTTGGGTCAAACCACTACTGATCAGGGTACATGGTTAATCATGTTTAGGGACTAAAAATATTGTCTATAGTTTCATGAGATACATTGATAAGGGTTACATCATAAGATAGCCAAAAAAAAACACTTTTCCTTATGCATATGAAAGCAAAATAACAGTGGTTAACTAAGTTATAAAATAAAATCCCGATGTATTCACTCAACACGGAAACACACTCTGTCAAGGTTAAAATGTACCTACGATGCTATCACAGATTTCCTAGAAGCGGAAATGACCATTTACTGCTCGATTTTTATACACTCATTCATCACAATGGAAAATGGTGTTTAATAAAAATGTAAGGGAATATGTCAGTAGGTACTTATAATAACATTAGTCGTCATTACACAATTTTAGCGAAAATTTGATAACCTTTACAAAATAGGTAAATAACTTTTTTTGTTAAAATTATTTACATATCCATTTACCAACTAAAAGTTCTTGGAGGAATGTTTATTGCTTAGAAGAATTTCTATTATCGACATTGTCACACCAACAGCTGCAAAACATATAGATGATAAAAAAAAACCGACACAATCGCAGCGGAAATTCTTTTTGTTGATAAAACTACACTGCAGATTTAAATTACACAGTTTTGCCAGTTCGCGCGATATTCAATGCTGGATTTAACACGTCAGCTATTTCAAAATGTTTGGGATAGTAGTTGCAGCGCAAAACAGGGTCAAGAGATCTCTAAAACCGTCGGCGATGGAAAACCTGAGAGAAATTAGTGCCCCTATGGAACAAAAAAAAAAGGAAAAAAAAAGAAAAGTGGAATTACTACCATAAAAATCGTGTTCAACGACAAACTTGCCATGACCCCAAGAGAAATTACGATAAGACTTGTTTTTATTTGTACCTACATTATTTATTTGTTAGGTGATATTCCTGACGTCTTTTGTTTAAAACTGATGAAACCTTTAGTTTAGTTATAGAACATAACATGACCTTTGTTTCTCTTATTAGGAAACACTAAAACTCCCACAAATGCCCCGTGGCTGAGTGTAAACATCTGGATTCCTGAAACTGTTAAAGCGGTTTTACTACTTGGAACACTAAACGAAATCGAAATTGTTTAGATTAACTTCCAGATTACACAGCTTCGGCCGTGTGTGTAGTATTTTTGTTCCAGATTTTTAACCACATCACCCTCTCTGGTGCCTCATGCACCAGAAACAAAGAATTCATTGAAAGGACAGGGAGCCATTAAAAAGGTTCTGTTAGGTACTTGCAGCTGACAATATGAAATTTTATTTGGTAAAATGG
Source organism: Taphrorychus bicolor (assembly GCA_951812265.1). NCBI lineage: Eukaryota > Metazoa > Arthropoda > Insecta > Coleoptera > Curculionidae > Taphrorychus > Taphrorychus bicolor. The sequence continues at coordinate 46,643,872 of OX638300.1, read as the reverse complement.
TACAAGTGGCCACTTATACCACTCCTACCCAGTATCGTAGCCAGTCTCAGATAATGGATATTTTATAGCCTCCCAAATTAAAAAAATTGTTCTTTATTTACTAAAGGTGAGTAAAATTAGGGAGATTGATATTAATCAAACGCCATTCGTTTTATTTTTAGATATTAGGAAATTATTGTCAACAATGAGGGTGAGCTATAATTCGAGGCACAACTAAAATCATTTTAATACCATGCTAATAGCGTTTTCTGGGATCTTTCCAGAGAGCGGTCGCTGTGAGTATTCCCGTACTTTATAGTCCAGATAATAATTTAACAATTGAAATGTTAAACCCCTAAAAAGTACCTGGATGAATCTTTGAACAACTGAAACTTTAGGTCCAGTCGTGCACATCATGGCCTAAAAAACTCGGTTCAATTAAACCATGACTTATAAGTCCACGACTTCCCGCAAAGAGTACTTACAATTTAAGGTAATTTCACCCTTATAATGTTATTAAACAAGTTACATATTGTTAATAAATAAAATCGAAAATGATCAATTTATTAGTGAAAATTGGTGTACCTACATGTCGAGGTCTATGATAAAGTAAATGGGGTACAAGGTTTCTAAGTATATATTTCAATGGCATCACTAATGCATCAAATTAATCGACTTCTCACTAAAAATAGAAATTTTAATTTGAGTGATCATGCATACACAAGTTCTCATAATTGTATACTCATAAATAATTAAAATCGATATGTAGATTATTTCCGACAAAAAACGTTTTTGTAGGCTCAGACATACCTTTACATACCACCTGGCGGATTTCTTGTTTCTCCGAGGGCCTGTGCAGGCACAGAATTTAAATTTACTCCTATCGGCGCTTTTGCTTCTGCCATAGCTATTCGACGAGTTCTTGCTATTCGGCTTTCTGGTACATTTTAGAGTTAAAAATTTCGTTTTTTCGACAACCTCGTGGTAGATATCGTTTTGAAACCCTATGGGACAATTCGAATTTGTCGTCGGCAAAAGCATCGTCTCCTAACAATCACGCACAAAAAAAAGATACACCACCGATGGCTTCCTAGTTAAATGTACTCCCACTGAATGCAACAACACAGGGGATGTAACGCGGCGCGGAAAACTGACTCATGGGAAACGCTCCCTTGGGGTTATCCACATGGATATCGATTGATCTCTCCAAAGAGAGAGGCTTCTAGAGGCCTTTTAAGACAGAGTATTTTAAAATTACCGATCACCTCGAGGTCTTAAACCGGAATAAATCAGGCGAGATGCGCGTCTGTGTATATTGCAGCAGGCACGAGACCATTGCCGCCTACTGTTGCATGTTGTAGGTAAACGAGAACGAACCTGGTCAGTGCTCACTGTGGTTACTGGTTATTCGTTGGTATTTACCTGACAGTGAAAAGGGCGCGAGCATAATCATTTTATCATGTTCAAAATAGATTAGTTGGCACAATGCTAATAAACAATAGGACTGACAACGAAATGCAGAATAATTGTTGTGCCATCCAATAATAAACAATAAATAGATAAATAATGTTTAGGTACAAAGAGATAATATGTTGCTTTGGCGACTGGTACCACTCATATTTATTCGCGTTTTTAAATTAAATACATAATGGTCACGTTTTTATCTAGCACACTTGCTTCACCCAGAAAAAATTATTATGTGCTTCCAAGTGATGTAAATGGAAGAATCAATTGCAGTTTGAGAAAATAGTTAAAACGATTTTTTTAAAATGTCTATGTTCAACTAGATATTTATCAAAAACCAAATTTGCTCGTTTTTATTTTATTCAAATCATTGGTTCTATTAGCAATTAGTTATAGAATACTAATGTTGAAGAAATTTGTGTTATCAAAAGTTGTAGATAAATTTGTCCTTTTATTAAACAGCTATTCATCAATTACCAGTTACCACACTAATTCTGTTTTTATTCCCAAACGTATATTCTCACCCCTGACCATAAGACTCATAACTGAAAAAATTGAACTGCACATGTTCCTAGATTTCTTACTCTACTCATTACTCTACTTCTACAGATTTTTTTCTATCTACTTATGACTTTCAAATCTGCTTCTTTGAACCATCTTCTAAATCCTATCATACAATAGTTTGCAGTTGCTCCACGCACTTCTTCAGTTTGAAATAAATACTCTTAGATGTCTGTTTATTAGTGTTTGTAGCAATCTAGCTCTGTCATTTGTAGATGTGAGCATTCATTTTCTAGCTAGCCCTCATCCCACATATTCTTTTTTTTTTTTTGAATGAAAATGCTCCTTTTAATAAGCTGCTAAATTTAGGGTGTCACTCTTATTTTTGAGACTGTTCCATTTATGGAAAATTTGTGGTTCCTGCAAACTGCCCTGCTCGCAGGAAGCACAAATACTTACCACACCTACTCCCTTATGGATGATTGTATCATAAATTAAGTATTTGAGAGAGATAAACAACTATTTTTGGATTTCTTGGCATAAAATAGAGTCTTTTTTGCTTGGAGAGGGAAGTTTCAGCAACAAAATTACTAAAATAAAACATTTCATACTGATCAGGGGCGGATTAAGACTTTTTTCGCCCCTGGGCAATCAAAACCATTTCGACCACTCATGGTTTCTCCTGTATTTTTTTTTACAAAAAAACATTGTTCTATTTTTTGTTTTTATTAATTTATATATTTTTATTTTATAAGATTTTTCATTTTTTTTTCCTCTTCTTTAACTTTTCACCCACATTGATTTGTCGCCCCTGGCGATTGCCCATTTTGCCCCTACACTTAATCTGCCCCTGATACTAATTATCAACAAGTATCAAAACTGACCAACTTTTAGCAATAAACATTAACGCAGGTAACTGAATGCATTGTTTTCCAATCATCGCCCTTAAGTATATATCAAAATACTCAAATCAAAAAAATTTATTATTGAAAACCAGAACAATATTTTTTCTAATTTTGACATATAAAGTGGCACTTTTCAATACTGATGACAGTGACGTAACGTCCTAATTTTCGTAACTAGTTACGAAAAGTAAAATCTTTCGTAACTAGTGATGAAAAGTTGGTGTCACCACCAGTTGCAGGTTTCGGCTGTGGCACACCGTTGCTATAGTTTTAAGGTATTAAGTAGATACAAAGTGGTTTAAAAGTAAATATTGAAGTTTAATAATAATAATTCTCTCTCTAAGTAGGTATTTGTAGTCAAAATTAGAAAAAATCTTGTATGAAACGCGTGACGAAAAACCTTTTTTGTGTATCTCATTCAAATTGCGGAAACTCGCTGCGCTCGTCCCGCAAACATTCATTCGTTACACAAAATCGGACTTTTCGTAACTGGTTACATAAATAGCTATTTTTGAATTATTTTTGTTTTTCTTTGTACCTAGTTAACTACTACTTGACCCCCTTCAGGTAATGAATGTATGATGCTTCAAGTTATGACACTAACATGGTGTTACTATATAGGGACCAGCTACCAGTAAGATTGAAAAGGGCTATGAAAAGAGTAACTTTTTAATATAAAATGGTTGGACAAGGCAATAAACTGCCTAAACTAAGCACAATTTGTGCCAAGCCAAATGACTGGATAAAAAGTAATGTACCTTCTAAAACATATTTTTCTCTAATAAACCCACCACCAATGATCAACTACCACCCACCATCCACCACAGACCAAAGAAAGTAAATTGTACTGACCAAGCTATCTGCATCATTCATTTTTTTCTCGGCATTTTGGTTTAAAATGGTCCTATAGGTCTGCTGCTAGATGATATTTGAAATGAGACAATTCAGCTTTCTAAACCATGTAGCTTTCATGGAATCGAGAAGGGAAGGAAAATAATAATTATTTACAAGACACACATTTTACATTATGGGAATGGGAGCATTAATTTGTTGGATTAAAGCAAAGACAGTCACAAAAGCGAAACGAGAACTGCGACAAACGGAAACTAAACTATCACGGCACTACTAAAATTGGGTTTTTCGCATGAAAATAATAAGAAATTCATAAAAAAAAGTAGAAATTACACAAAAAATTTCATCCCATCTCCAACACAGCTTTCACTAGAAGCCATGTTGCCGTCTTAATGAATAACATGTCAATTGTCATCCTGTCAATGTCATTGAGGTTGACAAGGAACCGCATCCCCTGTAGTTCCTTCTTTACACTCCTATTAAGATAACAAAGGATGGGAATATTCTCAGTGCTCACTAGACCTATCTCCGAAAACGCTATTACTACTCAAATCACTCGTTCTGTTATAAAAATAACGCAAAAATAAATTAATTAAATTGAAATTTAAGCGGCACAAAAGCATGGGCTTAGGTTATCGTAAGTAACATGAGTTTTCCGGTTAAAAACTCTATAGGTAACCACAGCAAGTCTATTCGAAATAGAAATTTAGTTCTGAGTGCCCAGAGCGAAAGACTCGACAACGCCGCTATCCAATCGGCGTTCACCAAAAAGTCAGCAATAATCAACTTCACCATTAATCACAACATTGAAAAATCACCTGATAAAAGAAAAATTTCCAAGTTCATAGTGCAATGGACATAAATCCGTAGTAAAGGTAGTAACTCCCAAGATATTTCCCCTTTCTTGTTTAATACTGACATGATTGTAGAATCCTGCAAAAAGCTGTTAAAATGATCTTCAATAGCAACCTCCAAACATAACCCTTCCTCATACATTTCTTTAGTATGATAAGTTAACCCAGTAGTGCAAAGGCTTCTAAAATAGTCAGAATGGATTTTATGCCTGTGAATGTTGATGAGCCCAAAGATTTCATCAAAACTATCGAATGGCATATGATGGACAAGAGCAAGTTTTTTCCATTGTCCATGCTGAGTTCCTTCAGTGTTCGTTGTGCTTTGTACCCCTTGACGTTGATTAAAACTCGCTTACAGGTTCAGAAGCGTAACGATGTATATACAGGTAACTACTAAGAATACAATAACATCATGTAACCGTCATTTAAATGATTGGGGAAGAAAAGACTTCCCTATTGTTCCCATTTTCTTCTTTAACCATTCTTTTCAGGGTGCACAGGTCAGTATCATTTTAATTTATTGGACTTATTGGTAATTGTTTACTACTTAGACGCCACCTAATTTTTTGTTTCTTTGGTAAAAAATGGTTATATTATACCTACTCAACAGTAGAGAATTAATAATTTTTACACTTGGATATTAAACAATTGCCACACATTAACAGTTTACTATACAGGCACCTCCTCCTTTTAACTTCTTTTGGTTCAAAATAATTAAATTGTAGTTAACAATAGATAATTTGCTGTCAGAGACTATCTGCAGTTTTCCAAGGTACTCAAAAATGTCTTCCTTAAGGTCTGTTTGTCAGTATTTGATGAATCATTTAATACTTACTTTTACTTTGAACAGTATATATTCTTGTGCTATTAATTATACATTTTTTTTTTTTATTTTGGAGGCCGGGAAGGGCTGCTTTGTTTTTTTATATGGGGTACTTTGGTTAGGTTCAGGTTAGGCTTATTATGGCTGTTTTGTTTTAGACAAAATCTGCCTGTCATTCCTTCCTTAGGTTAGTTCAGGTTGGCTTAGGTTTGTTCCAGTATGTTTTTCCTTTGGTTAGGTTGGTTTTGAATAATAAATAACTCACAGATTAGTAAGAATTGTATCATATTAATACTTGAACACTGGTGCTTTTGAGAATGGATTATTAATTAAATCTCTGTTTATAAGCATATTTGAGCTAAATTTCCACATAAAAACTAAAAATGAGGTGGCGCCAGGATAGTAAACTGCTACTGACTTATTTTTAGGAATGTTTGATGCTTATGGAAAAATATACAAATATGAAGGGTTCTCGGGGCTTTATAAAGGTTTTTGGATTTCTTCAGTACAAATAGTTAGTGGTAGGTACCTATAGCCATTATACATGAGTAGAGAATTTTATCACAATCTGAACGCGGTTTATTAACATATTTTGTCCACGACTACTTATTAATATTGTTGCAAGCTCAGGATTCAATAATTTCAGAGTAACAATTTAACTCAAAAACACTATTTATTTATCCCACAAATACACACAAGTACAGTTCGCCTACTAAATAACTCACTACTTAACACTTTATAGCCTTCTATTATCGTTTGGTACTTTAACTTACTTATAGCTCATTTAAAATAAGACTACTGCCTAACCGCGGCGCTATTCGCCTTTTATACAAAATCCTAAAAATACAGAAAAGCCTAGAACAATCTCGATAAGAATTCTTGAACATTCTCACATAAAAAAAAGGTCGTAAATAACTATAACTCCGTTCTAGATAAACAGAGCAATAAATCACTCATGTCACACAGAGCAATAAATCACTCGTGTCACCCATGACGCAGCGCCCGAATAGGTCGCGAAGATCCTACCTCCACTGTTGCTCCGCCTCCCGGCGCGGCGTCGCTGAGTACCGTAACAATATACTGATATTCAGCTTGTTGACAAAAGTTAAATAGGGCTCATATAGCGTTAGAGGGATATACCGGGTGTCCAGCACAACCCTGGACATAGGAGATTAACATGGGAAATTTTTTGAGGCGTTTTTTGGAAAAACGCCTCGAAAAGTGCAAAAATTTTAAATTGGCACATCACCCCCGCCATGCATGTGCAGTGTCGCCAACATATTTTCACTGCATAATCACGTTAATTACTATATGATAGTTCCTCAAAATAAATAAGAAAGGAATGAAGAACATGCATGGCGAGGGTGATGCGCCAAATTCAAATTCTTGCACTTTTCGAGGCGTTTTTCCAAAAAAACAGCCAAAACTAAGGTATTGAAAAAATTACAGGATGATAGCTGACCATAAGCTCTACAACTTTACTCTTAAAAGTTTTTCAATCAAATCAACCGTACAGGCGCAAAAAAATAAAAACCTATTTCCCATGTTAATCTCCTATGTCCAGGGTTCTGCTGAACACCTGGTAGGAGTTGAAACTACGGGAATAATATCATTATTCCCGCTCGCCATTTAAGTTATATATGTTGCCTTGGCAACCACTACGAGTAGGCAACAATGCAATTTCAAATGCCACAAGGTAAAAAATGCACTGGTGGCACCGGTTTAGCCTTCAAACGCGAGTGTCACTTTGACATTTCAATAATTTTATTTACACTACCTATAGATTTTATAATTTGTAATTATTAGACAATGGCCGTGGACAAAGTTTAGTATTATACTCGCATTTTATGGCCATTATTCCCACGGGAGACTTGCGCCCATCGCCTACGTCTCTGACAATAATGGCTATCAAAAAAATCTCGTTTAATAATATACTATTTACTATGTAAATGTGTATTTAACACTCTAGCTCACTAAGTAATAATTTCTTTTAGGTGTGTTTTATATATCAACATATGAAGGTGTAAGGCACATCTTAGCAAAAAAGAATGTAGACTCTAGACTTAGAGCTTTAGTGGCTGGTGGCTGTGCCTCACTGGTGGGTCAAACCATTATTGTGCCATTCGATGTCCTAAGCCAGCACCTAATGATGATAGGAACTGTGGGTAAAGAAAATGTTGAGTATCGCTATAATAATTTATGGAAACGTTTTTACTTATGTAAGGGGTAAATTTCCATGCACCATTTTTGGTGTTTACATATCAACACAGAGAATGTTTTGCCACTGATACTACTAAATTTTGTACTCACCCCCTTTCTCCTAAATTATTTACTTTTGAATGATAGTCCAAAAATTTGTCTCATTAAGTTTTTTCGTAGTTGGACAAATAATATAGGTATTTTTTGTTTTTTTTTCCAGATAGCATTTAATCCATTAGGAATAAATAACAGCCCAGGAAGAAGTAAAATAGCCATTACGGCCGAGGTGACCAGGAGGATATTTCAAATGGATGGAATCGTCGGGTTTTATAGGGGATATTGGGCTAGTTTAGCCGCATACGTTCCTAACTCTGCTCTTTGGTGGGGCTTTTACCACTTCTACCAAGGTATTTTAATTTAATTATTACACAATTTCTTTAGGTATGACCTTTTTTCGAAATATGTAGCCATTATTTTGAATTGTTTTCCGATAGAAATTTAAAAATTAAAATATAAAAAAAAAACAAACTTGGTTGAAACCCTTATTCTTGGCCAAAAATGTTCTCAACATCTTCAAACAACTTTTTTTAAGGAACAATTATCTATACCTAAGTTATTATAAGCCCTAAATTGTTGCAGATGAACTCTTGAAAATAATCCCTTCTTATGTATCTCACCTGTTGATTCAGTCGTTAGCAGGAACCTTGGGAGGTTTTACCACCACCATCATAACGAATCCCTTAGACATAGTTAGAGCGCGACTGCAGGTTCAAAGAGTAGAGTCCATGGGCCTTGTGTTCCGCGACCTCTGGCGGGAGGAGGGACTGCGAATGTTCTCGAAAGGGCTGAGTGCCCGATTGGTGCAATCGGCCACGTTTAGTTTTAGCATAATCTTAGGGTACGAGACGATTAAACGAGTGTCAGTCAATGAGGAATACAGAGAGTACGTTCGATGGTGATAGAGAATTATTTCGTGTCTTAGTTTTAGTTACAGAAAAAAGTGAATAAGGTATGCTGTTGTATATAGGTGTGCGTGTAGTGTGTGCATGCTTAGCCGAAATTTGTTATTGTTGAATTTGTTACACTGGGCCGTTTTGTTAAGTTTCGTTTTGCTTGTATCGATATGTTTTCAGTAGTTGTTAAAACGGGAAAATAATTTTTAGTGTGTAGAAAGGGCAAAAAAAATTTGAAATTAAAAGTAAAATAATAATTTTACAGTCTTCTGCTAAGATAAAGGACAATAAAAAGACTGCTAATTCGTTTTCAAAAGTGAGGACCACATTTTAAAAGTGTTTAAAACTGATTCCGTAGGCATTTTTTTACCTAAAAACAGTTCATTTTTTGTAACTGTGAAGCTCATTTGTTTTTTGAAGATGATACCTACATAGATTAGCAGTCTAGAACGTATTTTATCGTTATCAGAAGGGATATTAATGAGATTTATGTTTTCAGTTTTTATATATAAAATTGTGTATTTGAACACGCATAAGCGCAGAAGAGGTGTTTTATTATGTATATTTGTAGAGGATAATACCATCAATAATAGTTTGATTGTTTTGTTATTTATATGCTAATTTATAATAAGAGAGAGTTCTTTTATATATATTTGTTTTAGAAAAATCCAAATTGGTATAATATTGCTCAGGAGAATTCAAAATTGAATACAAATATTTTGAGGCCTTAGAGTTCTTTAACTATAAGCATAAATCGGCTGTAAATTATGGCGCAAAAAATATTCATAATACCTATGTAGATTTACTGTCAAATGCCAGTACTTAAAAGTCTTATTTAAAACAAAAACTACACCTGAATTTGTTTGCATCCGATTTTGAACCACCCTGTATCTAGCATCAGGTAGGTATACCTGTGCTTATACGTTTTAGTAATTTGAAACCTTGAGATATCTATAGGCGTTATAATACGTTTGACTGTTTTTTTGTCAAAGATATATTCTATAATAATTGTTGATCCTGTTACGCGTAATTTAATTTTGGTCACAAAACAAATAGAGATGTGTAATATAGAGTGACAATACACGGGTGTCCCTTCAAATAAAACTTGTTGATATAGAATTTATGAAACAAAAGTTTTGTTAATTTTCAATTTGCAAAAAATGTATAAATCTTTGTCCTGCATTGTACTCTAAAAATAGTATATTATACAACAAGCCTTTAATGAGAGTCGTTATTCTCGAGAGTAACGAGCGAAGCGAGTGGCACAATTGCCCGAGAGAATAACGCTTATTAAATGCGCGTTGAATACTATATTTTATCCACGACCAAGATTCTGGGTTTTCTCAAATATGATAGATTATAGATGCCACAAAGATAATTTACAATTTTAAAACCACGACCACGACAGGTTTCGCTATTCATTGGCGCGACGTTTGATGCGTCTTGTCGATAGATGACGGTCTAGTCACCCGCGCATGTCACCGCATGTTCATTTCAATGCTACGAGGGTGGACGGTAAATTACTTCATTTTATGGCCTATTTTAAGTATTTATCCACGACCATACTATAAAAATCACATTATTCTTGTACATTCTCAAGACTAACGATAATCATTATTCACTTGTGAATAATGAACATTATTCACAAGTGAATAATGAGTTGTCATGGAAACGAAACATGTCGTAGGCAACTGACAACTCAAAAAGTAAACTGCCCTAAACATGAAATCGGTAGTTACCACTGGTTCATTCACATAATTATCCTTCTATTAGGATGTATTGAGGCAAATGTAGGTTACAGTGTCTTTTTTTCACTAAAATATGTACTTTTCACTGAAAATAGTATATTATACAACAAGCATTTAACCCCCTTTTAACAGTAGAAACCTTTAAATTGATGACGACTTCCGCCGGTAGTGACGTCTTACGTCAAATTATTGCAAAACAGTTGTCACTGTCATCAACTGTATCCGCAATCGAATGTCGAACTTATATCCATCTCCTAGCTAGAGCGCTATAAATTAAAGATCCTATTGTTGTGCAAACTGACCTCTCTGTTTACATATGAGTTCATGTGTGGCCACATGGGAACTCCGTAAGCCATTTTTCCAAGCTTTTAAGCTTTAACCTTATGGAAGGTTTTTCTGTTTTTCGGTTTTCTGAATAAACCAGTCCCATGAGGCCCTAAATGCACTAATGGACATAAGGTTGCAATATTTTTAATAAAGTTTGTTTTTGGACAGGCACTTTCACAATTTCTTGGGAATTCCAGCCATAAAACATGAAACCCTACAATTGCCCTTCTTCTTTAGCCGGCAAACGCGTCCTTTTAATGGTTTATGGCTCTTAAAAGAATTTCAGACCTGTACGTGACCCGAACAATAGTTTAATAACTAAAGCAATTTTGCAAATATCGTTAATTGAAATTAAAATTTTATTTTCTCATCAGATAGAGCTTTTAATTTCTTATACTTTGAATGTAAATTCGAGCAATTTATGTCTTAATTGACTGGGCCGGGAAATTAACGGTCAATTTAAATAAAAAGCTTTAATTGTCAATTAAAATATCTCATGTGAGGTGTCATTTGAAAGAGCATCATTTACTCTGTCCAGTGATCACATTTTCAATCTTTTTGTTTCAGCAGATTTTCCAGAAAAGCTCATTTTCTAAATTTATGCCCGCGCTGTCCGAAGCGCCATATGGTCGCCACTGGTCAAGTTGGTATCGATTTTTTCTGAAGTAGTTGAGAAGTACCGAGGGGCTGGTTCTGAGGGGATCTTCGAAACTCGAAAGAGAAAACGGCTTTTGAACTCGCGAGAGATATAACCTAGAAAGAGAGACGATTTTTTAAGTCGCCAAAGTTATGATCTAAAGAGGAACGCTTTTTGAACTCGACAGAGTGATTACCTAACCGGGAAGACGGAAAAGTTCGAATTTTACCGCGAGAAAAAAGTCATTCCCATGAGTCCTTGGCTCCGCCGATCTAATTATCGCCAATTCGTATTTTTTCCCCCTTTTGAATCCCGTTTTAAGTCCGCCGCGCTAACTGGTGTATTTTAATTATTGTCAAAGTGTCAAACAATTACTCCGCTTATTGCCCGCCTACGGCGCCTACGAAAAGTTTCGTGGAGTGTTCTTTCGGTTGTGCCACCTCTGCCCTTTTCCTGAATAGGCCAATTTCTTGCAGATAGCGGATAGTTTGCAGAAGCAGGAGACTGCCGGCAATTAAGTATTTGTGGAGTAGTTGTAGAAGTTGAAACATTTAGCATATCATAGTAATGATTTGCTCACCGTAATATCGAGAATCCCAGTGACCTGGCAGAATTCTTTTCTCTTAAACACTGCGTCGTTAGTTTAGTTTTCTTTGTTGTTGTTTCTTCAATTTTAGTAAGGAATCGTGTACCCGTCAAGCACGTTTCTGGGGACCACTGAACTTATCTCGAAAAATTTACGTCCGCCGCTATTTTATTTCAGATTCCTATTTTTAATTAATTACTATTCGATTAGTCTTTTTTTTGGCGTTTTGCAGGTTTTGTCTTAAACAATAAACCTTGCTGGCATCCCCAAAATATTAAATTTTATCTTATTTAAAGTAGCATTTAGTAATTATATCCGTTTGGCAATACCATGGAAGTGTTTTTTTCGCTACAAATATGAAACGCCACGGATTAATTATTGGCCTCTTGCCCCCATAATTAGCGACCTAAGGGACAACAGAATAGATAGACCCTTTCCAAGAGTTGGGTCCCCCTTGCAGCGTGGTAAAAGAAATTTGACACACGAAGATACGTTGAACTTAGAACATCCACGTAGTCGAATCTCAACAGACTCGGCAGCGACGGCAACACAGCAGCAGCCGCGAACACAGCCGCCCCCACGCAACCACCAATTATTATTAGTGGCGGGGGGGACACTGCACGACACTATATAATTATAGGACTCATAGCCCTTAACTGACTTTATATAGCTTCAAGGTTTTCTAAAATTTGACTTCCAACCTAACAAAAACCAAAGACAATCGACAATCAATTTCCGGTACGGCTTTAAGTTGCTATGACGTGTGCTGGCGGAAAAATTACGTCAGGGGAACCTTTGAAGCAACAAACTTCCGGCCAAAATGGGGGGTTTAATTTTTGCGAAATATAGGCATTTGTTGTTGTCCGTCCATATCTGCTAGGTCATTGAGTGAAATATTAATATAATCAAAATTATAACCTTTGTTAAAATTTCTCTATAGTTCCGATTACACATGTTGAGTTCGGTAAGTACATCCCGAGCGCTCGGGCTATCAGTCTATCTCATTCTAACTTGTTAATGATGATGATGATTTTGGGAGATAGAAGCGCTCAGATAGAGTTACCGAACTCGGCTTCGCTTTCCCCCTTCAGGACGCTTATTCTATAGGAAAGAGTGAAAGTGAAAGTGAGAATTGCTGGCCAATGGAATTCGTCAAGAGAACTTTTTGACCAATCAAGGTTGTAAAAATTCTCACTTTCACTTTCACTCTTTCCTATAGAATAATGCCCCAGGAGCCTCATTCTGTAGGAAGTTGTGAAAGTGAAAATGAAAATTTTGACAACCTTGATTGGTCAAAAAAATGTATTGACCAATTCCATTGGCCAGAAATTTTCATTTTTTACTTTCACACCTTTCTATAGAATAAGTGCCCTGGACGCTTATTCTATAGGAAAGAGTGAAAGTGAAAGTGAGAATTTTGACAACCTTGATTGGTCAAAAAATTCTGTTGGCGAATTCCATTGGCCAGCAATTCTCACTTTCACTCTTTCCTAAAAAATAAGCGTCCAGGACGTTTATTCTATAGGAAAGAGTGAAAGTGAAAGGGAGAATTTTGACAACATTGATTGGTAAAAACCATAGAGGATTTATCAAGGTAGAGGTCTTTATTTACATTTTTCAATATTGGCTTGATAAACAAACCCTCCAAACAGTGTTGCCAGGATTACTTTGCTAGTAAATTGGCACATCCTTTTTTTGAATGATATCTTGCGAATCTTTACACCACGAGAGTACTATAATATCTATTGCTGTCCAAATAATTTTTGAACGGTGATTAATAGAACACTTATGACGATAAAAGAAAAAAAAATACGTTTAAGATGGCCAACTGGTCACAATCTGTGGTCACAAGACTGTGGCCATAAGATTTGTAAAGCCTCCAAATTTATTATTGCTTTATTTTCCTTTCCAATAATTTGAACTTACGAGGAATTATCGATTTTACAAAGTAAGCCCGTCCCTACTTCTACATTTCCATTTCCGGTTTGCGCGACAGATGTCAAATGAATTAGACAGTCATATTTTCATTTTCGTGCACTGGACGCTTATTCTATAGGAAAAAGTGAAAGTGAAAGTGAGAATTGCTGGCCAATGGAATTCGTCAACAGAATTTTTTTACCATTGACAATGGTGTAAATAAATAGACGCCGCGAGTTAATCATAAATTGTGTCGCGCCGTGCCCCCCCCCCCCCTCTAATGATCGTAATAATCCGTTTAATCGGTGGTTGCGTGGGGGCGGCTGTGTTCGCGGCTGCTGCCGTGTTGCCGCCGTGTCTGCGGAGGAGATTCGACTACGTGGATGTTCTAAGTCCAACGTATCTTCGTGTGTCAAATCTCTTTTACCACGCTGCAAGGGGGACCCAACTCTTGGAAAGGATCTATTGTCCCTTAGGTCGCTAATTTAAATAATGTAAAATTTAATAATTTTTAATTAATTATTTTAATTTTTTAATAAAATTAAAAAAGATAATTCTTAGTTTTCTCAGGAATCTGAAATAAAATAGCGGCGGACGTGAACTTTTCGCGATAAGCTCAGTGGTCCCCAGAAACGTGTTTGACGGGTACACGATTTCTTACTAAATTGGAAAAACTACAAGAAAGAAAACTAAACTAACGACGCAGTGTAGAAGAGAACAGAATTCTGCCAGTAGCTGGGATCCTCGATATTATGGTGAGCAAAACACTACTATAATATACTAAATGATTCAACTTCTACAACTACTCTACAAATACTTAATTGCCGGTAGTCTCCTGCGTCTGCAAAGTATCCGCTATCTGCAAGAAAATGGCCTATTCAGGAAAAGGGCAGAGGTGGGTTGACACTATGTGGCACAACCGAAAAAACACTCCACGAAACTTTTCGTAGGCGGGCAATGAGCGGTGTAATTGTTTTGGCACTAATTAAAGGTAAAAATAATTAGCGCGGCGGACTTAAAACGGGATTCAAAAAGGGGAAAAATTACGAATTGGCGATAATCAGAACGGCGGAGCCAAGGACTGACGTTTCTCGCGGTAAAATTCGAACTTTTTCCGTCTTCCCGGTTGGATCGTCGTTTTTAGATCGTAATTCTATTGAGTTCAAAACGCGTCTTTTTCTCTTCGAGTGTCGAAGATCTTCCCCCTTTCGCCACCCCCTCGGTACTTCGCATCTTCGAAAGGGTACTGCCGAAAAAATCGATACCACCCTGACCAGTGGCGATTATATGGCGCTTCGGACAGCGCGGGCATAAATTTAGTAAATGAGCATTTCTGAAAAATGTGCTGGAAAAAGAAAATTGAAAATGTGATCATTGACCAGAAGAAATGATGTTCTTCAAAATGACACCTCACCTGACATAGTTTAATTTACAATTAAAGCTTTTTATTGAAATTAAATGTTAATTTCCTGGCTCAGTCAATTAAGACATTAATTGCTCGAATTTACAATCAAAAGATCAGAAATTAAAAGCTCTATCTGCTGAGAGAATAAGATTTTAATTTCAATTAACGATATTCGCAAAATCGCCTTAATTACTAAACTATTGTTCGGGTCACGTACAGGGTATCCCATTTTCGGCACTTTTGAGGGGTATCTCCCTTATTTTTAAAGATAGAGGGTTGCGGTTTTCACGACAGTGTGCTACTTTTTTGTGAAACTAAAGATGGCGCCAGCAGAATTTTTATAGCCCTTTTGGTTTTTGAGATACAGGGTGGAATTGAAAAGTATCGCTTTTGAGGCACCCCCCGTATTACAGTTATGTTTAAACTTATCGAAGAAGTTAAAACGCATTCTTAAACAATTTTTTCCGTGGAATCCAGTGGCGTTGTTAGTTCTTTCCTAGCAACTTCAGTTTTTGAGTTACGAAGCAAATATATGTTTTTTTAAATGGAACACCCCGTATATTATCTTTTTATTTTATTAGTCATAATGTGGGATTTCCAAAAATATATAATTGTATGCAATTGTTTTCAAAACGAAGCTCAGAATTTAAGATTTTCTTAAATTTTCATTTTTGTCCAATTCGTTGGTAGTAGGCTATGGCTAGATGGCTAGCTTATTTGAAACAAAAGGCAATATGTCAAAAACTTTGTGGTTTTGTCACTCTTTGTTTTTATTAGTAATATGCTTGTTGTTTTGGTGTTTCTATTTTACTATTTAGCTGCTAATTAAATTAATTTTGTTACAATAATGGCGGTTTACGAAAATTATGACAAGTATGATATGTTGGTTTGTTTTATACAATCTAATGAAAATCCCCAAGAAGCTTCGGAAGTATATTTCCAAAGGTAAAGTATTTTGCACGCTATGGTTAGGATACCATCTTAGGGGTCGTTTTTGCTATTATTAGATATCCAGAGAGAAGGCAACCTTTCCCAGACATATTTGCCCGAATTAAATCAAATCTAGTAGAGCACGGATCATTTGTCCAGCCCAGGCCTAATTCATACTCCAAACAAGATAGAGAGAGAAAAGAGATAAACGTATTGGGTTATGTAGAAGCAAAGCCTTCATCTTCTTGCAAGCATATAGAGGAAGCAACTGGTGTATCCAAGTCTGATGCTCAGAGAATTTTGAAAAAATATAGGTATCACCCCTATAAATTCCACATAGTTCAACGTTTACACCCTGGCGATGCCGAGCGCAGAATGTTGTTTTGCCAATGGTATTTACAACAAATCCATACTGATGAATCTTTTGGCAGACTCGTTATTTGGTCCGATGAATGTTATTTTTCAAGTGCGGCAATTTTTAATCGCCATAATACTAGACATTGGTCCACAGAAAATCACCATTTAACTTTTGAGAGGGCACAACAAGGACGTTTTGGGGTTGGAGTCTCGTGTTTCATTTTTGGAAGACGCATAGTCTACAGAATTATTGAAGGAGGTCTGACAGCGCATCGTTACCGAGAAATTCTTGAGGAAGTTATTCCAGAACTGATGGAAAATGTTCCCTTGGCCCTTTATAATGCCGTTTTGTTTCAACAAGATGGTGCCCCAAGCCACAACTCTGCCCTTTTAAGGGAATTTTTAGACGTTAACTTTCCTCAAAGGTGGATTGGTACCTACGGACCTGTAAGGTGGCCCCCTCGATCTCCCGATCTTTCAATTTTGGATTTTTTTTTATGGGGTTTTATGCAAAATGAAGTCTATAAAACACAGTATCAGTCTCGAGCGGAGCTTCTTGCGGCAATCAATTTAACTTTCCAAAATTTGCAAAGAAGGCCTATGATTCTTTTTAACGCGATTAGAAGAATAACGAAAATGTGCCAATTTTGCATACAGGAAAATGGCCGTCATTTTGAAAACCACCTTTAAAAACTGTTTACTTAATTATGTTGAATGCTGTAATAAATAACTAATAACTGAGATACTGAGATTTAAAAAAGATTTTTTGTATTAAATTTGAAGATGTTATAAATTAGAATAATTATTACTTACATCGATTTTGTTCCTAATAATATTTTAGCCATAGCCTACTACTTACGAATTGGACAAAAATAAAAATTTAAGAAAATCTTAAATTCTGAGCTTTGTTTTGAAAATATTTGCATACAATTATATATTTTTGGAAAGCCCACATTATGACTAATAAACTAGAAAAATAATATACAGAGTGTTCCATTTAAAAAAACATATATTTGCTTCGTAACTCAAAAACTGAAGTTGCTAGGATAGAACTGACTACGCCATTGGATTCTACGGAAAAAATTATTTAAGATTGCGTTTTAACTTCTTGGATAAGTTTAAAGATAACTGTGTTGCGGGGGGTGCCTCAAAAGCGATACTTTTCAATTCCACCCTGTATCTCAAAACCCAAAAGGGCTATAAAAATTCTGCTGGCGCCATCTTTAGTTTCACAAAAAAGTAGCACACTGTCGAGAAAACCGCAACCCTCTATCTTTAAAAATCAGGGAGATACCCCGCAAAAGTGCCGAAAATCGGATACCCTGTACAGGTCTGAAATTCTTTCGAGGGACATAAACCATTAAAAGGGCGCCTTTGCCGGTTACAAAAAAAGGGCAATTGTTGGGTATCATGTTTTATGGCCGGAATTCCCAAGAAATTGTGAAAGTGCCTGTCCAACACTAACAAAAGAAATGCTCTTGACGAAAAATACAAATTATTGCAAACATATGTGCATTTAGGGCCTCATGGGTCTGGTTTATTTATAAAACCGAAAAATAGAAAAAACTTCCATAAGATTAAAGCTTAAGAGCTTCGAAAAATGGCTTACAGAGTTGCCACGTTTCCACACATGAACTCATATGCAAACAGAGAGGTCAGTTTGCATAACAATTGGCATGATATACAAACCGGATACTTGGAGGCTTGCGGGTTGTTCGGGTAGAGGGGAAGCAGAAAACGACCAATATTGCTAAAAACCTCAGAAGATGTAAACTAATGGAATCCACGCGCGCAATTCTCCGCTATATTGACAGTTGTTACCAAAAATGATGAGACGCCATGTCGAAGGCGAAAACCAAACATTTCGTTGGCTTTGTGGTTTTCAGAGTAAAAGTGTATAATACAAATGTATTATACATTGTATTATACCGTTTAATACGGTATGTATTTAACCTCTTCATTTTATACAAATTACTGGCAACACTGTGAAGAGTAGACAACGCTGTAGGAGAATGACATATGACTTGAATGACATATAACTGACTTCATTTTTTAATTTTCGTCCATTTGTCTTAATTCTTTTAATGAAAACAAAATGTTATTTTATCATTAGTACTAGTATTGAAGTAAACGTGTATGATATAGTAATAATGAGGAGGCCTGGCAAATTTGGGCAATAATACAAACACATTTTGTCGCTCAACCAAATAACAATTCCGATAAAAAGTGCAAATTCTGCTCAAAGCAATTTACAAAAAATTACTATAGAATGGTGAGGCACCTGCAAATTTGTCCTAAGCAGGGTTTGCCATAATCGGAAAGAGGCCATATAAATGCAGGATTCGATAGCATGCGTGCATTATTTTATATAGGTATTTATTTGGGACAAAAGCCATGTCATGTAGAAGGGTTTGAACTAGAACTACATTTTGAAAATAATGGCTATTGAATCCTGCGTTGAGAGTGGGCTGAGTGGGCCACTCTGGTTACTCTTGATCTAAAGGAAAAATTGGATTTGAATTATAAAAATAACTCCTTAACTTTTACTACTAATATCATACATTCTCTAAATAAAATTAATAATTTTGTTAATTTTTAAATGCAATAAGATCTCGCTTTTACAATCTTCCCGCCATTTTTTTGAATTTAATACTGTATAATACAATGTATTTTACTTTGTATAATACAATGAAAAATAAAATACCGTATTTTCTCACCTCTAGGTTTTCTGCAATAAATTGCATTTTGCAAGACTTTAATATTATAAATAATTGTGTTGAAAGGAGCCTGGAGTTACGTTTCACAGGTAAACAGATAATGGCGTTTTTCAGCAACAATTAAATTATTTCAAATAACTCTTAAACCAGTTGTTTTACATCCAAATCGTCGAAATATGATTTAGTATATACCGCAGTGAAGTCAATAATGCTATTTTGGGAAATATTTTTCTAATCCTGTAACTTGTAGACAGTTTTATTATTTTATTTTTGGAGCAGTTTTTCCAGAGGCGCAGGAGATATTTTCCCAGGGTTATCAACAACTATTAATTCACAATTATTTGTATTTATTTAATAGTAAGTCGATTTTTGCTAATAATATTACGTATAATATTACTAATGTTACAAATAGCAATTTAGTTCCATTATTATTTTTAATAAAATATTTTCTTATGTGCTACAATCCCAATGCTACGTCACTGGCATTTTCACACTTGACAGATTGGAGCAAACTGGTAACAGACGCCGGCGTCGTACCCTACTTCCTCTGGTTTATCTTTTCTGAGCTAAAAACAATATGGCGCAATTTGAATCTCCAAGGACACATCTCCAGATGACATAAGCACACATAGGCGTATTATCACAGTATAAGGAATAATACATTATATCAGTATCGTCAGTTCGTGTCGGCACTTTTGATATTTCCAAAACTAAAGCGTGCCGCGCCCGGCAGTTTTCTCGAGTAGTTACGAGGGGACAAACACATGCAATGCACTGCCAAAGCATTGCCAAAACCGGTTTGGTGGTGCACCTGCCGGCGACTTGTCGGACGGGGCAAGGGGAAGGGAGTTTCAATTTTTCGACCGACTGACGTTACTGCGGCCTTATTCTATAGGAAAGAGTGAAAGTGAAAGTGAGAATTTTGACAACCTTCATTGGTCAAAAAATCCTGTTGACGAATTCCATTCCATTTCTATAGAATAAGCGTCCTGATATAATGTATTATTCCTTATACTGTGGTATTATTTTTCAAGGAAACAAGTGTACGATTTTTATGCAGCATGCGTCTGCTCGTCTGCATTTTTATGCAGACCAAAACATTCAAATATTTTTATATTTAAATGATTTTTGATACATACCTAATATACGCAATTATTGAGTTTTTTTAGATTAAATATTAATAATAGAATCAAACTACAAACGACGCTAATGGCTAACAGCCAAGAGCCGAGTAACAATATAACCACAAAATACAAATGAGCTTACCGGTGAAAACATAATTTCCTAGATTTATTTTTATAATTCCATGTTTTACACACAAAACATTGTCGCACCATGGTCAACAAACAAATTAAAACAGAGAAACGATTGCTAAAAGCGAAAAAGTCGGCGGAAAACTCTTAAAACATTCAGGAAACCAGAAAAAAAATCCATGAAATAATTGTCATAAACTGATATAAACCACGTGTCACAGGTTTTTGCAATGTTGCCGATTGTGACCAGTTGGCCATCTTAAACGTATTTTTTTTTCTTTTATCGTCATAAGTGTTCTATTAATCACCGTTCAAAAATTATTTGGACAGCAATAGATATTATAGTACTCTCGTGGTGTAAAGATTCGCAAGATATCATTCAAAAAAAGGATGTGCCAATTAACAATTTACTAGCAAAGTAATCCTGGCAACACTGTATGGAGGGTTTGTTTATCACGCCAATATTGAAAATTGTAAATAAAGACCTCTACCTTGATAAATCCTCTATGTTGTTTACCAATCAAGGTTGTCAAAATTCTCACTTTCACTTTCACTCTTTCCTATAGAATAAACGTCCTGGGCGCTTATTTTATAGGAAAGAGTGAAAGTGAAAGTGAGAATTGCTGGCCAATGGAATCCGCGAACAGAATTTTCTGACCAATCAAGGTTCTTTCCTATAGAATAAGCGTCCAGGGTTTAAGAGTTATTTGAAATAATTTAATTGTTGCTGAAAAACGCCATTATCTGTTTACGTGTGAAACGTAACTCCAGGCTCCTTTCTATAGCCGCTGCGTTTACAACCGTAATCTGCACATCCCACCATTGTAAACAACCCAATGATTTATAATATTAAAGTCTTGCAGAATGCAATTTATTGCAGAAAACCACAAAGCCAACGAAATGTTTGGTTTTCGCCTTAGACATGGCGTCTCATCATTTTTGGTAATAACTGTCAATATAGCGGAGAATTGCGCGCGTGGATTCCATTAGTTTACATCTTCTGAGGTTTTTAGCAATATTGGCCGTTTTCTGCTTCCCCTCTACCCGAACAACCCGCAAGCCTCCAAGTATGCGGTTTGTATATCATGCCAATTTATGATTAACTCGCGGCGTCTATTTATTTACTCCATTGTCAATGGTAAAAAATTCTGTTGACGAATTCCATTGGCCAGCAATTCTCACTTTCACTTTCACTCTTTCCTATAGAAGCAGAGTTCGGTAATTCCATCCGAGATCCTAGCGCTCCGGACACAGACCATCTCCCAAAAGCTTAACAAGCTAGATTGAGATAGTCTGATATTCCGAGCGCTCGGGATGTAATTACCGAACTCAACTAGAATAAGCGTCCAGTGCACGAAAATGAAAATATGACTGTCTAATTCATTTGACATCTGTCGCGCAAACCGGAAATGGAAATGTAGAAGTAGGGACGGGCTTACTTTGTAAAATCGATAATTCCTCGTAAGATGCAAATTATTGGAAAATAAAGCAATAATAAATTTGGAGGCTTTACAAATCTTATGGCCACAGTCCTATTCATCACATCACCAATCGCTACGATTGCTATTCAGCGCTATTTAGTGTCAAACGATTTCCTAAACATATCGATACAAACAACATATCGATAGGTTGTCACTATTTTTAAGCGGAGGCAGAAGAAACAAAACAAGATGGCCTCCCACCGATAAAATAGCAATTTTGTGCGCCGCACGGTTCAATGTGAGCAAACTGGTTGAACTTCTTCCCATACGTCCCGTTGTTAGATGTTTTCGAGCTGGGCGAAGCGGCGTTTACGTTATTTTTCGATACAGTGCCTGTTTTTTGCGTAAATCTTTTAATATTTGTTGTTTTGTTTGTGTCCGTGGATATACCTGCAGGGCGGTTCGGGGTCCGGTCCACACATAACGCACGGGTATCGACGGCGACCTTGGTTGATGATTTGATCTGTTGATTTCCTATTGTCTTCAATTCCCTTCGGCGACGTTTTTAGGTAAGTGAAGCATTTTAAATAATATATACACTTGATTAGAATGATAGGGGGTTACTTAATTTCCAAACAGAAATTAAGTAACTTTGCTGTGTCCTATGGGGATTAAAACAACACATTTGCAATATTATCTATTATTTTTGTTGTTCACATTTTTTTTACGTCGAGGCTTATCAAATATTGCTCCATTGTAAGGTTTTCAGATGGTCCCTCTAAAGCAGTCTGAGTCTGAAAGTATTCCTCTCCTTGGATTTCTAATGGGAGAACAAAGGATGGAAATAATCTCAGAGCGCTCTAGAGCGTCCACCCGAAAACCTTATTAGATTTTTTCAAAGAAAAATTAACTCAAATTATTCAAAATGCTTGGGTTAGCCTGTGTTTAGAAACTTTTAAGTATGGTTTACACATTAACCTAGTGTAAGTATGCCCAGTAGTATAATGTAATGCCCAGTTTTATAAATATAAGTTATCTGTGCACTGAGAGTTAACCTCTTGACCCACAGTCAGCTGTGTTTCCACTTTATATTTAATACTTCAGGGCAGAGCTTAAGGTAGAAAAACTCGGTTTTATAAAATGGGGCATAAGAACATTAATTACTCTCATCAGGCAGTTTTTAGATAAGTTACATTAAGTTCTTTACTTTGGTACACTTGAGGGTAATCATCTTATTTTTTTTAGCAATTTTTATTTAAGAATCAACAGAATGGACAATAATGGATAATGGTAGATCTGAAAATATGTATAATAATGTTAAATTTTAGAAATATATAACACCTATTTTGAATAATTTTGAACCTGAATGTTTTTCCTTGGATAGGCCAGTTCAGTTAAGTTTTTTCTTTGGTTAGGTTATTTCATTGACATATTAAAATAAATGGATGTGCCAAACTGTGATTTGTTCTAAAGAAGCTTGCATACCAATATGTGGCGCAAGAGAGAGACAGATACAGTTCTTCCACAAAATAGTTGACTGTGGTTTCTTATGGGAATTTTGTAAATTTCAATATTTTTTTTTGCTATTTTTATTTAATTTTATCACATTTTTATGATCATGCTTAACATTAGAACAACATTATAAAAAAAATTTAATAGTACCTACACTGTTATTAATATATATACTAATACTCCTGGTAAATGGATATGAAAGCATGCAAGTTTCACAGCCAAAAGCTAGGTAAGGTATGGTTTTTGAACATAAAAGTAACTCTGTAAAAGAATGAATTCACACATTTTGTAGATTTTCTACTGCTCAAACCGTGGCTAAAAGGTAAATACTTAGTAAGGATGCTGCAAAAAACATTTTTATACTTTTGTTTTAAATAATTTTCTCAGTGATCTACATGTAGTCAAACAACAATGGACAAAGCATGCAGCAGTTTTAGGCAGAAACTGGATATTCTCTTTTGGGGAAGTACAATAATTGCTTTCATATTCATTATTTCAATGAAAGATGGAGTAGCATGTCTTAGCAGGAAAGTGCTAACCTGCTGTTTGTTTTACCAGGTTAGGTTTAGTTTCGGTTTTAGTTTAGTACACATTGGGCATGAACACACTAAATAGCCTCACTGTCCACAACTATACGGGGTGTTCATTATAAAATTTCATCTAGCCACCTATGAAATGCATTTGTTATTTTGAAGCACGTCGTGAATTACTTTGTTCCGTATTTGTCCGTCAAACTTTCAAATTTAGGCACGTTCACACTTTGAGAACCTTGCACGTTCACACTTTGCAAACCTTGCACGTTCACACTTTGCAAACCTTGCACACTTTACTGGTTGCCTACCATTACGCGCTCCGATAGTGTCTCCATCCTTTTTTTCTCAATAAGAATCTAAGGACGGGAATGCTCAAATAAATTTAACAAAATAATAAATAATAATGAATAGCAATTGACATGACATTCCAAACAATCCAGAATCATTCAGAATGTTGATAAATAAATAAGTGGGCCTTAATTTGATTGATTTTTTTTATTTAAAGATTTTTAAGATTCTATAGGCTGTAAAAATTACTTGAGGTATTCCCCAGCTAACATCCATAGAGAACTTAGAAAAACACATCAATCTTTGTGCCAAATTAAGTGTACCATGGAGATAGTGGACCTTGGGAGGTGAGATAAACTAAAATTTTGCAACCCTGAATGCCTGAACAGGCCTTTCGCCCTTAGAAGTGGTGATTTTCATATTGATCCTTTGACTTCTGATGACGACAAAGCACCCCAATCACCAGCCCCTGCACGGTGTAGCCTGTGGGGAGACGAGTTTTTAAGGCTTGGCCCTACTAACTACAGCTGCAACAGAAAGTACCTACAAACCATTTTGTGTTTGAAAAACTGAAAACTAGTTTTAAAATCATTAAAACAAGTGTATGATTCTAATGTTTTATCTCTGTAGAATCGGAAATGGAGTGGATTTTCAAAGGTATGTAAAATTAAAACATTACAGCTGAAGACGAAAATAAGTGTATAAACATATTGTAGGCTCAATTCCTGAAGCTAAACCTGGAAATTTTGCATCAAAATCGGTATTGACTGCGACCATTAGGACCTAGAAGAAAAGATGTTTCTAAAAATGTATGTGTCAGTAAATACTCTCGAGGCTTAAATTTGTGTACAAGTGTAATAGTTCTCTTCGCTCCCCAGCCTGGAAAAGCTATATGCAACCATTAGTAGCAGTTTGTAAGGCACATGTGTACATGCATAAACCATTTTGGGTCTGAAAGCCAGTTTTAATGTGATTCAAATGTATAAATAACTGAGATGTTATTCAGCATCACTATGAAGTCAGAAATTGTGTTGATTTTAAAAGTAAAATAATAATTAAAATATTAGCAGAATAGACAAAAATAACTTTATAATTAATACCTATTATAGGCTTGAATCTTGAAGCATATTCCAGAAATCTTGGAACAGATCAGTATGGACTTGAATTTACGAGCAAGAATGTAGGAAACATCTCTATTGGTATATGGTATTTTCATGTTCAATAATAAATGCTACCTTTTTTATAATGACAAAGTAGTTTATTGTGTGTTAAATTGCATCAATAGCTACTAAATAATGCAGGATCATCCAGCTTCATATTCCTAGTTTATAGTTATAAACTGAATTTGTTTAAAAATGTTATAGACAGAAATTAAGTTTGATAAGTTGATAAGTAATTAATAGTATTAGACTGGATAATCTTGGTCAATGATCAGATCTATAGTTTAAAGGGTTGCTGTCCACCATGTTTCAAATCAACAATTTACAAATTGGCTGGTTAAAACCTGTTTATTCAAAAGCGACAGTGCTCAATTTCTATGATCATAAAAGTCCTTTTTGCAAATTGCAATCCATATTGGCTCGATCATTACTATAAGCTTATTTTCAACCAACTCGATTGGCTGTCCTATTATCAGTCATCAATCGAGTTGGATGAAAATTGAGCTGTAGAGATCAATCTGATCCAGGTTTACCATTTCCAAAAAGTCCTACTGTGTCTATACTAATAGGAATATGAATAATAAAATTTGAGTCACACACTTTGTCACAATAGGACTTTTCGGAAATATTGATCCTAGTTCAGACTGATCCTTACAGATAATTTTCAGGACACCAGATTGATGACAGTTTGAATCTGATTTCCACTCAATATGAATGGTAGAAACTCAGCTGATAGTTATCAACTTGATCCAAATTACAGTTTTGGAAAAGGGCTTGTATCTCCTATTGGTATATGGAAAATTGACATATAGGTTCAATGGTATATGTGTTTAATGTGTTCGATAAGACTTTTAATAAAGCTAATCACATTTTGTTAATTTATTTTGACATTTTTATTGAGTTTTAGGAAGTCATGTTTCTATTCGCTTATCAACTGTTTAACAATAAATTGATCTTCGTTATTAAACATATTTTATTAATGTGTACAAATAGAAGTAATATAATTGACAATTGAATAAATTGAATGCAAAAAATTAAATGATGTTAATGAAGAATTTTATGTAATTAATTCCAAGTGCTAGCAAAATAGTAGCTTATACAGGTACCTATCCAATTGGTTATGCTTGAAGTGACCTAGTGATCAGCCACCTTCACAGAAAAGCAGACCAATCAGTCAGCAAGCTGTAATTCCTATCCAAACTCTCATTTTTTTTTCAGGGTGTAGTCCTTTTTCAATTATTTCATGGGGGTGTTTTTACTAATCTAAGTTCTCATGTTTTGCGAGTTCACATAACCACTTCACTCAAATCAAGCTTTATCACTAAATATGGATTTTTGGAAAATGTTCTGGTTATTATCCCTATCAATACACCAATTGCAAAATTGCAGTCTTCGGGGAAAGTCAGCTTCATGCAATTCTTGCACATCTGTGAAGCGATATGGGTAGACTTGCAGATTTTTATGTAAAATTGCATGGGTGGCACCTACAGAAAGGCCTATTTGATGGTGTAACTGTCGAATAGAAGTACCAGGTGTGTTTTGCATTATTTCTTGTGCCTGTGTAACCACTTTATTGGTATGTTTCTTGTGAGATTCACTGCCTGGTCTTTGTAGACTACCTGCTTCTGTAAACAATGCTAGAACATGCTCCAAAGTTTTCTTGAACTGCATATAGACCACAGCAAAGTTTGGAAATTCAGCCTGGAAATCCTCCTCATAGTTTCGAATGGAATAAACCTATTCGCCATCCACTTTCCATCAAACTCAACATAAAAACTTTATGTTCTAAGGCGAAGGCCATGTTGTCCAAATACAAAACAGGTTTTATAGCAATAAAAATTTACGTTTTTAGCAAACATTTTGTTGGTAAAACTAGAAAACAACAATAAAAAGGTGGGAAACGGGAAAATTTGCCAACAAGGATATAGACAACACAAGATCGCCGCTAATAACGTTGAAGCGCTGAAAGCTGATTGGACAGTGGCAATGACAAATCTGTTTTGATGGCGAGTCAAGTTACGACGTACTTTTATAACTCTCTTTCTCTCAAAAAATCATAGCTGGCTAGATGAAATTTTATAATGAACACGCCGTATATAACTCTTCTGGCTATTGTTTTCTAATACACTCTATGCAGAAGGACAGACTTCTGTAAACTCTGTTTCCTTTGGGAGTATAAATTCTACAGATTTGTGTCCAGTTTACCGTGAGGTATAGGGTCATCTAATGAGGACTGAACAGATTCCAGTTTGTGGACTTCTTTGCATCAATCATAAAGTTTAAAGTAGTTATTTCAAGAAAGTTCAAGTTCAAGGTAGCCATAAGGTAGTTTGAACTTTCTTATTGATACGAAGAAGTGCAAAAAGTAGGGCTCTGTGCAGTTCTCATTGGATGACCTCAAGATCTTTTGGCTAAGTCAATTAACTCCTAACATAACCACACATTACATTAGTCATTTTTCATTTTGTATGGTTTGGTTTGCAGGTAGGTAAATATGATATAGGTTTACTTTAAAAGTTAATGTTATTATAAATGTTTTCAAATTCAACTGCAGCCTATAATTTTTTATTTTTTCTGTTCTATTAATTCCTAAACAAAAATTGCCAAAAGTTTAGTATTAACAATTCACTCAACTGTACCAGACCCAAGTTCTCGTTAAGGAAGTTGCAGTATGTTAGTAGTGTTAGTTTTTAGAGTTAATCTGAAAATGTAGTATTTTTGATTTGACAAATCACAAAGCCCTATGACAGAAAACACAATATGCTCGATACGGTTGATGTAGCTTAATTTGTCTAAATGTAGGCAAAACTACTTCATCACACATAATATTTAAAGACTAGAGGGATTTCCAGTGGCATAAAAATATAAAAAAATTATACAATTCTTAAATGCTTTGCAGAAGAGTTGCAGAGAAAGGTTGTTTGCATTAGAATGCAGCAAAAAGCTCTTTATGCTAGTTATAGGCTTAGGTAATATACCTACAGTACTTACCTATTATTTATCATAAAACTTTCACATCTACAAACCACCCACTTATTGACATTAAGTAGGTATCCCAGCACAGACTCTTGTGCACCCCACCTCCACCATCTGGCTTCTAGTAGACTGCGGGTATGACCTCATCAGCTGAACACTGTCATTCGAAAACCTGTAGTGCTCTAATTTCTGAAGGAGGATATTGTTACTGACACAGTCAAAGCCCTTGCTCAGATTACAGAACAGAGCCATTTCATACTGCTGCACCTTGTGAAATGCATTCAGTATCTCCAACACCAGGCTCGAGACTGAGTCAGTGGTACTTCTTCACACATAATATTTAAAGACTAGAGGGATTTCCAGTGGCATAAAAATATAAAAAAATTATACAATTCTTAAATGCTTTGCAGAAGAGTTGCAGAGAAAGGTTGTTTGCATTAGAATGCAGCAAAAAGCTCTTTTTGCTAGTTATAGGCTTAGGTAATATACCTACAGTACTTACCTATTATTTATCATAAAACTTTCACATCTACAAACCACCCACTTATTGACATTAAGTAGGTATCCCAGCACAGACTCTTGTGCACCCCACCTCCACCATCTGGCTTCTAGTAGACTGCAGGTATGACCTCATCAGCTGAACCCTGTCACTCGAAAACCTGTAGTGCTCTAATTTCTGAAGGAGGATATTGTTACTGACACAGTCAAAGCCCTTGCTCAGATTACAGAACAGAGCCATTTCATACTGCTGCACCTTGTGAAATGCATTCAGTATCTCCAACACCAGGCTCGAGACTGAGTCAGTGGTACTTCTTCACACATAATATTTAAAGACTAGAGGGATTTCCAGTGGCATAAAAATATAAAAAAATTATACAATTCTTAAATGCTTTGCAGAAGAGTTGCAGAGAAAGGTTGTTTGCATTAGAATGCAGCAAAAAGCTCTTTTTGCTAGTTATAGGCTTAGGTAATATACCTACAGTACTTACCTATTATTTATCATAAAACTTTCACATCTACAAACCACCCACTTATTGACATTAAGTAGGTATCCCAGCACAGACTCTTGTGCACCCCACCTCCACCATCTGGCTTCTAGTAGACTGCAGGTATGACCTCATCAGCTGAACCCTGTCATTCGAAAACCTGTAGTGCTCTAATTTCTGAAGGAGGATATTGTTACTGACACAGTCAAAGCCCTTGCTCAGATTACAGAACAGAGCCATTTCATACTGCTGCACCTTGTGAAATGCATTCAGTATCTCCAACACCAGGCTCGAGACTGAGTCAGTGGTACTTCTGCCTTTTCGGAAACCCCATTGGCTCTCTAAGACCAAGCTGTTTCTCTCAAAGTGGTTGACTGTTTGGTTTGCCAGACATTTCTACATCACCTTGGATATGATTGGCAGAATTAATCGAGTATTACATCAATATTTTCAACTGTTGTCCTTACGGGGTTCGACGCTGACCCTATCATAGTTCTCAGCTCGTCATCGAACCACTCAACAGTGCTAAGCTGCTCCGCTTTTACCCTTTATGCTTTCTCAGGGAACAACTGTACGGGGTGTTCATTAAAAAATTTCATCTAGCCAGCTATGATTTTTTGACGGAAAGAAAGAGAGTTATAAAAGTACGTCGTAACTTGGCTCGCCATCAGAACAGATTTGTCATTGCCACTGTCCAATCAGCTTTCAGTGCTTCAAGGTTATTAGCGGCCATCTTGTCTTGTCTTTATCCTTGTTGGGAAACTGTCCCGTTATTCCCGTTTCCCACATTTTTGTTGTTGTTTTCCACTTTTACCAAGAAAATTTTTGCTAAAAAGGATAATTTTTATTGCTATAACATCTGTTTTGTGTTTGGACAACTTGGTTTTCGCCTTAGAACATAAAGTTTTTATGTTGAAGAGCTACTATCGAACTGGAATCAAAAGTGGATGGCGAATGGGTTTATTCCATTCGAAACTACATGGAGGATTTCCAGGCCGAATTTCCAAACTTTGCTGTGGTCTATATGCAGTTCAAGAAAACTTTGGAACGTTCCAGAATTGCGTACCGAAGCAGGTAGTCTACAAAGAAGACCAGGCAGAGTGGATCTCACAAGAAACATACCGATGAAGTGGTTACAAAGGCACAAGAAATAATGCAAAATACACCTGGTACTTCTATTTGACAATTAAAACATCAAATAGGCCTTTCTGTCTGTAGGTGCCACCCATGTAAATTTACGTAAAGATCTGCAAGTTTACCCATATTGCTTCACAGAAGTGCAAGAATTGTATGAAGGTGACTTTCCCCAAAGACTGCAATTTTGCAATTGGTGTATTGATAGGGATAATAACCAGAATATTTTCCAAAAATCCATATTTAGTGATTAGGCATGGTTTGAGTTAAGTGGTTATATGAACTTGCAAAACATGAGAACTTGGAGTAGTGAAAACACCCCCATGAAATAATTGAAAAAGGACTACACTTTGAAAAAATTGAGAGCTTGGGTAGGAATCACGGCTTGCTGACTGATTGGTCTAGTTTTCTTTGAAGGTGGCAGGTCACTCGGACACTTCAAGCATTACGAATTGGATAGGTACCTGTATAAGCTACTGAAATTTGCTAGCACTTGGAGAAAATAATTTACAAAAAATTCTTCATTAATTTCATTTTTTTTTTTATTTGAAATGTCAATTATGTCAATATATACATCAAGTATTTATTCAACTTCTATTTTTACACGTTTATAAGATATGTATAATAACTAAGATCAATTTTTTTGTTACACAGTTGATAAGTGAATAGAAACATGACTTCCCAAAACTCAATAAAAATGTGAAAATAAATTAACAAAATATAATTAGCTTTATTACCGATCTTATCGAACACATTAAACACACGTACCATTGAACCCATATGTCAATTTTCCATATACCAATAGGAGGCACAAACCCTTTTCAAAAACTGCAATTCGGATCAGGTTGATAACTATCAGCTGAGTTTCTACCATTCATATTGAGTGGAAATCAGATTCAAATTGTCATCAATGTGGTTTCCTGAAAATCACCTATAAGGATCAGTCTGATGTAGGATCAATATTTCTGAACAGTCCTATTGTGACAAAGTGTGTGACTAAAATTTTATCATTCATATTCCTATTAGTATAGACACGGTAGGACTTTTGGAAATGGTAAACCTGGATCAGATTGATCTCTACAACTGATTTTCATCCAACCAAATTGATGACTGATAACAGGACAGCCAATCGGGTTGATTGAAAATAAGCTTATAGTAATAATCAATCCAATCTGGATTGCAATGTCTGAAAAGGACTTTTATGATCATAGAAATTGAGCACTGTCGCTTTTGAATAAACAGGTTTTAACCAGCCAATTTGTGAATTGTTGATTTGAAACATGGTGGACAGCAGCCCTTTAAACTACAAATCTGATCATTGACCAATATTACCCAGTCTAACACTATTAATTACTTATTATGGTAAACTTAATTTCTGTCTATAACTTTTTTATACAAATTCAGTTTATAACTATAAATTAGGAATATGAAGCTGGATGATCCTGCATTATTTAGTAGCTCTTGATGCAATTTAACACACATTAAACTCCTTTGTCATTATAAAGAAAAGTTAGCATTTATTATTGAACATGAAAATACCATATTCCAATACCAATTGCCAATAGAGATGTTTTCCCTACATTCTTGCTCCTAAACTCAAATCCGTACTCATTTGTTCCAAGATTTACTGCTAATAGTACGGTTGCATATAGCTTTTACAGGCTGGGGAGGGAAGAGAACTATAGGCAGGCCTTACACTCGTACACAAATTTAAGCCTCGAGAATATCTACTGACACATACATTTTTGGAAACATCTTTTCTTCTAGGTTCCAATAGTCGCAGTCCATACCGATTTTTGTGCAAAATTTCCAGGTTTATCTTCAGGAATTGAGCCTACAATATGTTTATAAACTTATTTTCGTCTTCAGCTGTAATATTTTAATTTTACATACCTTTGAAAATCCACTCCATTTCCGATTCTACAGAGACAAAACATTACAATCATACACTTGTTTTAATGGTTTGAAAACTAGTTTTCAGTTTTTCAAACACAAAAATAGTTTGTAGGTACTTTTGGTTGCAGTTGCAGTTAGTAGGGCCAAGCCTTAAAACTCCTCTCCCCAAAGGCTGCTCCGTGCAGTTGCTGGTGATTGGGGTGCTTTGTCGTCGTCAGAAGTCAAAGGATCATTATGAAAATCGCCACTTGTAAGGGCAAAAGGCCTGTTCAGGCGTTCAGGGTCGCAAAATTTTAGTTTAATTCACCTCCCAGGTCCACTATCTCCGCCTACGTACACATAATTTGGCATAAAGAGTGGGGTGTCTTTCTAAGTTCTTTATGGAAAATGTTAGCTCGGGAATACCTCAAGTAAATTTTAAATCCCATAGAATCTTAAAAGTCTTGAAATAATTAAAGAATCAAACAAATTAATACCGACTTATTTATTTATCAAGATTCTGGATTGTTCGAAATGTCAATGTCAATTGCCATTCATTATTATTTCGTTAAATTTATTTGAGTATTCCCGTCCTTAGATTCTTATAGACGATTCCAAGATTACGTCATTTGACATATGTTTGCCCCACAATGTCACTGTCAAACGAAACTTGAAAATCGATCTTTATCATCATGTTTCAGATTTGATTTAAGATATTTTTAACTGCAAGTATCCCCTAAAATCTCTAAGCGGCCTAATCATCATCTGAAGTGTTGCTTTGAATTATGCCCTTATTGGAAATGTCTTATTCTTGTAATGTCGTTTATGTTCAAATGCGTACTGAATGAGATAATTGAAATACCCTTTCATTCTTTCGATTTCCTGATCTGCCTGGTTAGTGAACACTGAACATGGAAATGCTTGGGTTTGAATTTCAAGCCTTAAAGGAAGCAAAAATGATTTAGCAAGAGACAATCAGGTAATAAGTTCAACAGTAATTATTCTTAAAAAGTATTTAGATAGGTATATGTGCAGGTATACTGGAGCATACCTACTTATTTATGTTTAAAATTGTGGGAAAACCTGCATTGCATTGAAAGGCAAACCCAGGCTGGTTGTTCAGCTAGAATTTCGGTTCTTGAAAGGAATTTTAGAAAAGCTGGTTTAGAAGTGTGATCCAAACAAAGGTATGATTTGTAAATAGAGTTTAGGTAATAAGTGTATTCCTATGTTGTTTCTTTTAGGCAAAGGAAGTTTCATACAATAATTTTAAGAGCCTCCAGTCAAAAGTTGTGTCAGCAAGACAAATACATACTTTGATAGTGAGGTACTAAAATACTTTAAACATTTTATTTACTTTTAAACATACTACTATTTTGTTAAATATTATCCTTTTATAAAAGTCCTGCTGAACTTGCCATTTAAATACTTATCTTCTAAATTCATCTTTAGTCCAACTACGTACAAGACATATATATTTTTTTCATCATAAGAAAGTTCTGTGGACTTTTAAACATATTAAAATATTTTAAACATATTAAAATAATGCCGAGAAACATACTATCTGCTTTTAAACATACCACTATTTTTGTTTAAAGGTGATAGACAATAATGTACTATTAAGCCAAACATCTTGGACTTCCATTGTCTTTATTGAGTATTTTTACATGACGTTTTGAGCAGTGGAATCTCTGCTCATTTTCAAGTGAGGCTGGAATCTCTGCTTGTTTCAGTTTAACTTGAAAACGAGCAGATTCCACTGCTCGAAATGTCGTGTAAAAAAACTCAATATAGACAATGGAAGTTCAAGATGTTTCCATACCACTATTTTAGTACATACTGTCCTTTTATAAAAGTCCTGTTAAACGTACCATTTAAATACTTCTCTAAATCTGTCATTAGACCACCCACGTAGAATCCTTTTACAAGACTTTCATGTCTTATTTCATATTTCATGTCTTACAATCAAGAATTTGGTACATTGGCTGGAATAAAAGCATTACAAAAATATTTTATAATGTTTCAAGGAGGAGCTTCAATTGTTGTTATCAAAGGTTGTAGCTAGCTAAGTGTGGCTTGGTGCTGGTTAAATTATAAACACTACTAAGTGGGGTTTTATAATGCCATTTTGGAGCTTCCGATCCGATACTTTCTGAAGTTAGGACAGGGTGTCAAAGTTGTAAAAAGTACACAAATTGTTTTTGGATATTAGGCAGGTAGGTATATTAACATTAAGTATATTATTTTCACTGTAAAATTATATAATACACAACATGTTTTTATATGCAGTTCTGAGCATGTCAATAAAAGTGATATTAAGTAACAATTAATACAACCCTAACAATACTGCAAATTTACACTAATAATATTAAATACAATAAACAGGTAGAGTATAATAGGTAAATACAAGTAATTCACTTATTTTTGTCATCTCATTATCTTTGAAATCCTCATTTTTTTTTAAACCTAAATATCTCCTTTCAGCACATGTTGAGAAAATACAATAAAAATGTCAAAGTCTAATTTCCAATGCTTACTTGATGTCAATAACAAGTGAATGACTTACATGTAACAGTAGGAGTTCAACAGAAAAGTTCAGGAAGAAGTTCTCAAGTTGGGTATGAATTTTTG
This sequence comes from Taphrorychus bicolor, assembly GCA_951812265.1. Taxonomy (NCBI): domain Eukaryota; kingdom Metazoa; phylum Arthropoda; class Insecta; order Coleoptera; family Curculionidae; genus Taphrorychus; species Taphrorychus bicolor. The sequence goes on along the minus strand of OX638300.1, from coordinate 46,608,949 downwards.
ACCCAAGAAGTTGGAGTAATAAAAGCATTTAGATAAAATGTATTTCACTGGAGTTCAACAACTCAAAGAAAGAGATCCTTCCCATTAAAATACAAGTGAAAATAATTTGCATTTTGCATTCATGCACTTTCTTATATCTGGAGTTACCTATGTACTTTTATGGCAGTCATGTTAATTTTATCACATTTCTGCCTCCTTTGCAACAAAATGTCTGCACTTGACCAACATAGCAACACAGCCCACTTGACTCTGTTAAACCACAACCTTGCAAATAAGGCTTATTGTGTAAGTAAATTGATATCTTGTCTTATCACATGTTCACATAGCACCTAAAACGAGAGGTAAATCAATTCATAAATTATGTTCAAATTCATTCCACTAAGTGTCAAGTAAAATTTTCTTGAATTTCACTAAATATTACTAAATTCAATTAAATTTCACTAAATATTCTATGTGCCCACAATAAAACTCACCAGTAATTATACCTCTGGGGTAAATGACCCTCTGGGGTGAATTTTGAGGAAATCTATTAAAAAAATTAATTTAAGTCACCATAAATTCTTCTGAATACCTACAACTAAATCTGCAAAATGTGTACACCCAGTGATTCTAAACCTAACATAGTCTTGATAAGCACCTTTAATAAGAACTTTAGTTTAATGAGATTTCTGATGGAATTGAAAAGTTATGTGGTTATGCTAATGCCCAGTTTTATAAAGTCAAGTTGTCCTGCCCTAAGTATGTATAAAATATAAGGAGAAAACACAGCTGACAATTGGTTGAATTTCTGCCTGTATGGTTATACTCAATTTGGTTCATTTTGTGACAAAAAAACAGCAGGCCCTAAATTGATATATGAGAATTCAGAAACATATAGCTATTCACACCATTTGATGAATATGCTAGTCTTGAAGTTAAGACTGTAGGAAAAACTATAAAAAAACTGCATAAGCTATATTTTGGCTAAAGCAGTAGCTTGTTTAAATTGATCTTACCTTACTTAAAATTACATAAGCATCCTTGGTGACTTGTTTTGCATGGATCGAAAGAACTGCACCATATTCATACAGTTTAAAAGCTTGTAGACTTTTATATGCTTTCAACTGCTGCTTAGTACCTACGTATAATAACTGTGCTTTAAAATAAAAGTCTGCAAGATCCAGTAAGGTCACATTTGGCAAATCACAAATTGGGAAACTCAAATCTTGTGGCGAAAGGGAGTAAGGATCAATATTGTTTATAATTTCCACTTTCTGGTCATAAGGATACTTGACATCACCAGTAAGCTTGAAGTAATATTCACTTCTAAAAATTTTCGGCACACAAATTAGAAATAAACGACTTTTTCAATAAGTTTCAATGTTCAAACCAACAAAATCGATGTTATTCAAACGTTTACACATCCAAATTAATAAACCGGCGGCGGGGTTGCCATTCTCACTATTTTTTTATACTTAAATTTATTTATGTTATTTTATAATCGGTAAGAGGAAAAATAATGTGAAAAAATGTAAATAACAACAGAAAAATATTCTTTTAATAAAAGATTTCTCACCCCAAAAGTACCAACAACATGTGAATTGTCATGATCCTTGTGGATCATTTCCGTATAAACACGGAAAGTTTCGTATGTTTGGCTACATGGTTTGTATGACCCACAATAAAGTATGGCGGACCTAATCAAAAAAGGCTGTTCTGGAATCGTCTATTGAGGAAAGAAAAGGATGGAAACACTGTCGGAGCGCGTAAGAGTATGCAACCAGTAAAACGTTCGAAAAGTGTGAACGTGCCTAAATTTGAAATTTTGAGAGACAAATAAAGAAGGAAGTAATTCACGACGTGCATCAAAATAACAAACGCATTTCATAGGTGGCTAGATGAAATTTTAAAATGAACACCCCGTATGTACGTACCATGAAGAACGTCCACAATCCTTGTAAAGAACGCATCAACATTTTCATTCTCCCGGGCAAAGCCCCATGATTATCTCTAAGGATATTATGATAAAAGTCATGCAGGCCTCTCCGGGTCATCGGCCTAAATACCCTCTCAGTTTGCTATTTTAACCATCTTGAATAGAATTTTAAATGACTACCCTCTCTAAGTGAGAATAGCCCTGATGAAGACTAAATAAACAGTCGAAACGTCGGCCATTTTCGAATAAAGAAGAGGTGCATTATTTGTCCTAATCCCGCTAACTTCACCAACTAGTTAAAATTATCCTGAAGACGGAAGGTTTGTCGCCTGACATCACTCGAAATTATTAAATTACTGAAGGGTGCCTCAGGTATGCCTATTATCAGTAAATGTCGTCAAATAATCTGGGTTTTATTGTTTTGCAAAAGGTTGTATGGTTATTGCTCTTCAAGCTTTTCGCATTTATTTTTCAGTATCTAGGGCTTAAGTGGTAATCTTTATGACTGATAAATTCGACAGGCACCTTAATGAATAATTTGAGCCCCATCATAAACAATTTAGGGCGACTTTTACAAGTTCAAGTAAAACTTCAGATTGAAGATAAAACACCAGACTTGATGTCTCGCTTGATGTACATTGCATTGTTTACCTGACAGATAAACATTGCAATGTAGGTTATATCTGGAGTTTTATCTTCAATCTGAAGTTTTACTTGAACTTGTAAAAGTCACCCTTAGGCTTAACCCAGATAGAGAAACTCTATTTAAATATAATCACACCAAACTTTAAACACATTTTGTCTTAAACTAGCAACCGTTCAACATCGTCATTTTAGAGAAAACTTGGACTAAACAAAAAAAGAAATGGAAAATGATGAAATGATAATTCGGGATTTAAAGAATTTAATAATTTTAAAGAATATTTCACGTATACTGAACTTTTATTTTTAGCCTTTTAAGCCCACTGCATTTTGTGATATTTTGTTATTGTTTAACGGTTTAAAACTTTATTGATATACATGGCAACAAAAAACCGAAAATGAGTAAGGCTCATGGTCACGCTTGAATTCAACCAACATTATAATTACATTGTTATTGATACTGATGTGCACAGCATTCATTCGATATCCATTATATATCCAATGGATATTCCAAATAGTTTTTGGCCAAACTTTTTGGAGGTCCTTTAGATATCCATGCAGCTTCCAAAAGCGAATATAAAATTACGTGAGCGGAATTGCCTCTATGGTGCGTGTCCAATGGACACGTTATGAATATCCAGGGCTGGACAATATATAATAGGTGTAATTAACCGATTTATTAAGTTTTTATACTTGAGAATTTAAATCAAAAATTATCTTGAATTTCTTAATCTGGAAGTCTGCATATTCAATTAATTCAATTTGGCATGTAGTTTATACATTTATTTTATATATTTTACTGATATGTTGGGTTTAACTCCAGCCATTCAACTGATCGCTATTTTTGCTTACACTTCTTTAAGTGTACTATTTATTATTATTATTATTATTATTTCAAGTTATATTTTATTTGTCTTTGGCGACAGGATTCCAATAGCATCTATTAATTAGTAACATCTATTAGATTTCGTGCGAATGACGCGTTGACGTTCCTTTGACATTTGACGACTGAAAATAAAGACAAGAGTAACAAACCATGTGGATCATTTTTAACTAATTTTGGTACTAATTCTAACTTGAATTTTTCCAAAAGCTTCAAAATTTGCATTTTAAAACCTTTCAACTCCTTTTGTAACCGATCATGGCCCTAATTTTAACGCAAACTTTTGAAAACACAAGATTTGCATTTTGAGTCGTCTTCAAATTTCAGTAATTTTTTTCCACTTTTATGTTCAAGTCAATAAAAAAGTAAAAAATGAGGTTTGTTTGATAGGAATCTACCACGGATTTGAAAAACCATATACATAATTCTGATATTCTTTTACTGGATTATATAACGGTCTGTCACCAGTCGAATTTCACATATTTTGGACCAAAAATGTAACTTTGCCAAAAACAACAAAATAGAAGAGTTTAATCAGTTTTGCTTGATTTTGTCATAAAATTGAATTTCTTCAAAAACATGTATACTTTCATTTTTAGACGCTTTAAGTCATTTTTAACCAATTTTTGCCCTAATCTTGAACAGTTTTTTCAAAAACTCAAAATTTTAATTTTTTGTAGTTACTGTACTGTTCTAATTCCATGGCCGAGGTTTTTTTTTTATTTAAATGTTCATTATAATTTTCCATAAACTACATGTGAATGAAAGCATTTTAGCTTATCCTGGGGGTTAAGTAAACCAATTATTAATATATTTCAACTGGTTCAACCCCAAACTAAAATTTAAAATGGAAATAGAAAAGAACAAAAATATATCTTTCCTTGATTTAATGATTGTTCGTGGCACAGCCCACAGACGGGTCCTTTAAAACCAATTGAAATATGAAACCTTCAGATTCAGCCCTTTTTGGTCAATTACCTGTCACTCTAAAAACATTGCTGAAATTTACCTGAACTAACTTGAACTAATAACTCCAATTTGTTCAAGCTAAGTAGCACACAATTTACAATTATTACCCACCATCTCTTATCAATGAAATTATAAATGAATATATACACACATTACTAAACTAATTAAATGGTTTCTAAGTGATTTTTGGCCCTAATTCTCACTTTTTCGAAAAACACAAAAGTTGCATTTTGAGACGTTTTCAGTCAAATTTCACTTAATTTGGACCAAAAAACTATACCAAATACAACAAATTAGAAGATATGATTAATATCCATATTTATAGTCATAACTTGAGCATGAGCATCATGTGCTCAATCAAAAAAGTTTGAAGTAAGTCCATAATATATTTCAAATGGAAACTAAATATCAAAGCCAGACTTGAGGCTTACTTGGAGTCAAGTCATGACTATGAATATGGCCACAGATCAGATCAGACCTGATTTTGTCATAAAATTGAATTTCTTCAAACATGAAAACTAAAATTTTTGGATGCTTTAAGTCATTTTGTACCAATTTTCACTCTAATCTTAACCTATTTTTTTTTTTCAAAAACTCCAAATTTGCGTTTTTTTTTTGTAGTTTTAAGTTGTTTCTGATTTTTGGCCCTAGTTAATTCTTACCTGACTTTTTCGAAAAACACCAAACATGGATTTTGGGACGTTTTTATTAAAATTTCACCTATTTTGGACCAACAATGTAACTTTACCAAAAACAACAAGTTGGTTGATCAGTTTTGCCTGATTTTGTCATAAAATTGAATTTCTTCAAAAACATGAAAACTTACATTTTTTGATGCTTTGAGTCATTTTTTACCAATTTTTTCTCTAATCTTAATCTTTTTTTTTTCAAAAACTCCAAATTTACGTTTTTTTTTGTAGTTTTAAGTAGTTTCTGATTTTTTGCCCTACCTAATTCTTACCTGACTTTTTCGAATAATACCAAACATGCATTTTGGGACGTTTTTATTAAAATTTTACCTATTTTGGACCAAAAATGTTACTACCAAAACAAAAACAACAAATGTGAAGATATAATCAGTTTTGCCTGATTTTGTCATAAAATTGAATTTCCGCAGAAATATGAAAACCTGCATTTTTGGACGCTATATGTGATTTTTAATCATTTTTCGCCCTATCATTAATCTATTTTGTTTTCAAAAACTCTAAATTTGCATTTTTTTTTACTCTACAGAACATCAAATAATTTTGTTTACTTATTTTGGTGTAAAAATCAAACATTTTTTATCTGTTCAAAAAACATAAATATTAATTACAGATTCTGATTCAATCAATTTAGCAATCAATATTGATGGTTTGCCCCTAAGCAAAAGCTCGGGTAGTCAGTTTTGTCCACCTTTATGTTGTATAAAGTCAATAAAAAAGTAGAAAATGAGGTTTTTTGATAGAAATCTACCACGGATTTGAAAAACCAGATAATTCTGATATTCTTTTAGTGGATTTTTTAACGGACTGTCAGCAATTAAATATCCGAATTTCCTTTAATGAAATTTCTGTAGATTTTAATGTTTAAATGTCGATATGTGATTTTCCAGCAAAGTCCTTATTTTTTATCTTGTTTTTGTCCCTTGTTTTTGAATTAAATATCCAACGTGTTACTATGCCCTAAATCTTCAATAGAAGACAACATTAACCAAAATATGTCTTTTACTGATGGCAATAATGTAGCAAAACGTACTGATTGCTCTTTTAGAGCAAGAACTGAACCTGAACATCATCAAAAGAAACAAAAATCATTGATTGAAAATATTCCTAATTTTGCTGGCACAAGACCATGAGATACAGGATTTTTGTTTTTTTAATGTGGTACTATATTCTAATTCAAACATAGCATATCCCAATCAAAGTGTATAATTTATTTTAACCATTAACGGCAGTCGCGTGCGGAAAAGTATCACTTTCCGTACTTGTTAGAAAAATAACTATTTTGCATATGCAAATCTTAGACATGAGTTCTGTACCTTCTGAAGTTTATTTTTATAAGTTTCAGTTAAATAATGTTAATAAACAACACTACAGTAATCCAGCTGCGCCAATAGTAATGACTCAATTAGTAATGAGCCAATAGTAAGTTATTCGCTTTATACTGACTTCACTGTCATCAGTCCACAACTGTACTTTTAACTTTGCTCAAAGTATTCTCCGTATGAATATTCATAAGAAAATTTACGTAAAATAAAAATTTGAAAAAAAAACAAAAACTATAAAAGTAGAAAATGATCAACTTTTACATTAAAGGACCCCGCCAACATTTTAATTGTAAATTGGGTCTCTGTCGATTTGCCTAAATGTTTGATATTTTGTAGCTAATGGGCTTCTGATCCAAATGTCTCCATAGGCGCAACCAGATCTATAATTTCTGAAATACAGGGTGTTAAGTACTAAAATCTGTAACATCCATCGTGTTACGTGTAAATTAGCTGCACTTAAGGGTACCCGTGAGTACACGAACATTTCTCTGGAGCGTATAGGGCAGCTGAAAATAACGTTAGTTTTTCATATAACTTTTTTCTCGACTTTTTTCTTAACGTCACTCCTAAGAGAGATATCGGGCCTCAAAGACACACATTAATTAATATTGCTGGCGATGTCTTTGAGCTCCGATATCTGACAGTAAGAAGACGTTTTCACGAAAACTGTGCAAATGAACACTTAGATTTGGAATATGGTTAGAGGAACAGCCAAGCTACCAAAAAACAGGAAACACTAGAACCTAAACGACCGGCGTTTATTTGTTATAATACTTTGTTTATATTTGATGGATGTTTGTTGAAGGCCATTTACTCGAATACTTATATGTAGTTGCCCTCCTCATCATTCTAAGCGCCGGTATTTTGAATTCTGATTAAATTATTTGAATACTGACTGCTATGCAAAAAACAGATCTCGGGGACTTGCATTCGGCAATAAACAACCAACAACTGATTTCTAAAATCAAGAATGGCAACATCAAATTAGTGGTGTAGTTATCGGATTAGCTAACCGAACACCCAAAAACGTATCAAAATACTTAATCGGGCGGTAACATTTGATCGATGATTACTTGGTCAAGTTCGGGATCGGGATTCAAAATACCGGACATAGAAGAGTATAAAAAAAAAAAAAATTAAAAATCCAACGACACCGATCGTTCGGGTAGTTCCGCCAAAATGGCTGCCAAAATCACATCAGTGATTTCTAATAGGTATAAGTATGTACCTGTATAAATAAAAATTGGTTCAGATAATGCACAATTAAGAACAAAAATCGAGGGGTCCCAGCAATTTTTCGAAAAATAAACACCTAAGTTTTAAATAATAATATGCCATACATTTGCCTTTCACTGTATATCTTCTAGGTCGTTAGTTAAAGTTATGCTGAAGACGGAAGGTTTGTCGCCCGACGTCACTCGAATTTATTAAATTACTGAAGGGTGCCTCAGGTATGCCTATTATCAGTAAAGGTCGTCAAATAATCTGGGTTTTATGGTTGCAAAAGGTTGTATGGTTATTGCTCTTCAAACTTTTCGCATTTATTTTTCAGTATCTAGGGCTTAAGTGGCAATCTTCATGACTGATAAATTCTTAGACCGGCACTTTAGTGAATAATTTGAGCCCCATCATAAACAATTTAGGCTTAACCCAGGTAGAGAAACACTATTTATATACAATCACACCCAACTTGAAACACATTTTGTCTTGAAGTAGCAACCGTTCAACATCGTTATTTTAGAGAGAACTTGTACTAAACAAAATTTCTTAGTGTTTCTTTGTCTCAAGGTTCAGTTATACTCATTATATTATAGCTTCCAAGATGTCTCTATGGGAAAAAACGCAGCAACTGCCCCCGGAGAGCCCCCAGTTTCTACGAATTCGTACGATTTACGGCGACCATTTCCCAATTGAAGTCCGGCACTATCTGGCGCAATTTATTGAAGAGAAATTCTGGTAAGAATAAAAAATTTAAACATTATTATTAACTAATGTGGGTAAATACTAACATGAAGGAATTTTTAACGTTGTATGTGTAAGTTGTGGTAATGTGCGAAACGATGGGATGGGTAACTCCGAGGGGTGTGACACAAGCAAGGGAGCAGGGACACCTCTTAACATTACCAAAATTATGTTAAATAATTTTGCGTTATAATGATTTTTGAGTAAAAATTGTAATTTCTAAGTAATTATAATAATTTTTCAATTCATCTTCAAATTTTATGCAATTTTTTTTTAATTTTGGAAGTACTAGGTATTGGTAATTTATTGTAATTCGGAGTGGGAAATTTTTAAATAATTTTAGACCTAATTCTACCCCGCATTTTTTCAAAAATTTTTGGTTTGCATTTTTAGACGGTTTAACTCACTTTTTGGCTATTTGACTCTATTAGCACGTAACTCGAATTTTTCAAATAACTTAGTATTTTAATTTTTACCCACTTCAAGTCAATTTTAACGATTTTTTTGGACTAACTTCCTCAAAAAACCATACATTTTTATCTTTGGACGCCTTTAGTAAATTTTCACTTATAATAAATTACCCAGAATAAATTTTATTAAAAACTACTTTCACCCAGAATAAATTTTATTAAAAATAATAAATCAGAAGATTTAAATAAATTTGCCTGATTTAGTCCTAAAGTAGAATTTTCCCAAAAACATCAAAAGTTTCCATTCTTAGACAACGTTAGTGATTTTAATTAATTTTAGATCTGATTGTATACTGCGTATTTAAAAATATATATAATTTGCATTTTTAGACGCTTTAACTCAGTTTTTTCTTCAAACTTCAATTTTTACACGCTCTAACTCAATTTTAACGATTTCTTGAGCTGGTTTCATCGAAAAACATTAAATTTTCAGTTTGGGACGTTTTTAGTAAACTTTCACTTATTTTTGTCAAAAAAATAATTTTACGACCAACAACAAATTTGAAAATTTAAACTAATTTTACTTGATTGCGTTCTAAAATAGAATTTCTTTAAAAACATCAATAGTTGCATTTTGTACACGATGTGGGTAATTTTAGGCCTAATTTTACCCTAGATTTTTTCAAAAATTTTTATTTTGCATTTGTAGACGCTTTAACTCACTGTTTGGCTATTTGACTGTATTGACACGTAACTCGAGCTTTTCAAATATTTAAAAAAAATTATTTTTACAGCTTTGAGTCATTTTTAATGATTTTTGGGCTGACTTGCTCGAAAAACATGATTTTTTTTTTATTTTTGGACGTCGTTAGTAAAATTTCATTTATTTTACACCAAAAATTAATTTTTCCACCAACAACAAATTTGAAATACCTATTTAAATTAATTTTGCCTAATTTTGTCCTAAAATAGAATTTCTTCAAAAACATTAAAATTTTCTGTCTTATATGATGTTGGTTATTTTAATTAATTTTAGATCTAATTATATTTTTAAAAAATCTTCAAATTTGCATTTTTAGGCGCTTTACTAATTTTTTAACAATTTGCTTGTATTACTACGTATCCTGAGTTTTTCAAAATACTTCAAATTTTATTTTTACACGCTTTGACTCAATTTTAACGATTTTTTGAGTTGACTTCCTCGAAACACATTAAATTTTCAGTTCGGGACGTTTTTAGTAAACTTTTACTTATTTTCGTCCATAAATTAATTTTACCACCAGCAACAAATTTGAAGTTTTAAACTAATTTTACCTGATTGCGTTCTAAAATAGAATTTCGCTAAAAACATCAAAAATTGCGTGTTGTATACGATTTTGGTAATTTTAAAATAATTTTAGATCTTATTCTACCCTAGATTTTTCAAAAAAATTTAATTTGCGTTTTTTAGAAGCTTTAACTCACTGTTTGGCTATTTGACTTGATTAGCACGTAATTCGAGCTTTTCAAATAAGTTAACATTTTTATTTTTACATGCTTCGAGTTAATTTTAATGAATTTTTGGGCTAACTCCCTCGAAAAACATTATTTTTTTATTTTGGACGTCGTTAGTAAAATTTAATTTATTTTCGCCGGTCGATTTTCGGACACTTTTAGAATCGCGTTTTTTGCACCATTTTAAAAAAAAACTTTTTAGCGTTAAAAACAGCAAACAAAATTTTCCGAATTTTTTTTGAAAAGATGGCTATTACGGCTTTTTCCTCAATTCTCAACTTTGACCTCCTGTAACTTGAGAACGCCTCGACCGATTGGAGTGAATCCAACTGTTTTGTCCTCTTCTTGATGTCCTCTTTCATCTCCCACTCGAAGGTCTCGTAGATGCAATATTTTCGGAGACACCTATAAAGAAGTTTATGAAAAAGAATGTTTTGTCTAATTTTAAATAAGAAAGTTGTTAATAAATGCAAAAAATTGAGACAACATTGCATATACAAAAATAAAGTAATTAAAAACTATTTACTAAATTGTGAATATTTAGTATTTGAATTTTTTTCATGACACAGTTTTTGAGGTAAAGTAGAGGTCATCTCTCGATGGCCACCCTGTAATTATACCATCAACCCATGCCATTTATCGCACTACAATGTGATAAATGGAGACGTGTGCCATAGTATGCCTGTTGGCATATGTTATTCACAGAATTGCGAGGTTGGCTAAGCATGTTTGCAATGTTGTCATATTTTATTTATTCAGTAATTTTTGAAATTTTAGTGGTAGTTTTTGTAATTTTATATGTATTTTTGGATTTCTGTACCGCTTAGATAATTTTAGAAAATAACGGTAATTGGAGCAGTAATTATATAATCTTAATGATACTTTTTGTAATTGTGAATTACTTTTTCATCAAAGGTACATCGAAAATTACCCGTGTCACACTCCTCGGCTTTAACATGATAGGTAAAAAGGACTTTGGGGTCGTCGCCAGGGTATTGGCCGCTTCTGGTCCTCTTCTGGTGACATATTCGTAGCAGAGAAATTGTTAATAATTTTTGTTGCTAAGGCGAATTAGTTCTATATTGTCTACTTATTTTAGCAGCGTTCAGTCCTTTTATTAAAATAAATACTTTTTTATAAGCTAAACGAGCAGAGCTGTAAAATTCCTGAAATATGTTTAGCGAAATTACTTCGTAGGCCCTAGATTTTGAGCAAAGAAGTTACTTACGTTAAATACCTACATATTCTTTTGGATAAATTGCAATTTAATTTCTTACCCGCCAATATTTCTTTTTCAAGGTCGGATCTCGAACTTCTGTCTGACAATGCAGCTTACGATCAGTATGTGGTCAACGTTGTTAATCAATTAATTCAGGAAATTGAAAATAAATCTGAGGGACCGAATGAGTCGTCTGAATATTTCTTGACAAAGCTTAAATTAGCAGAAGCTGCTAAGTTCTTCAGGCAAAAATACAGGTAAGTGATTGAAGTATTTTCATTTTTGTGTCGAATTAATGTTTCGGTTCTATAATAGGCCATTTGGCTGTGGGTAAAGCGTTTTTCTAAATTTATGATCACTTGCTAAAAATACCCATCCTATATTTACTATTTATTTAACTTGACCTTAAATTCCACTGACTAATTAGAAAAAGATTCTTCTTTTGAGTAACATGATTGAAAAACAAATATATTTTTGCGTAATATTTCCTTAACTTTGAAGCCGTTGAATTCGCGACAGAACATAGTGCGACAAACAATTTGTTTTATTTATTTACGCACAAGTGGCAGATTTCTCTATTTCATTGAAAAGCGTCGGGTTCTTGGAACCTGATTGCGCGAATTATCACTGCTACCAAAATGATGGTAGACGTTACGTCTGTAAAAAATTGTTTGTAATTTTCATGGGGTTTTATGCTGTTTCAACAATATCTCCACCGCAATATCGATTTGGTTGAAAAAAAAAAGTTGGGCAAGCCTAAACAAACGAAACCCATTCGGCAATATTTTTTTGTAACATTGCTTATAGTAGGTAAGTCGCCTGTACGTTTTTATGAGTAAGCCCCCTGCGACATTTAAGTATTTTGAACTCTAAATATTAGATATATATTCCTATCTTATCTAATCATTAAATAACTAGGATTATTATTATTTGTATACACCTATGCATTGATAAAAAGGACTGTTAATGAACGTAATGGCGTGTAAAATAAGTCTCCACCTATTTTCTTACGATTTATGGAGATTTCTAGTTATTGCTTGCACTTATACTACAAGTAAATGTTAAAATTTAAGTAAAATGATATCTTTGTTGTGCTTAGTTTTTATCTTGATGCCTAACTGGAAAAATATTTTCTTACTTTCAAAAAATATGTATTCAGTTTGTTGATGCTAAGTAAGCTCAACATGTCATTGAGTCGAACGATTTTGGTCCTTTTATTTTATTATAGGACTATTTCATTACAAGAATTTTATTGTCATTATTGAAAGTCGATGCACTTGTCTATTCAAAGTGCATCGACTTTCTTGCTCTTTTTTGAACGGTTTCTGTTGTTGTTTTTTGTTCTTGCCTGAAGATAGGCAGAGGGGCTCTGTTCTGACATAAACACAAAGTTTCTAGTAATTGAGCACTCATATACAATAGTACATTATTAAGTATTTATTTGAATGCGCGATGAATTAGCCACTTCACAAATAAACAGGATCGCAATTCGCCTACTAATAGTCCATTGATGTCTCACTATTTGCTACTAAACACTGTAATTTATCTTTCTACTATCGCTGTGTTCTTTGAGTTGTATTATTAGACATGATTAAGAATCGGATGAATTTGGCACAACGGTTAACTTTTATATCAACCGCCTAAAACTAGAAAATTCTCTGACATTACGAGAGCAATAATAAGCGTAAATATGTAAATATGTACAGGGTTTCCTAATAAGCAAGATAAACGGCTGTATCTAAGCAACTATTCAACTTCGAAATAATGATAGTAAATGTGTCCCAGAAAAATAGCTGGAAATTTGTTTCATCTTTCTAAATCTAACGCTAGGTGACGTTTTACTACCACTATTATAACATGTTGTTTTAGAAGATTGGAGTCTTTTTGTCGGATTGAACATTTGCAAACAAGCAATTTGCTAATTCAAATTAGTAGGAAATGTTTATTTAAAAACGTCATCTAGTTGGCTTTGAAATATCAAAATAAAAGGATGAAAGAACAACAGTCTATTACTTTCATTATGCCATCTTTTTATCTCAAAAATGCTAGCCTTCTAGATGACCCTTTAGGATGAACCATAAGCACTACTTTATCAACATTATTTTGTTGTTTTGGATAATAAAGTTGATGAGTTGATTTTATTTGATTTTAGCGCCTTCCTAATGTTTTGAATATTTTGATAAAGGCGAATGGTACAGATCGAAAATTCTATACTAAGTGTAGACTTTCCTTTTGTCTTTCCTATCCCAGAATATCGTAAGGGTCAGGTACTGTACAGGATGTCCTATTAAACGAGATAAGCAGCTGTTTCTACGAAACTATTCATCTTAGAACTATAAAAGAAAAAATTGATGGTTAAATGTGACCAAGAGAAAAATTGGAATTTTGCTTCATTTCTAAGTCTGCCGTTAGGAGGAGTTGTTCATCACTATTATAACAAATTTCATATAACTCCGAAATTTGCTTATAAAAGGTCTATCAAAAATACCACATTAATATAATTCTCATTCTCTACGAATAACTTTGCCCCTTAACTTTTTTCTCAGTTTTTTTTTCAAATAACGTAAGGAGGTGGGCTAAACTTCTCTCGAATAAAAATCGAATATCTCAAGAAAAAAAAATAGTAGAGCATTCATTTTTTGAAATTCTACGATGAATAGTTTCATTCAGAAGCAGCTCCTTACCTCGCTTATTGGAACACCCTGTACATAACTCCAAAAATAGCTCAAATCAAGCCGGTTGCGGATATTAGGACTGCCACCCTGCCCGCATCGATTTCCTCAACAACACATAAATAGTGTCTTTTCTAGAGATGTAAAGCGCGAATATTTCCATCCGAACATTGGCGAATATTGCGAATATTTTGGAAATATTCATTCTTCAACGATGAGATTGACAGACGAACAGATTCATTCATTCAACAGCGAATATTTCAAGAACTCCGAATTTTCAGGCGAACATACGCAATTTTAGAGCGAATATTCCTTGCAATGCTTTGGTTGGACTTCTGAGGAACCGAGGGCATTCGGGTGTCGGGTCGGACGCGTTCTCTTCGCTGTTCTGTTGTTTGTGGTTTTAGTTTTAGCCGTTTTACTGAGTTCTGTTTCTGGTCTGTGGTTTGTCTGTCTTGTCGAGGAGCGAGAGCATAAAAATGCCGAAAAATAAACTCATGGCGTCGCTTGCTTAAAAATTGAAGTTTTTGATATGATAAATTATTTTGTTGCTGAAAAAAACTTTTTCAATATTGGAGATAACCCTATTAAGTAACAACTCATTTTCCGCTGCCTTGAACCAACTAAGTCAACTAAGCCGTCAGAAGATTTCTATCTCTAACCCAATCAGAAATAATTATAAATTTCGATAATTTATTTCAAAATCTTCCATTTTTTACATTTATACACTGAATATTTTCATGTAAAATTGATATACTTTTAAACTCATCACGTCGCTTGCTTAAAAATTGTAGTTTTTGATATGATAAATTATTTTGTTCTGTTTTTTCTATCTTTTTGCTGAAAAAAGCTTTTTCAATATTTAAGACAACCCTATCAAGTTACAACTCATTTTCCGCTGCCTTGAACCAACTAAGTTAACTAAGCTGTCAGAAGATTTCTATCTCTAATCCAATCGGAAATAATTATCAATTTTGATAATTTATGTCAAAAACTGCCATTTTTTTGTCGCTTGCTTAAAAATTGAAGTTTTTGATATGATAAATTGATTTGTTCTGTTTTTCCTATCTTTTTGCTGAAAAAAACTTTTTTAATATTGGAGATAAACCTGTCAAGTAACAACTTATTTCCTGCTGCTTTGAACCAACTAAGTCAACTAAGCCGTCAGAAGATTTATATCTGTAACCCAATCGGAAATATTGATCAATTTCAAAAATGTATTTCAAAAACTGCAATTTTTTTACATTTCTACACGGAACATATTCATGTAAAATTAAACTCATGACGTCGCTTGCTTAAAAATTGTAGTTTTTAATATAATACATTTTTTTGATTCTGTTTTTCCTATCTTTTTGCTGAAAAAACGTTTTCAATATTGGAGATAACCCTGTCAAGTAACAATTCATTTTCAGCTGCCTTAAACCAACTAAGTCAACTAAGCCGTCAGAAGATTTCTATCTCTAACCCAATCGGAAATATTCATCAATTTCAAAAATGTATGTCAAAACTACACGGAATATATTCATGTAAAATTGATATACTTTTAAAATCATGACGTCGCTCGCTTAAAATTTGCAGTGTTTGACATGATAAATTTTTTTAATTCTGTTTTTCCTATCTTTGCCTGACGTGACATTGCCTGACATAATATTTATATAGATCGCTGTTATCTTTACAACTTTAATGACTCATAACATGCTCATAACTGATACATGGGTCACTGGTATTAAGGGTCAACTCGCGAAATATCTCACCAGAAGGAAGCATTATTTTTACAATATTAATGACTCATAATGTGCTCATAACAGAGACACAACAAAACACTTCCGGTTCTCCGGCATTAAGGGTCAATTAGCTAGCTAGAGTTTTACCATGATAAATAGTAAAATTGCGCGCACTAAGGTACTAAAGTTCAACTCGCGAAGTACCCACTCTTTAACACTAGCAGTGTGAAGGGTCAACTCGCGACACACTCAAACAAAGAGTTAAATTCTCAATTTTAAGAAAATACAATATAGATAATCCGTCAGTCATTTACTGACGATTTTAATAATAAACTATTGCACTATTTATAGGAATGATCAATTGAGAAATTATAGAATATTGTGCATAATTAAGTGAAATGATAAAATAGCCAAAATTAGTTACTCTGTGAGCTAAATTCTCCTAATTACTTCAAATATGGACAGATCCAAAAGCAAAACTGTTGGTGTGGTGCTTGGTTTAGGTAATGAGCCCTCTCGTTAATTTTAATGGTGTGAAAAAGTCATAGGCGATTCTCGCCCTTAAAAACTCATAAATTAGATAGAACACTTGTGGCTTTTGAGCACAGTGTCGAAGATGCCATCGGCCTTTCTTTCTTTTAAAAGCTTGATTGTTGTTTGAATATTGGAATATAATTTTACTGTGAAATTACTACTTCTTACAAATTCATTCATTAAAGTTGGTAGTTTTTGTTGCAAAACTCAACAAGAAATTCGATTTGTTTGTTTACATAAGTATGTTTGATTATGAATAATATAATCCATTCACTTTTTTCTGTCGTCAAGTTGGCGTTGGAAATCTGACATATTTCACCCGGTATAACATGACTGACAGTGACAGTGATTATTAATCGGTGTGAGGTTAAGATTATTGTTGACAATTATGTTCACATAGTTGCCACCTAGCTTTTTTTAGTTTAAGATTTTAATAATAATGATTAATAACTGAGAATCTAGTAATCGATCTAGGCTCTGCGCTAGTAGGTATATTATATTTTATTAATATTGTTATGGTAACCGTTACGCTCCGCGGCGAAGGAGGTAGAATCTTCGCGTCTCGTCAGGGTGTTCAGCATGCGACTGTCACGAGTGATTTATTGCTTTGTTTATTTAGAACGTAGTTGTTTACGACTTTTTTTTTATGTGTCTGGTATTAATTATTTTTCTTCTAAAACATTCTAGGCTTTTCTATATTTTTAGGATTGTATATAAAAGGCGGATAAGCGCCGCCGTTAGTAGTAGTAGTATTTTAATCGAGCTATAAGTAAGCTAAAGTACCAAACGATAATAGAAGGCTATAAAGTGTTAAGTAGTGAGTTATTTAGTAGTCGGATCAAGGTTGGCTGATTTTGGACAGTCTGGTTTTAACCACTGAATAGTATTTTGGCCACTAATGTCCAAAATGAATACCTATATCAGCATTATCAACATTATGATAGTGACATAAAGTCTTCATGAAATAAGTAGACTTTAGTAGCAGTGGAGTAACTACTAGTGTTCCGTGGGTTCCAAAAACACGGGCCCGCGGTTTTCAGGGGCGTTGAACCAAGTATTTCCTCTTGGTTCAACTAGAATTCCTAGTTGAAAGAAATTTATTTTCTGCGAAATATGTTAGTGATCGAAATTTTTAGCTTTTCCTGCGAAAAAAGTTCGCAGGAAAAGCTAAAAATTTCGATCACTAGAATTCCTAGGTTTCTGTGCAACAATTTATTTTTATTAAAAAATATTTTCTAATAAAAATAAATTGTTGCACAGAAACCTAGTAATTCTAGTGATCGAAATGTTTAGCTTTTCCTGCGAACTTTTTTCGCAGGAAAAGCTAAACATTTCGATCACTAACATATTTCGCAGAAAATAAATTTCTTTCAACTAGGAATTTTAGTTGAACCAAGTGGAAATACTTATTAATTTATATATTCTTTACTAAACATGATTCTATTAGATTAAGTGAGTGAGGCAAAGTCAAAGATTTTTTACTGAGGTATATTAATAAATTTGTATGTAGGTAAATAGTGAATACCACATGTATTTGATTTTTCTTTCAAATACAGTACATTAGTACAAGTACGTCAGGATAGGTACCTATGGTTTTTCTTTAAAGAGAACCCCGAGCATGCTTGAGAACGCGGGTCTGTCATCCCGTTGTTACGTCACTGTTCAGTAGTGAACATTTTATTATAAAAATACAAACACAAGTCAACATTACAAAGTAGTCTCTTAGGAACCCAGCATTCATGTTTAATTATCTGAACTTTGACCTTAATGGTACTTGGATCAGCCGTTTTGTAAAGAACGAGTCGTTAAAATGTAAACGTAATTTTGGACACTGGTCAAAAATGGTTTTAACCATTTTCGTCCATTTTTGACCACTGTCCTGTCCAAAAAGAGAAAAAACGCCTTTTTTGCCTTTTTTTGCCAACTCTGAGTCGGATTGTACCTGTGTGTTTTTGTGGGACAAATAAATAGTGTTTTTGTGTTAAATCGTTACACTGGAATTATTGAACCCTGAGTTCGCAACAATATATTTTAAAATAAATCTTCCAAAATGAGAGTAGAAGAGATTCAGTTTTTTGGTGAAAATGTGTATTCAGCAATGTATTCATTCTACATAAGTACAAGTGACAATATCTATAAAACATTTTTTTTTTTGGACGAAGAAAAGTGAAATATAGATATGGCAGGACAAGGACAATGATATGTGGCTGCGGCAATTGGAAGCATGAAAATGTAACAATAATGCTGACTTTAAACTCAAAGCTGACTGAGCACTTGTTATATTTTAAGAACTGAACTCATTGTTTCTTAATTGATTCATTGTCCCGCTTCAATGCTTTATTATAGTTCAAAGAAATTCGGAAATGGCTATAGCTGAATCCTAGAGAAAGAGACACCAATTTTGTCAATGTCATAAATGCTAGCTTGCAAGATTTTTTATTAATGTATATTTATTAATATAACATTGAATATTCACAACACCCAAAAATCGCTAAAATGTTTCTTTTTGTGCAGCTGGAGATTCGAACTATTGAGTTTGCCGTTCAGCTGTGAGTTTATACATGATGTTCCTCTCATATGGTTGTTCATTTAATAGTAACAGAACTAATGCAAAAAACATTTCAATGAAACTGTTGGTTCTAGTGATCTCAAGTAGGAGGTTTCATTTAAAAATGTCAAATCTTCATCAAGCAATGACGAGTCACAAAAACCATGCTTTAGTAGCACCACTTGCAATATGACAATAATTATGCCAAGCTCCATCCTGATTTATAATATTGCACAAGATTAGGAACTAACGTATGAATAATTATGACCTCTTAACCATATAAATCCTTAACTTCGATAAACCGCCCAGATATGCCTCTCTTACCCATTAACAGGGTTCTGCATTGGAGTTAAATAACTTCTGTATGGGTTAGCTTCATGTGTCATATAATCTAAAATATTTTATGCTTAGTAACAATATCTTATTACCTTTGCAATCTTTATTTTCTATACACTTTTTCTTTTTGTTTGCTAAAATATAATAAAATAAAGCCTGATTGGAGTTTCAAAAGGATTCTGTTCTTCAGGATGCATTATTTGTTATCGGCATTGGATAGTGGTTAACTCAAGGGTTAATTGTGGCTCTAAATATAAAAAATATAAATTGTTATAATATTAATTTTGTTTGTAAAGAAGTAAAGGAAACGGTCCTCGAAATGGTCTTCTAGAAGCTGATAAGAAATGATTACGTAAATTCGGGACAGTCCATAGTTCCATGCACAAAAACTCATTCATGAGACTGCGAAGGTGCTGAGGGCAAAGTGATATTCCATACTTCTCGACTATGACTAGGCAGCAATTTTTTGAGGGGCGTTGAATCTTCTTGGTAGATACAGCCACCGGTCTTTAACGCTGTGGGTAGAACGTGTTTTTTTACATATCAAAAAACCCTGCATGTGTTTATGAAAAATCCGTGTGTTTGTCTATTAATCCTCCAGCTTTCCCTAAGAAATGTCCTCTGTGCAAATTGCTCTTCCCACTTTCAAACACCTCAAAGTCCTGATCTGACATATCTTACAGGGGTATATATCTTGAAGGACTTTTATCTACTCTGATGGTCTTTAAGACTTTTCGTGTTACTTTAAACTTGTAGTTTTGTTACTTTTTATAGTTCCATCAACCTAAAAATTAAGTTATAACTATGTTTGAAACACACCATCTAATTAACAATTTAATTTAATAATTCTCTCTCATTTTTTTTTCTTAAACTGGAAATGCTACTAAACGTAAAAGTTTGATTAACAAGAGCAACCAGAGTATACACAACAATCTTTTTTTACATTTGGAAGAATAGGTTTTAAAATTGTATAAAATATTTCTTATAGGAAAACTGTCTACAGCCCCACTACTCGGGCAGTTGCACCGAGTGGGTGTATTTGTATTCTTTGTTAACTCAAGAGAAATTTATTTTGTAAGTTTAGGCTTATAAAAAAATTAATTGGTACCTGGTAATCCCTATGTCCTATATGTAAACGCTTTTTAGCTCAATGCTACTGAGGGCAGTTTGAATTTTAATAGCTTTTTGGTTTTAATATCTATCAAATTAGCCTACGATTACAGGAAATCTGCTGAGTCTGAAATCACTACTTTTCAGCCCATCAGTTTCTGCGTGTCGCAGAGCTTACTGACTCGTACCTATACTGTCAAATAGCCGTTACATGTTGGGGCTGCTGGTACTTGCATACATTATTTTGCTTTGCCTGCCTCCGTTAATGAAATTATTATTATTGCACTATATGGACTAAAAAACAAATAGATAACGATAATTCTTTTAAATTTTTATTAATAAAGTAAGCAGGAAGACATTATGTAGTATTTCCAGTCTTCAAATAGGCCCCACAGCCAATATCTAAAAATGTCTAGACGTAAGTATACTTACCCCAAAAATATTGGAAATCTACTCAGCTAAGGTGATGCCGAGTAAATTTGGATCTTCGCATTAATTATTTTCGGCATTTTAGTTGCAAAATAAAGTTTTATAATATAGAAATGCACTCGATAATATGTAAAAAATCGGTAACAACTAAATTTCAATGACACTTTTTGACAATAAGTCAACAAACAAAAGCTATCGATGTTATACTGGGAAAATTCCATGGCATGGGTTGATGCTAAAAATAACTGAATGGATAATACATTTTGCATTAAAATAGTGGGGAATTTGTGTTTGTGTTCATGTGTCAGTATTATTACAGATATGATAGTAAACCAAAAAAAGTGCATAAACATTTGTCATTCCATGTCAAAACAAATTTAGCTTAATCTAGTTGAACGAATAAATCTAGTCTTAATGAATATATTTGAGCGTTTTGTTATTTATGTTTACATTCAATTTGCTATTATCGTCATTTTCGAACTATTATTACAATAAAGCGAAACATTTATTACTCGAATTGAAATAAACAAACATTAAATGTCAGTAAGATAACGCTCTGATAAATGGTTATTCATCATGGTGTCATTTTAAAAGCAAGTGCAGTGGTCGATGTTTTAGATAGTGGGTATATATTTGCGGATTTTTGAGAGCAAATTCCGTATTTTTATCGTCTTTGTCAATCGGTGTGTATATATATATATATATTTATTACAGCCAAAATCCGCTCTCATTGTTCACCTTGATTCGTCAGTGTTTGGCAGCAGAGATGAAGTGCCTTCAGGAGGCCGGTGCTGATTTTTTGGGAATCGGACCTAACCTTCCGATATCTGATTCAACTGCTGACATACTGCACAGAATGGAGGATCTAAGGCGCAGAACTCAAGTATGTTTTGAAAAAGTATACATATTTAGCGTAAAAAGTATACATATTTAGCGTTGGTTTTTGTTTTTTTTCTGCGCAATCTTTGTCCAAACTTTTCTGTACACAAAAACATAAATTTGACTAAAATTATTTCAATAACCGATATTTAAAGAATTGTTTTAATTGAATTGTCTGCAACCATTGTTTTCTTGTCACATAGGCCACCGCAGAAGACACGCGTAAACTGGAACAAGAACAGGAGGCATTTGCCCTAAAATATCATGAGTGCACCAAAGTCAATGGTAAGTAGTTTATGTTTGAACGGAAAAATGGTGACACCAAAATATGAGCATTGTTGCCTTTTGACGTTTTGTCTGTTTTAAGTTATTTACCATAATTAAGAAATTTTCTTTTGCAGCTCACCTTCAACAACTCACCAATCAGGGCGGTACCGCCACCCAGGATCAACAGACAATGCATTGGATACAGAAGAAAAGCGACCTGGAAAAGGAGTTAAATCTCAGGGTGTGTGTTTATCTTTCATACCGATGGTTATTTTCTCAGAGGCTCCTCTGAGATAATGATCATAACTTTTAGACAGGAGTTTATTTATATTTTTTTGTAGGTCGCTCAATTAATGGAATTACGAATGAAAATTACCGAAAAACTGCAACAAACATTCGAAAATTTGACCCAGTTGCAAATCAAAGTTATAGACGACGAACTGATTAAGTGGAAACGTGATCAACAGTTGTTTGGCAACGGTGTCCCGTTCAATTGCAACTTAAACCAAATTCAGGATTGGTAAGTCAACAGACTTTTTTTGCTTCAATTTAAGTCATATTTGTTACCAGAAATAATTTCTTTGTTTTTGTGTGCTTTTTCTTGTTAAACGTTTTTTGATTTGGTTTAGGTGCGAGGGTTTAGCCGAAATTATTTGGCTCAACCGGCAACAGATCAAGGAAGTGGAGCGGTTAAAACAGAAGTTGGCCTTGGATCCACCGGGCGTCATTGACCGTCTTCCAACCCTCCTGACTGAGATTACGCAGTTGTTATCCTCCTTGGTAACATCCACCTTTATTATAGAAAAACAACCGCCCCAAGTCATGAAAACCAACACCAGGTAAGGTTTAAGTTAATTGTTGTTGTAGTTTAAAAAAGAAACAGTTTTTGACGATTATTTAATTCGTTTTTATTCCCAGGTTTACGGCTACTATACGCTTGCTCGTTGGAGGCAAACTCAACGTCCACATGTCCCCGCCGCAAGTCAAAGTCACCATCATCTCGGAGTCTCAAGCGAACATGCTCCTGAAAAACGATAAATTGCTGAAAGGCGAAAGCTCCGGCGAGATTCTTAATAATACTGGTAAGTAACAATTTTCCTCGTTAATTTAGGAAAAAAAATATCCCAAAACTTTTGTAAATTTATTATGAGTAAGACAATTGAGTCAGAGACAATGAGTGGATATATTCGAATCCTTGCAAGGTTTTTTTGCCTACATATTTATTTTTTTCCCTCTGGGTGACGGACCATTGCCTTTAGGAAGTCCAAAAAGTCGTAAAAAGTTATATACGTGTTTAGTCGCAACAGTCTAGAATCAATAAATCGTTCTTGTTGTTGCAATCGTTCTGCTTGTGTGTGGATTTAACTGTGTAGTCCCACTATTTTAAACAAAATTTTAAAGTGTTTATAATTGTCACTCTGCGGTTCTTGCTTGCCTACTCCAGAATATGGTTACTCCAGATTCTGCTGTACTAAAGTGCTGTGTAAATTTAAGAACAAGGAAGACAAAATCGAATTCGTTCTGAGGATGCAGAAATATATCTGCGAAACGTAGACCAATTCAAATAGTTGTCTTCGTCATTTCGTGATCCTGTTCCCGCATAACCCATCACATTTTTGTAAATAATATCGATGGTAATTAGCAGGTCCAGGACAAAAAAAAATAAACATTTTGCACTATATCAGACTACGCCAACGTTTTAGTCGGCATTGATTTCTTCAGGGCTAATAGTAAATTGCTTTGAAAAATTAAGAGTTTTACTTTTGGATGACTGCAAATAGGGGAGAGGGATTTAGATGACTAGAAAAATTTACTTGCGCTTTACTATTTTAGATATTTGTGGCGTATTCAGAGAAGGTATTGTTGCGAACTCAGAGTTCAATTATTCCAATGTAAGGATTTAACACGAAAACACTATTTATTTATCTCACAATACACACATGTACAATTCGATTACTACATAACTCACTACTTAACACTTTAAAGCCTTCTATTATCGTTTGGTACTTTATCTTACTGATAGCTCGATTAAATAAGACTACTACTAACGGCGGCGCTATTCGCCTTTTATACAAAATCCTAAAGATACAGTAAAGCCTAGAATATTCTTAGAAGAAAAATAAATAATACGCGACACATAAAAAAAGGTCGTAAATAAAATAACTGCGTTCTAAATAAACAGAGCAATAAATTACTCGTGACAGTCCCATGTCCCAAGTCCAATCTCCAATGTCGCTCCGGCTCCCGGCGCCCGCTCATCGTTACAGTATTATTCGATTTTTTTAATTTTTTTTTGCTCTAAAGCGAATTGTCTTAGTTTTACAGCCCTGCATATAAAATAAAATTTTGATAACTGTATAGTACCCTTTTTAGACAAGTGAAGCAAGTTTTTTAGTAATTGAAATTCTAGTTTAAAGCATGATTTGCAAATATACTTTAAAATTTCTGGAATAATTTAGTGCGATGCACGCTGAGCATGGTCTGAGTTGGAAAGCATGACGGGTGATCGTAATCAATGACATTACTATTTCAAGAACGCAATTCCTAGTCGGGTGTCTATATAAGTCATGCTATATTGTATCACTTTTTCATTTTGCAAATGATGAGAAAATATCTCCTGTAATAAAATTGATATAAAACTCAAGTTAATTGAACCATAGAAGTGATAAGTAAATAGAACTGTAGTTCGTTACGTCTCGCTCTACCTTTCGCTTGTTCTAAACTCTCCCTCCTCAACTCACGCAATAATTTGGGATAACTCTCTGCCTGTCGCTTGCTATGTTGGAAGATACATGAAGAATATTACCTCAAATGTTTATTATTTATTATTATTTGTATTTATTGTTATTTGATTAATTTCATTTATCGTTGTAAGTTAGAAATAATTGTTGTTCCTATTTTTTTCAATTTAATTTTCATAATAACAAAAATTTTATACATATGGTACCTAATTAATTTATAACTTTGTTTTAATAAATGACTTTCTTGTTTGAACAAAAAAAAAATTTGATAGTGATATTGAGCAGCCTTTGTCTTCACAGCCAACTAAGTGAAAAAATGTTTTTTTTAAATAAATTTAATTTTCCGCCATATCAAGATAGGGTTGTTATACATGGTTGAAAAGGTCTTTTTACGTGCTATTCAATGACGTATAAATTCAATATGGCGTCCATAAGAAATAACAAAGTTGACTATGGTTGCAAAATATCTAAAAGGTCTAGAAAAATATCGTCAACGTCAATCGATTGGTCATAGTAAATAACCCAAAACTACCAAATTTTATTAAAATCGGACTCAAGATGGCGAGATTATTGCAGGTTTTCTAAAAACCCAATTTTTAGATTTAGCCCGATATTTTGAAAACCCGTGCAGATATCGTGGATGTTAATATCGCATCTGATTTGGCTTGAAACAGCACAACTTTTTCCCCATTTAACTGAAACTGTATCTCTTACCGTTTACGAAGTCCCCATGTATATCATTTTATCTGGGACACCCTGTATTTGTCATTGACCGTTTGAATTGAGCCTAACTCCATACTTTTCAGGCACGATGGAATATCAGCAAACATCCAGACAACTCTCAGTGAGTTTCCGCAATATGCAGTTAAAGAAAATCAAGCGAGCTGAGAAAAAAGGCACCGAAAGCGTTATGGATGAAAAATTTTCGCTTTTCTTCCAGTCGCAGTTCAGTGTCGGCGGCGGAGAATTAATGTTCCAGGTAACTTATGCGATTATTATTAAACAAGCTTCTGTTTTATTTGTTTGTCAGAATGTATGTATTGGAAAACTATCCCAATTTGCAGGTGTGGACTTTAAGTTTACCGGTAGTCGTAATCGTTCACGGGAACCAAGAACCGCATGCCTGGGCTACGGTTACATGGGATAATGCTTTTAGTGAGCCCGGAAGATGTCCCTTTCAAGTCCCTGATAAGGTACTATAAGGCCTGACCGCTTTTCCACCACACCTATTCACACAATTGCTGACTTTTTTTAGGTTCCATGGGCGAAAATGAAAGAAACGCTTTCACAAAAATTTAAATGGGCAACGGGCAGGGGACTTAACGAAGATAATCTGCGATTTCTCGCTGACAAAGCTTTCCGTGGTAACTACAACGAGAATACCAACTCGATGCTTAGCTGGGCACAGTTTTGCAAGGAGCCGTTGAGTGAGAGAAATTTTACCTTTTGGGAGTGGTTTTTCGCTATCATGAAGCTAACAAGAGAACACCTTAGGAATCCTTGGGTAGATGGGTAAGTTTTAATTAGTCTGTGTTATTAATTATAACTATATATATTAATTTATTTTGTTTGTGTTATTAATTATAACTATATATGTATTAATTATAAAATGTAAAGTATTTATTAATTTTTGTTTATTAGTACTATTATGGGTTTTGTAAAGAAGAAGCAAGCGGAAGAGATGCTTGCTTCTTGTCCGGCTGGCACGTTTCTTCTTAGATTCTCGGACAGCGAGTTGGGAGGAATTACAATTGCCTGGATATCAGGTATGATTGATACATTCCACTCATCTTTTGTTCGCTCGTTATTTAGTTCGCTAAATCTAGATCAAGAAGTATTCAGTCTTCAACCGTTTACTGCCAAAGATTTCGCCGTAAGATCATTGGCGGATAGAATATCCGATTTAAATTACTTAACCACACTCTACCCTGAAACGCCTAAGAATGTGGCTTTTAATAAATATTATACGCCATATCAAGGTAAGAATATGTCTTTATTTTCCTATCCAAGTTTTAATTGTGTTAATGTGGTTTCAGAACAACATCTACCGAACAGTAATGGATACGTAAAACCCGTGTTAGTCACGCACGTACCGGGCTTCAACAATACGATTTACAACAATGCGACGCCCAATCACAGCTCGTTTATGAGCCCGGCGAGGGACACGCCGTCAGTAGCCAGCAGGTACGTTTAGCTGTTACATATTTGTCTGCCTTCAATTAAAAAAAAAAAAAACTTAAAATACTTAAACTTAAAATTTTGAGTGGTAAACTGCTCGTCAAATTAAGCGCCCCGGCATTTTTTTTTGTAATTTTCAAAATTTCATTCTAGTGAATCTATTTGTAGTGAAAATTAATAAGTCCATTGAGAAGGTCTGTAGAAACGAAGACATTCACCTTTTTATTCATCGCGGGAAATATTAGCAAAAGTCTTTGAGTTGTGGCAAAAAAGTAAAAATCAAAAAGTTTCGATAATAGTTCCATTGCATAGGGTTCCGGTTTATGTATTCGGTTAGCTATCGGGATTCGTACCGTCTCGTAAGCAAAATATGTTCAAAATTCTTCCCTAACTCTAACCGTTTCTGAGATATCGCCGTTTAACCACTGCCAGGCTACGATCTTGGATTCTTGAAATTGCCATTTTTTAACGAATTTTGTACAAGAGAAGTCATTTAATCATCATTCATTTAATTTTCAACTCGATGCGTCGATCGGTTCATAAAACAGCTATATGTTACCTACCGTCGATATGATAGCTGTGTCAGCTATTTTACCATTCATGGTACCCCTATGGGCACCTAGCATCCAAATTTAAACCATTCAGCTACTGTAATTGTCATAGCTAAGTCATCTATATTACAATTTAAGGTACTTACCGTCCAAATTTGAATCACGTATCAAGGGTAGGTACTCTAAATATGATATAATTTACATTCCTCTTATATAAAATACATTTATCAACGGTTTTTTATGGAATACTCGTGTAATAGCCCGAAAACTTTTTCGAAACATTTCGTGAATCGTACCCATTGGTTTGGTACCAAAGAAAGGTTCCGACCCATCTCAATCTGTTGTGCATTCCGTAGGGAACTAACGTACGAAATTTCAGCTCCCTAACTTTATTCTTTCCAGAGATATCACTATTTTTTAATCAACCAAAATGTATGACAACCTTTTTTTTCACGTCCATCTTTTATTTATGACTAAATCAATATTGTCCCTTTAAGAAGCCGAAAGTTCGAAAAAATACATTTTTCTAATTTTGACATATAAAGTGGCACGTTTCAATGCTGATGACAGTGACGTAACGTCCTACTTTTCGTAACTAGTTACGAAAAGTAAAATCTTTCGTAACTAGTGATGAAAAGTTCGTTTCACCACCAGTTGCAGGTTTCGGTTGTGGCAGATCGTTGCTATAGTTTTACAATATTAAGTAGATACAAAGTGATATAAAAGTAAATATTGAAGTTTAATAATAATAATAACTCTCTCTCTCTATCTCTCTCTAAGTAGGTATTTGTAGTCAAAATTAGGAAAAATCTTGTATGAAACACGTGACGAAAAGTCTGTTTTGTGTATCTCATTCAAATTGCGGGAACTCGCTGCGCTCGTCCCGCAAACATTCATTCGTTACACAAAATCGACTTTCCGTAACTGGTTACATAAATAGCCATTTTGTCCCAGCCCTTCGACTGTGTTTGGTCCCAATCCCAACATCAAATTTTCTATCCGTCCAGTCTTTTAGAAAACGGCCACTAAACTCGGGAATATCGCATGTAACGTTCTGGGAAATGATCAAATTTTGTCCAGCCTGTGACAGCTTTTCGGCTGATATTCCGCGTTTTTAGGGTTTAAAGTTGATGTGTCCATTTCGGAAAACTGCGTTGTCCGAAAACGGACGCCAAAGCTCCCGAATTGTTCCGAAGAACACTTTTCCCGTTCGTCATTTTTTGTTTGCACTTCAAAACCGTTTTGGATTTTGTTCAAAATTTTGCTAAAATGTTGCAAAAAACATTGACCATTTAACTATATCTGAGGGGAAAAGTGCTTAGTTGGACGGTGAAAGAAAACATTCCCAAGTTTACCCCGCAACGGTAAACGTCACCATAGGTTTTACGGTTTAGGTAAAAATCGACCTTAAGCGGCACTTTAAAATGTAAAGTTTTTTATTTAAAATGCAAAAGTTTCAAATTCAGAGCTGGAACCTTCGTTTTAGAGTCACAACAAAGCGACACGTATCTACTACTCCCCATGAATTATTTCAGATTTTTCCTCTCAAAAACGTACGTAAAGTAAACCAATATTTTTTATTCTCTCCTACCCAAAAATGTGGCCGTTTTCAACTTTCCGAAATAATTAATAAAAACCGCCCAAAATTGTTCACGTTTTTTCGAATTTTTTTTGAAACATTTTTCATTCAGTTCACATCAGTTTTTCGAATTTTCTTTCAAACATTTTTCACTCAGCTATTCGTATACCCAGCACTTCGACTAAATGCGACAACACTCTCGACCGTCTATTCGTCCATCTAAGGGGCTCCAGCACCCAGTAAAGACCCCCCCCCCCTTTCATTGTAAAATTTCGAAACTTTGCCGATTTTCTACATGTTTCTGTGGGAGCTACGATTTCGCGCGAAAATCCCGGAGGTTGCATGCTGAAACTCCCGCTGATCGTGAAACTTTGGGGGACGATAGTGGCTCAGACATCCGAATTACACACGACGATTTTGGCACGCCACCGCTCAGCCCCCCCAAACCGATTCTAATTTCGACTATATCCCCTAGAAACCCATTCAATGGGGTTCTTGCACAGAAAAATATAGCTGTATATCTCGGTTGTCCTCAATTATAAGAGGCCATATACAAAATTTGGATCACCAAAACGCAAAAATGAGGAAGAGAATTGAAAATAAAAATTCGAAAAAAATTGAAATTTAAGAGGCAATTAAAAACGATTTCGATTGGTTTGACGTCATTACACAGCAATATATTGCCAGATTTATGGGCTAACGGCGTGGATGCCAAGAGTATGATCTGTTAAATGTACTGATATTGTATAATTCTTTGTTTACTACTGAAATAACAAAGAGTTTACCAAACTTCAACTTCAGAAAGCAAAGAGATAAATCTGAAACAAATCATACGATAGTGCAGTGTAATTACTGAATTTTAATAAACTTATAGCAGTTGAAGTTGTTCAGGTTTACGAACATGCTCAGAGTACACGCAGTAAGCTTTTGTTTCAATTTTTACCGTCATTTGTAATAAGTATGAGAGAGAGATATACCGCTGGCGTTACTGTTCTCGTCAGCGAAACAAATCTGTGCTTTATAACTGGCAACATTGCTCTCTGCTTTGACACTATAAGATTATATATACATTTCTTGTGTAAGTAAAATAGGCATAAACGTCATATAAACCTTTTACCAGCATAAAATTTAATCATACTTTATCAAAATGATTCTCGCAAATATATAAACTACTTTTCACGGAAATAGTATTATGATCTCTGCCGATTGCTTCAAGCCATGCAAACCTGACCAGTTTATCTGTAGGTAAGAAGATAAATTCCTTGTTTGGCATTAATAAAGAAGTATTTTTGCAGCTTTGCACAAGGCATCTATTTGCGTTTTTGCTCATAGCAAACTCTCAAACGACAAGCGAGGGTTTACAAACAAAAGAAAAAACTAGAAGTTAACCTAATGGCAAAACTCAGCAAAACTTAAGATCTAGAAACTCAAAAAAAAAGTCTAGATTATTAATTAAAGTTAATCTTTTAATTTTAAGCGGAAAGGAAACTGACAACTAATAATACAATATTTTTATTACTCTTATTATACTTCATTACCGCACTATCTTTCTCTTTCTACTTCTTTATTTGTATGGCACTTTAAACAAAGACAAACATACACGCGTTTCTTGTACAATTTTTATTTGTCAAACGTCAAAGCAAGTACATAACAGTTAAATTTAAAACAATATTTTGGCAACATCGCCCCGGGGGTGAGTTTCTACGTCACAACTCACCGATTTTGTCAGAGGCGTTTTGGCGGGAATTTGAATTCCTTCGCTGTTTTTATGGCATTTTTTCGCTAATGACTTATTTTAAAAAAATTAGAAATATGTAGTTCGGTTTTTAAGGTCAAAATGAATCGAATGACACAAAAAAAAAACGTGCAAGAACCCTATTGCGCACCAATCGGTCGTCCCCTTTTATTTTTATCTTTAATAAGAAAGTAATTGAACGACGTGTGAAAAAGTGACAACATATCTATAACTAAAATCGGAGAGCTGTTGGTTTGGGTTTCATTCAATTTTATTGTTAACGAAAAAGAATTCCTTTCCTCTAGCATCAAACATTTTTTTGTGGTACTTATAGTTTATTCCAAAAAATCTTATTTAAATCTTATGAATTAGTGGGCCTTCAATTTGTGTTTACAACAGATTTGTTCAATATTTTTAATTATTCAATTATTTCATTACAAATGTGTTTGTTTCGTTTTTTTTTATTTATTATCGACTGTTTAACCTACTTATAAAGAAATTCTCACTATTTATACATATATAAATCTCAAAAATCATAACTAAATTTCCATATTGTTCGAGGTCTGTTCAAAAAGTATTGCAAATTTTATATTTTTTCAAAAATTATTTATGTATTCATGAATAGCTATTTTGTCCCCTTCAAAATAATTCCCCTCGGATAAAATACATTTATGCCAACGTTTTTTCCAATCCTCGAAACACGTAAAAAAGTAATTTTTTATGATCTTGTTCAGCTCCTCCTTCGATGCCGAGTTTTTCTCCTCAATCGTGGCGTAGCGTCGTCCTTTCATGGGTCTCTTCAGTTTTGGAAACAGGAAAAAGTCACAGGGGGGCAGGTCTGGTGAATACGGTGGCTGCTGCACCATTACTGTGTTGTTTTTGGCCAAATATTCGCGCACAAGCAACGATATGTGAGCAGAAGCGTTATCATGGTGCAAAAGCCAGTTTTTGTTCTTCCACAAATCCGGGCGTTTCTGGTGGATAGCTTTGCGCAAATTGCGCATAACTTGCAGGTAATATTTCTTATTGACCGTGCTACCCTGTAGCCAGAACTCATGATGCACCATGCCCCTGCAATCGAAGAAAACTGTGAGCAAAACCTTCACGTCAGACCGAATTTGGCGCGCTTTTTTCGGTCTTGACTCATGCGGCAGTTTCCATTGGGATGATTAAGCTTTGGTTTCCACGTCATAACCATAAACCCATGATTCGTCACCTGAGCAATGTTAACGCGATTCTGTTTTTGGTCGAAATTGAGCAATTATGGCACGAATTAGGCACCGACCCGACTCATGCCCAAATCCTCAGCAACTTCTCTAACGGTGATTCGGCGATTGGCTAATACTATTTTCTTCACTTTATCAATGTTTTCGTCTGTTGTTGACGTGCTCGGGCGTCCGGCACACTCTTCGTCGTTAACATCTTCTCGGCTCTCTGAGAACATTTTGTACCACCGATAAACGTTGCTTTGGTCCAAGGTAACTTCACCATATGACCTTTGATTAATTTTTTGGAATAGGCAAAAATCGTAGACGAGCCAAAACACATCCAAGCGAAACAGCTGTCAAAACTTAACTAAACATTCACAATGGCCGACCTTGTCAGCATAAGTAAGGCACATGAGTATCAACATAACGCTACAAAAAAAATCAAAAATCAAATATACATGGCCCGTGGAAAATCAGAATTCGCGTTACTTTTTGAACGGACCTCGTATGTACATGGCCTACCAAGCTGGAACCACAATGTACCATCTCTTGTTTCTCTTTATATTATACAAGGTGAAGTGTTTTCCGGGCTTTGAAGCCATGGTCCAATGAAATTTTTTCCTGATGTTTCGTCTACAGCTGCGGCAGACCAAAGGCGATGAGGCAATGGGCCAAGTGATCTCCCGTGCTTCTAGACGTTGACTGATTCGACTGGGGTGAGCTAAGTCCGTGGTATTTGTTCCTCCGCCGACGCGCTGCAGTGGAGGGACTGGCGCGGGGTTTAGGAGCACTTGGAGTACGTCGTAATACTCGCTTCCAGACTGCATTTCGAAAGATGGAAGCGAGTTTTACGATAGACTGGAAGCTATTACGACATACTTGAAGTGCACCGAAACTTTGCGCCACCTCTATCCCCATCCCAGTCCCGCCACTGCAGCGCGACGGCGGGGGAATAAGTACCACGGAGCTCACCACAGGTCGAATCAGTCAACGTCGAGAAGTACGGGAGATCAATTCGCCCATTGCCTCATCGCCTTTGACAAGCTGACGCAGCTGTAGACGAAACGTCAGGAAAAAAATCCATTGGACCGCGGCCTCAAAACCTGGAAAACACTTCAGATTGTATTTTGACGGGCCGTGAAAGCCTTCACAGTCTTATAATCATCATATTATAGTGTCGATATTAATTTCGGCTTATCTATTAGTTTTCAGAGTGTGCTTGACCTTTAAGGACAAGTATAACATATCTAGTTATTACTGACGCCGGCGCGAACTGCAATACCGTGTTAAAAGAAGCGTTTTTTTTAACTGTCTAAGCTTTATGTTATGTATTAATGCCGAATTTAAAAAACAAACTTCTGGCCGTTTATGGTTGGCTAAACGTATTTTATAAGACAAACTTTAGTAATCGTTTTGTATTTTTATACCGTTTATGAGACGTATTGAGATATATAGTGTCAATGTTTAAATTTTTAATTTAGTATTCTAGATTAACAATAAACTCGTTTTAAAAAAAGTTTAGTGCTTTTTCATCTGCCTAAAAGAGCGAAAGAAGAAGAATGATAAAAAACGCCCTTTTCCTAAATTAGACGCAGAATTTTAAGGTCATTATTTATTTTATAGTTAATCATTTGTTTCATTGTTTATTATTAATTTTGACATTATTCTTGGATGTTGACAGTTTGTATAGTGCGACAAAAAAAAATATCTTCCTTAATTCGGAGACAATATATAATTTTCTTCTCAAAATCGAGCCCTCGAACACAGATTAACTTCTTTAAATATGGACATATTAACTTGAAACACCCTGTATGTATGCACAAGTGGTTCGATCTTTTGTGGGTGAATTTACAGCCCCTGAAGGCGCATGCTGCAAAACAGACATAACCAGACATGTTTACCGGAACAGTTTTTATTTGCTTTCATGCAGTTTTCGCGTTTATTTTCTGTGAGTTTTTGTTATTAAACTATTAAAAAAGCGCTAAATGTTTCAATTGTTTACCACCAAGTGTAGTTTGAAGTTAAACAATGCAGCTGAAAGAATGAAGATACCATTGGAACTTAAACTCACAGGTTTACAAAATCGTCTTATTTATTATGTCTCGTAGAGTCTGTGTTGCAGTCATGATCGCCATATCGAAACCTTCCAATTTTAAGTCTGGTTATGTTCTGTTTGCAGCTATGGGGGTTCGACCGCTAATATGGCTATAGGCCCGGGAGGACCCGCCCTCGGTATGGACTTCGAGTTGGACGAGTCGGTATATCCCGCCATCGACTTCAATGCCATCGTGGACGGAATGGCTTATAGCAAATAGTTCTTAAAAAGGTAACTACCTTTTTTCACAATAAAACATAAACAGCTGTTTATGTTTTTATTGTGAAAAATGTATCTGTGTATTGTATATTATTGATATTGAACGTTAAATAGGTGTCATGCGGTAAGGCTTAAATGCCCGTAATTTATACTGCTCTATTTTGCATTGTTGTGAAATCAACGTAATTTTTGTATTTGGCAAACTGGAATTGTGGAGTCAGTCCGGCAATTGAAGCTACATCTAGCATGTATCGTAAATTGTGGCACGTTTAAGTCTTGGATTCTTGCAAGAAGAGGATAAAACATAATACAATTACTCATAAATTTTTCCATTTTTATATCCGACCCAGAGGTTAAAAAACGAGTTTTCTTCAAATAAAAGACCGCACATTTAAGTATTGACAATATTATTGCTAATTTGCCTGACTTTGCAAATAACACAATGTTGGCCTAACGATAATACTGTTTTTGAGTCTTCTAAATATTGAGCCTGATTTAAATAAAATTGCTCTCCGACTTCCTCCATGTCTCAGACCCCAGAGATCAAAGAGTAAACAAATTTGTATAATATTTAAGGGCAACAGCTATATCTTCTATTTGAGGTTGGTACTTGCAGGTGATCAAGACGGGTTATAAAGACCTGATAATGTATATTACTGATGATAATTTAGGAATAGGTTTGTGAGAAGAAAAATAATTCTAAATCGGCGCTGTTTATCAACTTTTGGTGCTGACTTCTTGAAAACTGCTTAACGCAGCATTGTTTAAGGATTTTAAGATTTATCGTTGTCAATAGTAATCGTTATGTGATTTGAGGAGCCTTTTAGTATTGTTGGTGTAAGAAACGACGAAAAAATAACTAAAGTTTATCATTGTTTATTTAAAGTAGTGCCTAAAGAACAGAAATTAAACGCGTTTTGATGATAACTAATCAAGTGATATTTAAATGATATAATGTACTTAATTGTGTGTGAGAAACAAGAATGTGAAATTCACTAATTGTTCTTTTTTCGAAGTGTCTTTAATTGGTAATTTAAAAAGACTGTCTTACAAGTGAGAAGGATTGTTTACGCAAAAGTATATAGAAACATAATATATTAGAAAATATTTATATTGTAAATCTTCGAACTTTTCTTACACCTCCAATAATGATAGTGTTTAAATGTGGCCATATATTATTTTAGGTTTATCTATGGTTGAAAGTGTATATTTAAATGTCATACATTTTTTTCTAAGGAACACTTTTTAACGCGCGGTTTTTGCATTGAAACCTGAGTTTGATTAATTTTAAGAAGTGCCAGGTATCTTTGCAAAAACTTAAGTACAAATGTTTTATTCGGTAAGTTTTTTTCCTTTTAAAGCCATTTTTAGTGTAGGCCCTAAGTTAGTGCAATGTCTTTAACCTTTTGTTGTAAATATTAACTTTTATTTTGTTGTACACTTATCTAGATGGTGCTTTTAGGAAAACGTGTTTTTGTGGGTTTTGTTGGTCAATATTTACAAAGATTTTTAGACCACAAAGACATTGAAATATTTTATGTAATTGAAAGGACAGTATAGATGTCACCAATTTTTACACTATTGTAGACAATCCTGATTAGGCAGAAATGCAACCATAATTAATTACATACTGTTAGATTTGTGCACCATTTTTGAGGTAAAATAAAGTTTAATGTCACAGTTATTTTTGAGTCAGTTTTAGACTCTCTTTTTTTAACTTCCTTTCAAAAACCTTCCTTTAAACTCTAGTAAGGGAATCAGAAATAATAGCCAATATGTCAGCAATTTTGACACCTATTGTATATTCTTATATTTTTCCAATTACAAAAAAATTGGAACACTTAGACAATGTCCAATTAAAAAAGTTATCATCGAGTTAGCTGTGCACGAAATCTCTAAAGAAAAACATGAAGTGTATCAGAAGTCTATAATATACCTACTTTGACTACATCATCCTTTTCTGTGCCAAAAAATTTATAGCCAACTTGATGACTTTTTCTAATGAAGACACAGTATACATATGTCAATTTACCATATTTTATATACACAATCTATTGTTTCTTGCAAATATATACACACACACATCAATAAAAAGGAAATAAAGGTTTACCCAATGAATATAGGTAATTTTACGACTTTAATACTCAGCTGCTGGATAGGGATGTGAGGGTATAGTGTTAAGTTCTACCTGGGGATAACTCACATTCGGTTGAATGGGTTCAGGGCCTGGGTATGGCGAGCTTGGAATTGGTGCTATAGGTTCCGGAGCAGGGTAAGGTAAACTTGGAATTGGCTCTAAAACGTCAGAAGCCGGGTGTGGAAAACTCGGAACTGGGGGTGCTATCGGTTCTGGAGCAGGATAAGGCAGACTTGGAATTGGCCTTGTGGGTTCAGGAGCTGGGTAAGGCCAGCTTGGGATCGGCGCTATAGGTTCAGGAGCTGGGTAGGGCAAATTGGGAATTGGCACTATAGGTTCAGGAGCTGGGTAAGGTAAGATTGGAACAGATTCGTTAGGTTCAGGTGCTGGATAGGGAAGATTTGGATTTGGCTCTGAGGGGTCAGAAGCCGGGTACGGTAGACTCGGAACTTGTGGTGCTATAGGTTCTGAAGCAGGGTAGGGCAGACTTGGAATTGGCACTGTAGGTTCAGGAGCTGGGTAAGGTAAGCTTGGAACGGATTCGATAGGTTCAGGTGCTGGATAGGGAAAACTTGAAACTGGTTCTAAGGCGTCAGAAGCCGGGTACGGTAGACTCGGAACTTGTGGTGCTATAGGTTCTGGAGCAGGGTAAGGCAGACTTGGAATTGGCACTATAGGTTCAGGAGCTGGGTAAGGCAAGCTTGGGAGTGGTGCTACAGGTTCAGGAGCCGGGTAGGGCAAACTGGGAGTTGGCACAATAGGTTCAGGGGCCGAGTAAGGTAAGCTTGGAACCGATTCGATAGGTTCAGGTTCTGAATAGGGAAAACTTGAAATTGGCTCTAAGGCGTCAGAAGCCGGGTACGGTAGACTCGGAACTTGTGGTGCTATAAGTTCTGGAGCAGGGTAGGGCAGACTTGGAATTGGCACTATAGGTTCAGGAGCTGGGTAAGGCAAGCTTGGGATTGGTGCTATAGGTTCTGGAGCAGGGTAGGGCAGACTTGGAATTGGTACTGTAGGTTCAGGAGCTGGATAAGGTAAGCTTCGAACCGATTCGTTAGGTTCAGGTGCTGGATAGGGAAGATGATTCGGATTTGGCTCTGAGGGGTACGGTAAACTCGGAACTTGTGGTGCTATAGGTTCTGGAGCAGGGTAAGGCAGACTTGGAATTGGCACTATAGGTTCGGGAGCTGGGTAAGGTAAGCTTGGAATCGATTCGTTAGGTTCAGGTGCTGGATAAGGAAGACTTGATTGGGAATAATCGGTGGACAGCTCGACGGCTGGATAGGGCCCATTGGTTGCTGACTCCGCAGGTGGATACGGAAAATCCGCAGTGGTCACTTTAGGTTCCGCAGCTGGATAGGGACCACCAACACTCGGAAGCTGTGGAATAGTATATTCGACATTGTGTTGTAGTTGTAGAGCTGGATGATACACCTTTACAGGCTCTGCCGCTGGATATGGGTAGTAGTGATCAGCTTTAGCTGCGACCAATAGGGCCGCTAATAGAAGTGTCCCTTGAGCCTAAACAAGCATCAACTCTAGTTTAATCTTTTGTTTCTATCTGCGTGTGGTCTAATTACATACCTTCATTATGTTCACTGAACTGGTGGTCACTATTAAGCCTGATATTTTCGGCAACAACTCATTTATTATTATTTATAACCACTGATGGGCTGTTTTTGGTTATGGGCGGGGAGTGAAAGTAGACTCTTCACACGCCATTTAGGTAAAAAAATCTATACTGTGTTAATGCTAATGCGTCAACTTACTTAATGATAATAAAATTGGTTTTCGATAGGTTGGAGCTAAACATTTTTTCGTATTTAATTACCATCCTGCTAGTTGCGGATATGCCCATTGTTTCCAATACCACTTTTTAGCCACCTTATACAAATTGTTCAGTAATAATTCTCGACAAAAACTCATATAACTAAGCATACTACAGGTCCGCAAACAGTTTTGGAGATAATTAGGTCATATTGCTCATGCCAGCTGGTTGTAAGGCTCGAGGTTGATATATTTTTTTGGCATCACGCGTTTATTTCTCCCCTAAGGTTTTTTTGCATTTTAATCTTAAAAAAAATCTAAAATCCAACATGAATATTCTGTACAAAAAAAAAACATTTTCTGGATTTGTGGACAAAAATTCTCAGATAGGTATATCGTAAAAATAGAAAATGTTCTCTGCAATAATGCTGTGACAATTTGGGCGACGTTTCAACGATTTATTTGCTGTTCTTTAGTCTTTGCTCTTTTTACACTTAGTGCGGAAAACTGCTATCAACTCGCAGATATAGGTCGTACATTATAACTTTACGTGCGCAGGCAGCCATAATATTTTTCCATTAGATTGGCACTTCTGAATTGTTAGCTCTTGTCTGCCACCCTGCTTCTTTAAGCCGAGTGCATAACCACCAAAAAACAAGCCGAGTCCATAACCATAACGAGGTGCGAAATCAAAATCTTCCAATAAAATTGATTTTTGACACCATTCAACCAATCGTCTTCAAAGAATCTGTTTGCAATGAAATTAGCTTAATGTCAGTGTCATAGGAGCCACCAGCAACCGCTTTTTAAAAATTGGACGTTGTCTAATTTTTTGCTCTTTTCAAGTCTGCATGTTTCTATATAAATCCTACTAATTTGAAGATCTACCGTAAAATATTCACTTCTGTTTGGTTACCCGGAAGGAAGAACTAACTGCGAAGGTCTGGAAGGAAGACCTAATAAGCCCGATCACTTCAGAATTATGTACCATCAAGTGTATTATTCATACTGAGCAAATCGTTAATGTGTGGCATGAGAAGTAAATACTGTCCAACTGGCAAGAAAATCAGCTTCTAATAATCTAAGTAAACTACAAAACTGATTCCTCTGACCCAAACTAGGCAAGAGGTAGGTGCAATTTTCGCAAAAATTATGAATTTTACAGTTTCAGTTATTAACTAGAGTAGCATGGGCTTGGAGACTGAAACGAAACAGGAAAATACGCTAAGTTTATTCACTGCAGCACCAGGTCCTAATCCAGTTAGAATTTCCACAATTAACGTATTGAAACACCTAGAGCAGTCGACGGAAATAACGAGATAATAATATGAGAAACCAGAAGGAGTAAATGTTAGGAAATTACAACAAGAATACACTGTGTTTACCTTCTCGTAGAATGATAAGGTCAATCAATACTAAATTTGTTATAAATCATAATTATTATTTATCAATAAAAATCAATTTTCTTTAAAATGCATATTTTATAAAACGAAATTAAAAGTTGTTAATCAGATGTTTTACATTCATTTAAATCGTCCTGGCAACCATGGAACCAAAAGTTATAACCTCTTAAGTCATACATATAACCTAAAATATATGACAATGCCTGTCATAATATACAGGGGGGAAAATGTCAAATTTACATGACCTACTGCGCAAGTAAAGTTATAGTTTACGAACTATACATGTGGTAACGAGAGAGCATTATCGCACGCGAATAGGAAAATTTGTTTTCGGATAGAGAGTGTTATTACAGTGGTCAAGAATTCTGTTTTACCAGCAAAATAGAAGATTAAATAAATCGTCGAAATTTAATACTTGTACACGTAGCACTTGTCCTACGTGTTAACGACGCAAATTTCTTTCGTTAAAAAAAAGATAAATCAGTTTTTATATTCATAAACGACAAGAAATTTCATATTTCTTTATAGTTCCAAGAGTATGAAACCTGTGTCATGTGACGATATTTTTGTACAATGCGGACACTCAGTAGACAAAATAGTGGGTTTCGTTTAGAAATCTCATCTAGTTGGCTGTGAAATGTCAAAAGGATGGAGAAATAAAAGTCCTTTATTTTGATTATGTAATTTTTTTCGGTCAAAAATGTATAGCTTTCTAGATGATTTTTTGTAATGAGCACCCCGTATGTTGATGTCTTCTTTCTTTCACAATATAATTAACTAAATTTTAAAAACCGAAGATCCGCGTATATCGGCGAAACTACAAAAATGTCGCTTTTCTGACCTTTGAAACTTGATTTTGAAGATGACTTTCTTCAAATTTATTTTACTTGCAATTCCTTGTATTAACTAATTAAGACCCTCGTTAACGATTCATTAAGTCAAATATTTGCTACAACTTTCGAAATATACCTATAAAAACTGGAAAGCAGCTCGGATAAGGTATCATTTCAGTGTGGGTTTAACACCAGTATACCAAGACCATGAAATATGTAAGTACTTATCAGGAAAAACATTCTTCGAAATATATATAATTTTTTATTTTATTAATTCTTTGTTTTAGCTTCTTCTCGCCCTTGCGGCTTTTGTAGCCACCTCATACGCGGACTACCCCTTACCAGAAAGGCCGCATAGCGAATATGGAGTTCCGAAAGAGTACCAGCACCCTACCAAAATACATGTACCAACAGAGGTTCTTCCTCTCGCCCCTCCAGTAGAACGTAATTATGACTATTACATTCCTCAAGCCCCTATTGCACCAGCGCCTCGTTACGGTGTTCCTGCCGTGCATGATGAAGTACCTCAACATCCCCATGAAGAGTATGGCATCCCGCATCCAGAACATGTGGAAAGCCCCCATGAAGAATATGGTGTACCCGCTGCCCCTGTTGTGACTCACTACGATTACTACATTCCTCGTCACCATGTGGAGCCAGTGGTTCCAACTATTCACGCTGAATATGGTGTACCTCAAGCTAAGTACGATGCTCCCCATGAAGAATATGGAGTTCCCCATGTTAAGCACGATGTTCCCCATGAAGAATACGGAGTTCCCCATGTTAAGCACGACGTTCCTCATGAAGAATACGGAGTTCCTCATGTTGCCCCAGTTGAGACGCATTATGATTATTATATTCCTTCACATGTAGCTCCAGTAATTCCAAAAGTTCATGATG
This sequence comes from Taphrorychus bicolor, assembly GCA_951812265.1. Taxonomy (NCBI): domain Eukaryota; kingdom Metazoa; phylum Arthropoda; class Insecta; order Coleoptera; family Curculionidae; genus Taphrorychus; species Taphrorychus bicolor. Next base: position 46,567,581 of record OX638300.1, on the reverse strand, counting down.
AATATGGCGTTCCCCACGTTCACCACGATGCTCCCCATGAAGAATACGGAGTTCCTCACGTTTACCATGATGCCCCCCATGAAGAATACGGAGTTCCCCATCAAGTACATGTGGCCCCCGTCAACACCCATTACGACTATTACATTCCTCATTACGTTCCGAAGGTTCACAATGAGTATGGTGTTCCGCACGTCCCTACGACCAAAGTTTTGGAGAAGCCAGTGGTAGTGCCTCATGCCGTTTATGGAGTACCTACACATTAAACTTTTGTTTGTTTGAATGAATGTGTAAATAAACCTTTGTATGACTTTTATTGTTGTATTGTAAGATAAGCGGCGATTAAACCTTGACTTTGAAGAAGCATCAAACAAAGCGCGAATTCCGACACCCTCCAAACAATCATCTTGGGAAACTTTACATTAGAATAATAATCGTATCGTCGATGGGGATCTTCAAAGATCGATTGTTCTAGAAACCTGAAAACCCGGCCACCGTGAAATGCCATTGTTTGGAAATTTGGTGCATGTTGATCGTTTTGCGTTTAGGTAAGAAACGAGATGATGATTATGAATTTTTTCTAAATACCGATATGCATATTAACACGAATATTAAATAGGTAGTGGCTAGTTAGCCCTGATTCGTGTGGATATTAAGTTGTGGTGATTGTGTAATATTCCGCTATGCACCCAGCAGAATGCTATCAAACTCTTCATCGATTCGTATTTCCTTCTTATTTTTATTCGCAATCGAATTCTTAATTTTCGTCTATTACAACCCATGTAAAAAAAACCTATAACAACGCATGTTAATAAGAATAAAAAGTTGAATAACTCCGGTTTAACTTTATTAAATTTAGATATTTAAAACATTAAGTGCCATAATCGGAAGAATAACGATCCTCTAACGATCCAACTACTTCAACAGTTTTGCTTCAATCAAATGCATGTATATGCGAAAACTCCAAAAACGTGGCTGTCAATAATGACGCGAGAGGACTGCGACTTTCGCGCCGTCTACCGGTTCATGCGCGAAGGGTCGTTTAATTAATGTAATGGCTGACGTTTTTGCTATTGTCTCCTAAAAACAAATTCTGGTATAAAAAAGCAAAATTATGTGGAATTAATGTAGTTTTATGTGAAAATCGAAAGCTTCTGGGCTTCCGCCTCCTGCAATCTCTAAAAGGTAAAGTTTAACTTCTTAAGTTAGTTCGAATATGCATGCAACTCAATGTGATACCCTCCCCCCCAAAGAAAAAGACGCATATGAATCCATATGATTACATATTGGCTTTTTATGAATTTTCTTTGATATCAAAAAGCGCCCCTTTCCTTTTAGATAAAGTTTTCTAATGAATAGCACGTCGTATAATTTATTCATTTATTATTTCCATCCTGTTGGCGTTAGAAACCTGACTGACTTCTTATAATATCTTTTGAACATGTTATGAAATGAGATAGGTATGTTAAGAAAATGCAGCTCACAGCTGACTCCGGCTTAACTCTGGGGGTAGAGGTAACTGACGTTTGTAATAGGGGATGTTCGTTTAAAAAAGTCATCTAGTGTAAGAAATTAGATATTTAAAACATTTGAATGCCAGAATGTTTGTATAATACTCCTATCGATCCAACTACTTCATCTATAAACCATTCACTTATTATTGCCGTCAAGTAGGCGTTGGAAATCTGTCTTTGACATTTTTATCGTATCTTCTCAACATGTACCGAAAAGAGATAGGTATAAAAAAAATTAAGGTTTCAAAGGTAACGAGATGCCAAAAATAAGTGAATGAGGTATATGCAAAAATATATATGCAAAAACTCCAAAAACGTAGATGTCAAATATAAGTTGACTTCGGTAATTACATCCCGAACGCTAGGGATATCAATCTATCTCACTCTAGCTTGTTAAGATTTTGGGAGATGGTCTATGTCCGGAGCGCTCGGATGGAATTACCGAACTCGGTTTAAACCGATGTTGATCTTTATACGACTGCGACTTTCGCGCCGTCTACCGGCTTATTCTCGAAGAATTGTTTGACAATGCAATGGCCACCGTTTGTTCTATTTTCTCCTTTTAAAATACAAAATTTTGTTACAAGAAAGCTAAAGTAAGCCGGATTAAGGTAGTTTTATGGTACAATCGTTTATTGAAGCATTCACATTTCTAGACCCTTGCCTCCTGCAGTCTCTGGTAAGTTAAAATGTCGACTTAAGTTAGTTTGAATATGCAAGTCAATATGGCACTTCGCCAAATGACGCATATGACTACATATTCGCTTTTTATGTATTTTTTTGTATATATAAAAAAGCGTCTGAAATCCTCGCATTTAAAAGTTTGACCAAAATGTATTTCGGGCTATTTCCGTGGAAAATGAAAAAATTATTAAACTCCAATCAAGAAAACCGAGTAGGTATGTTTGTTCCTTTCTTTCAGCAGAAGTGCGCTATGAAAGCATAAAAGATAGATATAAAATCTGAGATGATCTATTTCAAATAAATAATTCCCATTCAGGATTTTTTAGCATCTTAGTAGCCATGGAATGCTCTTTTTTTCTATCACTCTATATATGTCTATACAGATCCCTAATAGGACTTTTCGTTATTAAGGCCAAACAAAAATACTAAAACACAATTAAACCATAAAGTCTTATACATCGTTGAATTCGGAATAAAAAAGACTTTCCGAATCTGATGTCAGAACTACAGATCCGTACCTATTTAAAAAAATTAAGTTAACCCTTTCAGGCACACAAAAAAGAAAACTCCCAAAGTAAAGTGTATTTGATAAAAAAGCTAAAGTTTATGATATAATAACCACATCAGAAAACATTCTAATGCTAAAAACAACGAACCACGCCCTATAACGTATGATTTCATAGGGTAACCACCATGACGTAAAGAAATTGTATTTGACAAACAAACAAACATTACATATTATGTTACAATGCTCTATTTTAGTTGGTATGGTATGTCAAAAAAGAGTTTTTTTAGAATTTAAGCATAAACCCACGTTACAAGTTTTGCACGTCCATTTAGTGCGATCTGGCTCAAGTGAGGTACTACAAAGTGCACAACGTCTTGAAGTACCATACTCAGGCATATGCAAGGCGTGACTTTTTCTAACTTCAGGTGGTACGTAAGGCTTATATCTATTCTCCTTGGAAACACTTTTCTTGCCGGGGGTTTTCTTCTTGGCAGCGCCAATGAGCCCAGCAATAATCGGCAAACGAAAACATTTCAACGTAAGTTCTTCAGCATATGTCGAGGCACGATATAAAATAAATGCATTTACAACTGTAACATCAACAAAATGCCAAAAGAGTCTGTGCCCCCATTTTCTCGATTTTCGGTCTTCACTATAACAAGCCTTCAACATATCTGCACGATCGACGCCACCCATACAGCGACGATATTCTTTGACAGCTTCTGGACAATAGATTTCTTTTACACTCCCATCCTTTTCCCTTCTGAATATCTGTATGTTGTTTGAAGGATCGTGAATCGACGACAATATCTAGACCACGCGCTTGTCTTTCCATTTGACGCAGGAGATATTTCGTCCGTTCACAGCCCAATCACTCTTTCCTCTAGAAAGGCGTTTATCTTCGACCAATTTAGGAAGACCTTTCCTGTTAGCTCTAACAGTTCCACATGAATATATATTTCTTTGCGCTAGTTCCTCAAGAAGCCTTACAGAACAGAAATAATTATCAAAATAGACGTGATAATTTGTTCCAATAAGAGGTTCTGTAAGCTTTTTCACCACGGTCGCTCCTAGATTTTCTGCAACCTTATCTCCATCTCTACCTGTGTATATCTCGAAGTCACAAAGATACCCCAACCTGTCTGCTCTGGACCAAAAACCTTTAGCGGTAAATATTGTTTGAATGATATGCGTCCCTTGAACTTTACCATCGTTTCATCAACTGCCTGTTCCATAGTTGAACCATAGTATTTTTGAAAATGTTCACGCAATTTGTTTATAAATGGCCGGATTTTATACAGTTTATCGTATTGATGTATGTTGTCCTTTTGTTGGCATCACAGAGTTGTCGTTGAGATGAAGATGAGAAAGAGAGGGTGAGAGATGAGAAGATTCATCTCGTAACTGAGGGTAACTCGACCAACTGTCTCTGTAACTAGGCGTCTCTTTTATACCCATGAGCATATTTATTGCTATGAAGCTGCGTATTGCGTTGGCATTTGTTGTCAGAAAGTGATCACCGTTTTGAATGGCATACAAATGAGTCTGAAAGACAATTTCTTCGATCATATCGAAAAACAGCAAAAAGAAATCGACGGGGTCCTGTAGTCCATTTGGCAAATTTTTTGGTCCAACAACCTCTTCAAAGTTTGCTTGAACTCATTTGAACTCTTGCTTCCTCCATGTCCCAAGATTTGCCCAAAAACTAAGGGGCAAATCATCTTCATCACTAAAATTGTCATTATTATTTACGGGCGGAAGTTCAGGTTCGGAATCAGTTGAAGGGGAATTCTCGTGAGTGCTCAGATCTAACGTACATTCCCGTACTAAATCCTCAAATGTCTCATCTACATCAGGAAGATCTGGAATATCAACTTCAGAATCATCACCAGATGGAATTTCGTCTAACAAGTCATAACATTGTGACGATGTTAGTTTGTCCAAAGAGATTCTTTCCATGCCTGGAAAGAATGTTTTATGCTTAGAACAATACAGATTAACAAAGATGCTGTATGCTGACTAACTATATGCTGAAAATTTATAATTTAGCACTTTTTCGAAAATTACATTTTAGCTGTTAGTACATAGTGGTTTTGCAGTGAAACCACACTAAATAATTGCTTTTGGTGCAAGTATTTCACAAGAAAAGTCTTCATTTTACTTCCAGACTATTTCCGACAGAGTGAACAATGAAGTAAATAATGTACTTACCGACTAATTTAGGAAAAACTTGAAGTATAGCAGAAAGCTCTTGGAATTCACTGTGCTAAAATAAAAAAACTGGTGGTTTTTCCTTGAAACCACAGGGTTAATGATGGTTCCGCAAAGATGAAACGTCGTATTAAAAAACTGACAATGCCACTTTAAAGAGCATTTAAGGTTGATGTGGAAGAGTGCTGTCGGTTTCGGTCTAGGTCCAATATTAACGATAGAAAAAAATAATATGTAAAATCGAAAAATTCAATTTTTCCAAAATATCTCAAAAACCAAAAAATGTTTCGGAGATTTCTAAACGCCATTGCGTTAGGCTTTTGATTACTTAACTTTTCTCTCATTTAACCAAATCTGTACCTCTAATGCCCGTTCTCACCAATATTACCTTAAGCTCCGAATAGGTAAGGGCCGCATAAAAGTTAAGTGACACTTGTGTCAATCTGTATTGCACCATTCCTTTTAAATAAAATCTTAAGCAAGTGTCGAATAAATTTGACAATGTTGAATCTCCCCGACGGATTCTAGGGATTTTTCGATTTCACTAATAACAGAACGTATAATAATTATCATTTTGGCATTTGTCAACCGGAGCGTTAAAACTGCATAGATAAATTAAATTTGCCCAGCTCAGAAACCACGAGATCCTGCACAAATCCCCTGAAGAGAGTTACTGAAGTGGTCTAGTTACCTATTGTTGTTTTAAGACAATATGATGCTAGTTACGTCCATGGTTCAAGGTTAAACAGTGCGTCAAGGGTCTGGACTTTTTTTCAAAACCAAGAGCCAGAAATTCCATAATAAGGCCATTCATAAACTGATTAAGTCATTTATTTGTAATATTTGTGGCCGCAAGAGTTCCAGGAAAGCTCTGCTAGAGGTGCGTTACTATCCAAGAATTTTTAAAGTGATTTTTGATTGTGATGGTTTAAAGCCTCACAAGTGCACTCATGTTGCTAGTTCTTTACGGAAGACCAGAGAAGTCTTCACCAGTATGTGATATATGCGAACACAAAATAAAATGATAGCTGAAGTGCAAAACTGCAAAACAATAAAAAGTCTTTACTTTTTTTAGATTTAGATTAGATTAGATTAGAGTTGTAATTTTTGTTTGACAGCTTGACTTTCTTTCCAGATTGCACCTGCGATCGATTCTCACTTAAAGTTAAGCGCGAAATAAGCCGCGGAATTTCTAGGCTTAGACAAGCCACCCTTAAAATGATGCTTATTATGTGGTGCAATGGTATTGCTTGTTTATGTGCCACTTAACCTTAAGTATCCTTAAATTTTCCTTGGTGCGAACGGGCATTACCGTTTTCAAGATCTCCATAGTGGCCCTCCTTATCTCGTATCTATTTTTACATGATCGTAGAAAAAAGGTGTTACACACACACACACACCATATCACACACACACACACACACAGTAATCGAATTTTAACTCAAAATCCACTTTTAACAAAGTTTTTAAATCGTCATGTCTGTCTCGTGCAGGTGCTTCTGTGATCGCTTACATTCATGAGGCTTTACGTAACAAAACAATTGCAATTATGTGACAATAATATGACAATGATTTCACGAGTTGTCACTCAGCCGGGAAAACTCTGAAGTTAAATGCTTGTAAATTAAAATTCATAATTTCAAATATAACATCAATAGACATGCCGTTTTCCCTAAAGACATTGCACATTTGAATGGATGCATTGTATCGTCAAGAAAATCAAACTTTCATGTCTAATTATTGCGTTTGGATGTGCATACAAAGAATGGCTATTAACGCAAATAGCATTTAACCACCTGAGTGGCTCATTTGCATATAAGCAGAGTCTTTAGCAAAATGCTACGTAGAGGAACGTCTTTAACTGTCAACTCAAAACTAAACTTTTCTAAATACCCAACTAACAGAATGCCTTCTGCTCTTTATTAAATTTTATGATCAGTTTGAATAATTGCTTGAACTTTTAAATGAACTATTTATGCTTCGAAAAAAATCTACGATTTACCCATAATGCATCAGTATCTCATACTACGCTGTTAGGTTCCTGATTATGTAAATGGTTGGGTTCGTCTGGCCCGTCAGTATGAAGCAAATAGGTAATAAAACACCAGAAAATTGAGAAATAACCTTGAGTGCCTACCACAGATCTTCGTTTTAATCCAACCATAAATTTTGGGGTAGGGTGCGGACGAATATGATGAGAGATGATCAAAAAGTTGGCTTCATTTGGGGGGGCGTGTTATAAATAATGGGTATAACATCCTATAAGTACCTACATACAAGAAAAATTGTTGCAGTGAATTATTTTTGTGTGCGTTCTTCTGTACTTTGTACGGGATTCGATCACTATGTTGCTGGTAAGTATATACGAATTCTATTGTTGACTTTAGCGTTTTTATCCCTAAACCTTTAATCTAGTCGCTTAAAGTGCTTGCATTCTTAAGTTACAGCTTTTAATTTATAACCATAGAGTTACAAAGTTTTGTGAATATTTGAATGAAAAAAAGGTTTTCAATCGACTTTTTTAATAGATTTTGTTTGGATACTTGCTGAGTGCGACGTTGGCTGCGCCCCAAAATTATTTCAGACAGCCTCCAGCGTACAAACAGCAGCGCGCCCCTTTCCAGCCACCTAAGCAGTACCCTCCGCCTATTCCTATAGTTTCCGAGTCAAATGAACTAAATCCAGATGGTTCTTTCAGTTTCAGGTAATATATACAAAATTTAAGATTCGAATTTTCCCAAGTCCAATGATATTAAAAAAAAGTTTTCCTTATGGTACAGAGTTATTGTATCAATTTTTTTTTACAAAAAAAATGTCTTTTGGGCCGAAAATTCATACTTTCTTCACCACAGTTCGATGCGAAGGTTGTCTTCTCCATGTTGACCGACTAAAATAATACCGGGTGTCCAGCAGAACCCTGGACATAGGAGCTTAACATAGGACATCGGTTTTTATTTTGTTGCGCCTGTACGGTTGATTTGATTGAAAAACTTTTAAGACTAAAGTTGTAGAGCTTAATTTTTTTTTCAATAGTAAATCAGCTGGAATATCGAACGGTATTTTTGTTGCCAAAGTTGTCTTTAATTTTTGATACATTCTCTTCAATTTTTGTCTACTTAGAATTTTGATCATTTTTCTGCCAAAAATGTTGCATAAATTTTGTTTCACCACAACGCCGCACACACAATCACAGAATTCCTTAGTTCAAAGCAGTTGAAAAAAGCGTCCCTTGCGATGTCTAACTCAAAAGCTAAATAAAAAAATTTACTCATTTTACGTGTTAAAAACCGAAATGTGACATTGCTCCTTGGAAATTTTCAATTATTATTTTACTGCAAAATTTCCTATAATTTTCGCTAATTTTTCTTCCATTTTTTACTGTTTTCCTTCGAGTTTTGTTGATTTTTCTGTTAAAAATGCATAGAAAAATGCATAAAAAGCAGGAGAAAATAAATTATGAAGAAAACAAAGTTACGGGCAATATAGACAAATTAAAGATAATTCCTCAAAACAAATTGTGACAAAAGACGATTGAGAAAAATAAGCCAGAAACTAGAAGCTCTAAAGCGGCTAAATAAAACCAAATTAAAAGAGAGGAAGATGACAAAGAGAAGGAAGAAAAAAAATCATGAGAAACAAGAATAACAACCAATATTTTTTTGACAAAAACAAAATTATACATAAACTTTATTACAAAAAAAATGCGAACAAACGAAGAATGAAAAATACGAAAAAACATATTAAGAAGCAAAAATATAGGCTCATTAAGAAAACAAAAAGAACAATAACGACACACTATTACAAAAAAAAGTAGTTAAAAAGTGGAAAGAGAAGATTAAATTTATGAAAAATCACAAGATATTGCTTTTTTCATATTCATCATTAGTAATTTTTTCAATACCTCAGTTTTGGCTTTTTTTTTGAAAAACGCCTCGAAAAGTGCAAGGATTTGAATTTGACGCGTCACCGCCGCCATACATGTGCAGTCATAATAACGTGTCGCCAACATAATAATTTCTTATGTCAAAGTCAGAGCCGATTTTCCTTTCTTATTTATTTTGAGGGACTATCATGTAGTAATTAACGTGATTATGCAGTGAAACTTTACCGAAGAGCTGACGATAATATTCTTAAATCATGGCGGGGGTGACCGGCCAAATTCAAATTTTTGCACTTTTTGAGGCGTTTTTCCAAAAAAAGGCCAAAACTGGGGTCTTGAAAAAATTACAGGATGATAGCTGACCATGCGCTCTACAACTTTACTCTTAAAAGTTTTTCAATCAAATCAACCGTGCAGGCGCAAAAAAATAAAAACCGATTTCCCATGTTAATCTCTTATGTCCAGGGTTGTGCTGGACACCCGGTATGTTAATAACGAAACATTTTATAAAATAAAAATTCAAAAATGAACATAATAACATGCATTATTCAAGCTCTTGTGCCGTGAACAGCGAACATAAATCAAACTAATATTCAAATTTTTGCATGGGAAATCAATGTCTCTGAGATTAATCAGCGGACACTCATCAACTAATTTCCCAACTGAAACAATGGTCATGGAATTATAAATCTTGCGACGTAATGGCAATTAGTATTATTATTATTTCCGCAAGTAGAAATCGTCTTATCGAACAAGCATTTAATACAGGACATCATTCCCGAAGGAGGCGTTAGTACCCACAACGTCGAGTTTGTAAAGGTACTCTCGTTCATTCAAATAATTAATCTTAAAAAATTCGCGAAATTTTTCTTGTTTAAAAATCATTGTTCTTTCAGGATAACCTAAATCGTCAAAAAACGTTTTGTCAGACTTCAAAAGCAAAATGTTCAATACATTTTGCTTTTGAAGCAACTTGTTGCGTCGTTTATTTATTGTTCTGATTAGAAAGAGTATCACATTGAAATAAAAACTGTGCAACAAACGATAACGACCCGTTGTTAAAGAAAATAATAAACGTTTGGCAACATTGCATTTCACCTTAACATCTCGTCGTGTGACGTATCCACACACTTCCATAACATACAGGACATTGCCTATCTTTTACATTGCTGGCCTTGGACTGCAATAGGAGGTGATGAAAACACAATATCTCGTGCAATTTCTGCACATGGCGAAAAATTAGCGCCCTTTGTGGCACAGTTAGACCTACGTGAAGTTAGATTCACGTACTCTGCACGGATCACGAACTAGGCCGAAAGCATTTGGTTCGTGATTCGTGTCATCCACTGTTGCCGATACTTTCACGAGTTACTCCGGTTACTCGACATAAATGTGTGTGACGGAAAAATATTCAATACGGAGGTATGTGATTCTAACCAAGTACGTTTCGAAATTTGGCAACAACCCACGGACATGCGCATAGTGATTCGGATCCGAGTCCCCATATTTTGGCATCAAGGTCACTAAGGAATGTCCGGTACGTTAATGAAGTACTTGGAAGTATCTGCTATAATCTTGGGAAGCAAAGCGGCTATATTGCCATTTAGGTAAAAAAAAGTTTTTTTCAATTATCAGTTTTTTATTTTATTATAGACTTTATGATAGGCCGTAATTCAAATTCTTGAACTAAAGTCAAACAGAAAAATTCTAATAAACATGTAGGATAGACAGTTTGGTTTACAATATACAGGGTGTCAAAGTAATTTAATTTAAGATTTTATTTTCATACTTTTTTGATATGCAACAATAGCTATTTACGTAACCCGTTACGAAAAGTCCGATTTTGTGTAACGAATGAATGTTTGCGGGACGAGCGCAGCGAGTTCCCGCAATTTGAATGAGATACACAAAAAAGGCGTTTCGTCACGTGTTTCATACAAGATTTTTTCTAATTTTGACTACAAATACCTACTTAGACAGAGAGTTAATTTTATCAAACTTCAATATTTACTTTTAAACCACCTTGTATCTACTTAATACCGTAAAGCTGTAGCAACGGTGTGCCACTACCGAAACTTGCAACTGGTGATGAAACGAACTTTTCATCATCAGTTACGAAAAGTAGGACGTTACGTCACTGTCATCAGTATTGAAAAGTGCCACTTTATATGTCAAAATTAGAAAAAGAAGTTTTTTATTATTTTTTCGAAAACTAAGTGAGGTACGAAATAATAATAAGAGACAAAAAAATTTAATTTTAACTTCTTAATCAAAAGAAAAAAATCTTGAAAACCAGACGTTCTACGACACAAGTTTATATGAACTTTTGTATTTGATTTTAATTTAGGAATGCGCCCTGAATATTACGTCCTATCATTAAGTAACACACCCTGTACGTTTACAGGGTGAGATGTGATGTTCATATTATTATACAGCTACGGACAAAAGTATTTTTACTATTGTGGAGCCCCGCAAATTTGTGCGACTGGAAAATTTATCAACACCTTCACTGTTACTGCATTAAGTAATTAAATTCCAATTATTGGCCATATCCATTAGGAAGCCATTACTAACAGTCCAAGGCAACATTCTAAGAAACTCTGTGCTCAAGCTTTACTATGGTAGTTGGGACATACCCACACATAAAAATAAAAGAAAAATTGTTGGACTTATAGCTACGTATCTGGAGATGGTGCCCAAGCCCAGGCCCAAGGGTACCTCAAGAACGCCGGCCAGAAGGACAGCGAAGCTGAGGTGATGCAAGGGTCTTATTCTTACACAGCCCCAGATGGTATACAATTTACAACTATTTATTTTTTTGTTAATTAATTTTTGCGTGTTAGGTACACCTATCACAGTTAACTGGATCGCTGACGAAAACGGCTTTAGAGCCGAAGGAGCCCACCTTCCTACTCCTCCACCAGTACCCGCCGAAATCAAGAGATCTTTAGACGCAATTCCTAGGCAGCCACCGGTACCAGTGCCATCAGTACCAGCACAGAACGAAGGCCAGTACTCGGAGGATTACGATTACGACCGTAATACTTTTCAGAGACACAGCGGATATCAAAGGAGGTATCGATACTAAAAAAATATGTGAAATTTGTTCAATGCGTTGTATAAGTCAGTATTTTGTATAAATGTTGTTTCTTAAGGTACATTTATGGTAACGAATTAAAAATATTCACGTCCAGTCAATTTTTTTTGCAGTCTCAATGCCGGTTTCTGTATATTCTCAACGATAAGACAGTTATAGAGCGTTATATATGTAGTTCTCACAAGATCAGTTTACTATAAATCCCGTGAGTGTTCAGAGAAGGCACTATTTCCTAAAGGTTACCAAGATGTCGTCATATTATTGCCTCTGTGGTAAGTTCAAGAACTACCATCATCAGCTTTGCGTGCATCGGTCGTGAAGAAGGAAGTCAAACGACAACAAGACCCATATACGTTTCTATGTAGATCCTCCTTGTTCTTGCACAAGCTTACAAACACGATTTGCAGGAAAGTTTTGAAATCGGTTCGTTATAATTCTCAACGATAAAGGTTTGATGCTGAGGAGCAGGATCTTTCGTTAGGGCGCGATGTTGCACATTATATGCGATTGTAAAGATAACATTGTTTGTTGTTAGGTCGGAAAGTTATTTGCATCTCACAAGGCACAAAAATGGCGCTATCATAAACCATTTGAACCATAAAGTTTCTGTACCAGCGTATGTACCGTTTTGCACATAAATAGCCGGTCCCATTGACCTCCCATAAATGTACATCACTGAACACGTTAATAAATACAGTTGTGTAATTCGCGCATCGTCTAGTAAAAATTCCTGTCTTTGTAGATCATGGTATGTACCCATCATTGATTTAATTCCAAGGAAACAGCATGTTGTGGACGTAAAAGAGATCCAAAACATGTGTATAGCTTCATGATGTAATGGGTTTCGCATATTTGGCGCCTGAAAATACAAACTCTTAAAAACCCTTTCTGTACAGGGTGTTTCCAAATTGAGAGTTATCTCTTCACCATGGAATAAGTTTTTTTCCTTCGGCGCTTATTGGAATTATCAACAACGGATAGCTACAGGAGGTCAATGTTTCATTTAAAAAATTAAGTCTTTAATAACCACTTGAGGAAATAGAACAAAATCTTGTAAATGTTAGTTCAGTAGGAAGAAAATTCTTTAATAAATAAAATACTTTTAAAATTTGCAAAGAATGAAGTACTATGTATTAGGCTTTCAAAGAATTGAATAACATGAATACGTCAAACCAAAACAAAAAACATAATACAACACGTACGCCTTTAGTCAATTAAGTTAAAGTGGTTTTGCAAAATCTTTCCCTTCTCGGAGGTTTACGTGACAGAAGGTTTACTGCTTACTCGACTGTTAATTTCCCTAAAATATCAGAGTAAATTGCATCTAACGAGCTTAAGATGAATAGATTCTTGCAGGAGACACTAGGAAGATTTTTTTGATTGTACATGCATAAAGTAAATACAAAACATTAGTTATGGTATGTATAAATTTTTTAAATACCTACCAGGCGTTAACACTAAAGAAAGATGCGTTTTTTAATCCTTTCTTTGCATACAAAAAAAGGGTCTAATCCTCGAGGATTTGTCAAGGTAGGCAGGTCGTTTGAGTGAAGTTAGCCATAAACATCCAGCCATAAACTTTTTAAATTCTCGTAGAATCACCCATGGCCTAGTAAAGTTATAGGCTGTAGTTCAGACAATGATGAAAGTAATTTTTATAAATATCAGTCATTAGTTTCGGTGTTAAATTGGTAATGTTTAAGTTCTCGATTAGGGTAGTTGAGAGTTGTTAACCTATCGATCCATAAAATGTTTTAGTATTTGAAGGGATGAAAAAAATAAATAAAAACTGTCTATAAGGTCCTATATCTATCTTAAGACTGCCAAGTCTTAGTTAAGATAGACAAGACACTTTCATTTTTGGAGTTCCAAAATTACACATATACAGATCGAGTAGGAAAAGTTCAAGGAATGTTCTCATATATAACTCATAGAATGCTTCACCGTCTGAAGGGTTGAAAAAAATTAAATAAGATGTCAGTGTTATCGCACTTCAGGACCTCGTGGACACTTTTAGTGGCCGCGTTCAAAACTAAACATCTATAGTTCCATTTGGGGAGGATTAAGGGATGTTTTAGTGTACACCCAATAGAATGCTTCACCGTCTCAAGGGTTGAAAAAAATAAAAAACAATAAATAAGATGCTAGTGTTATTGCACTTCAGGACGTCCTGGACACTTTTAGCGTCCGCGTTCCAAAACTAAATATCTATAGTTCCATTTGGGGATGCTTGGTGGGATGTTTTAGTACACACCCCATAGAATGCTTCACCGTCTGAGAGGTTGAAAAAAATTAAAAACGATAAATAAGATTTTAGTGTTATCACAAGTCAGGACGTCCTGGACACTTTTAGTGTCCACGTTCCAAAACTATACATCTGCAGTTCCATTTAGGGAGAATTAAGGGATGTTTTAGTATACACCTTCTAGAATGCTTCACCGTCTAAGAGCTTAAAAAAAATTAAAAACTATAAACAAGATTCTAGTGTTATCGCAATTCAGGGCGTCCTGCACACTTTTAGTGTCCGCGTTCCAAAAGTAACATCTATAGTTCCATTTGGGGAGGATTAAGGGATGTTTTAGTGTACACCCCATAGAAAGCTTCACCGCCTCAGGGGTTGAAAAAATTTAAAAACTATAAATATGAGGCGAGTGTTATTGCTTTTTAGGGCGTCTTGGACACTTTTAGTGTCCGCGTTCCAAAAATAGACATCTACAGTTCCATTTGGGTAGTATTAAGGGATATTTTAGTATACACACCCCACAGAATGCTTCGCCGTCTGAGGGGTTGAAAAAAATTAAACACTATAAATAAGATTCTATTGTTATCGCAATTCAGGGCGTCCTGGACACGCCGCTAAACTAGATATCTACAGTTTTTCTGTCCAACCGACTATGTACATCGAAAATCGCTCGAATATGTCAACTTTAGTTTCTAGTAATAGAAAGTAGAAAATAGAAAATCCGGAAGAAATATGTTTAAAATAGTACAGCACATAAACCCCGCAATTATATGCATTTGTCTGATATTTGATTAAATTGTTTTATTTTGACGGTTTCTGTTCCTTTATTGAATTTGGTGTACGCTATCAGAAAAGTTTGGAAATTTCCAAATATATTAAAAACATCACTTACGACTTCTTCACCAAAGTGATCTAGAAACAGTAAAGTATTCTGTTGGAACTCTGCAATTGCGAGACAAAAGTGATTAACAAGTATGTCGTTCTTGACAATTTTAATTTTGTTGAATATAAAATTATTGATGTTTCCATCGAAAAGATAAACTACATGAAAGTAGATTGAATTTTATGCAGTTAAGGACATGTAAACAAATATCCAAAATAAAATTTGAAGATGGTGAAACATTCTATGGAGTGTGTACTAAAATATCCCTTAATCATCCCCAAATGAAACTGTAGATGTTTAGTTTTGGAACGCGGACATTAAAAGTGTCCAGGACGCCCTGAATTGCCATAACACTAGAATCTTATTTATAGTTTTTAATTTTTTTCAACCCTTCAGACGGTGAAGCATTCTATGGGTTATATACTAAACCATCCCCCAATCATCCCCAAATCGAACTATAGATGTTCAGTTTTGGAACGCGGACAATAAAAGTGTCCAGGACGCCCTCAATTGATATAACAATAGAATCTTAATTATAATTTTTAATTTTTTTCAATCCCTCAGACGGCTAAGCATTCTGTGGGGTGTGTACTAAAATATCCCTTAATACTCCTCAAATGAAACTGTAGATATTTAGTTTTGGAATGCCGACACTAAAAGTGTCCAGGACGCCTTGAAATGCAATAACACTCGCATCTTATTTATAGTTTTTAATTTTTTTCAACCCCTGAGACGGTGAAGCAATCTATGAGGTGTACACTAAAACATCCCTTAATCCTCCCCAAATCGAACTATAGATGTTTAGTTTTGGAACGCGGACACTAAAAGTGTCCAGGACGCCCTGAATTGCGATAACACTAGAATCTTATTTATAGGTTTTAATTTTTTTCAACCTCTCAGATGGCGAAACATTCTATGGGGTGTGTACTAAAATATCCCTTAATTCTCCCCAAATGGAACTATAGATGTTTAGTTTTGGAACGCGGACACTAAAAATGTCCAAGACCAGGACGCCTTGATATGCAATAACACTAGTATCTTATTTATATTTTTTATTTTTTTTTAACCCCTGAGACGGTGAAACATTCTAGGGGGTGTATACTAAAACATCCCTTAACCCTCCCCAAATGGAACTATATTTGTTTAGTTTTGGAACGCGGACAATAAAAGTGTCCAGGACGCCTTGAATTGCTATAACGCTAGAATCTTATTTATAGTTTTTAATTTTTTTCACCCCCTCAGACAGCGAAACATTCTATGGAGTGTGTACTGAAATATCCCTTAATCCTCCCCAGATGGAACTATAGATGTTTAGTTTTGGAACGCGGACACTAAAAGTGTCCAGGACGCCTTGAAGTGCAATAACACTCGCATCTTATTTATAGTTTTTATTTTTTTTCAACCCCTGAGACGGTGAAGCATTCTATGAGGTGTACACTAAAACATCCCTTAATCCTCCCCAAATCGAACTATAGATGTTTAGTTTTGGAAAGTGGACACTAAAAGTGTCCAGAACGCCCTGAATTGCGATAACACTAGAATCTTATTTATAGGTTTTAATTTTTTTCAACCCCTCAGATGGCGAAACATTCTATAGGGTGTGTACTAAAATATCCCTTAACTCTCCCCAAATGCAACTATAGATGTCTAGTTTTGGAACGCGGACACTAAAAATGTCCAGGACCAGGACGCCTTGAAATGCAATAACACTAGTATCTTATTTATATTTTTTATTTTTTTTTATCCTCTGAGACGGTGAAGCATTCTATGGGGTGTATACTAAAACATCCCTTAACCCTCCCCAAATGGAACTATGGATGTTTAGTTTTGGAACGCGGACACTAAAAGTGTCCAGGACGCCTTGAATTGCTATAACGCTAGAATCTTATTTATAGTTTTTTATTTTTTTCAACCTCTCAGACAGCGAAACATTCTATGGAGTGTGTACTGAAATATCCCTTAATCCTCCCCAAATGGAACTATAGATGTTTAGTTTTGGAACGCGGACACTAAAAGTGTCCAGGACGCCTTGAAGTGCAATAACACTCGCATCTTATTTATGGTTTTTAATTTTTTTCAACCCCTGAGACGGTGAATTATTCTATGGGGTGTGTATTAAAATATCCCTTAATACTCCTCAAATGGAACTGTAGATATCTAGTTTTGGAATACAGACACTAAAAGTGTCCAGGACGCTTTGAAATGCAATATTACTAGTATCTTATTTATAGTTTTTAATTTTTTTTAACCCCTGAGGCGGTGAAACATTCTATGGGGTGCATACTAAAACATCCCTTAATCCTCCCCAAATGGAATTATAGATGTTTAGTTTTGGAACGCGAAAAGTGTCCGAGACGCCCTGAATTGCCATAACACTAGAATCTTATTTATAGTTTTAAATTTTTTTCAACCCCTCAGACAATGAAGTATATATGAAAATATATGAGAACATCCCTTCAACTTTTCCTACTCGATCTATATATGTATAATTTTGGACTCCAAAAATAAAAGTGTCTGCACTCTTAATTAAGATGGATATAGGGCCCTAGTCTTTATTTGTTTTTTATCCCTTCAAATAGTAAAACATTCTATAGATCGGTAGGTTAGCAACTCTAAACTACCCTAATCGAGAACTTAAACATTACCATAACACCTAAACTAATGACTAATATTTATAAAAATTACTTTCATCATTGTCTGAACTACAGTCTATAACTTTACTAAGCCATGAGTGATTCTACAAGAATTTAAAAAGTTTTTGGCTGGATGTATATGGTTAACTTCACGCAAACAGGCAGGTCTAAGAGTTTTCTTACACCAACTCGCTTACTCATCACTTAAACAATAATCTGAGTGACGAATTGGTTCGTCTATAAATGCTAAGCCTGCAATTTATTATTAGCCTTTGCAGCAAGAAGTGAATTGTTCTATTGGTCACCGAATCGGTCACCCTGGTAGCCATGCTGCCAAGCCATGTCAATGTTTATTTAAAACGTCGCGCTTCTAGGGTTGTCCTATAAATTGTACGAGTACTTTAGGCCAACGAAGGAAATCCAATAATTTCCAATATGTTTTTGATCAATTCCATTTTTTAATAAATTCAGTCAAGTACTTAACTATCAAGAAAAACTGAATAGCTATCATGTAAATTCAATGTGTGCAAGCCTAGTCAGGTTAGTCATTCACAGTATACGTGTAGTGAATGGTACTAGTGAAGTACTAGTGCAGTGAATAGTACTAGTGAATGCTTAACGTGCTTACTCATATGCCTTTTCTTTAAAAATCTCGTCAGATGTACCAAGAAACGATGGCGTTGGGTGCCACACTCTAAATGCGGTGCCAAATTAGTTCAAGTTACTGAAAAAAAATGAATTTGATTTATGACGAAGC
Source organism: Taphrorychus bicolor (assembly GCA_951812265.1). Classification (NCBI taxonomy): domain Eukaryota; kingdom Metazoa; phylum Arthropoda; class Insecta; order Coleoptera; family Curculionidae; genus Taphrorychus; species Taphrorychus bicolor. The sequence continues at coordinate 46,549,175 of OX638300.1, read as the reverse complement.
TTAAAAAAAAATCTGGCCAGGCTTCTTTTTTTTACCCAAATACCAAGAGAAGGAAGGAAATGATGGTTTGTAGGGCGCCCTGAATAGAATATCAACAAAACAAATACAAACCAGTTGCGCATATACGAGTTACTCAACGTAGGTATACCAATTAAAACCTTACGCACTTATGCCTTTGCAAAAATCTATCTAAAATCAATTATGTAATAGGACCTCATCAATAGATGTGAAAGGAACACTTTTCCGTGGCTACCCTGCTTAAGAAAGAAGAAGATGCCTCTCGCGAAGAAATACGTTATACCCGTGAGCTAAAACGAGACAACCTTTCTATATTTAGTAATAACATACTTAAGAGATTCAATGAGCGAACCCAACCAACATTTGGTGGCATCTTCAAGATGCGATCTGTTTTTTTTTCTATTCTGATCGAATGACAATAGTGGGGCAGAATGGCTTATTGATTCCGTAAATGAGCACAGTGTATATAAAAGGTAGTTTGTCCTTAAGCGCAAAATAGTGTCAGTTTAATGGTCGTTTACTGCGGTGGTTTAATATGTGGAATACACGACTGGTAAGTAAGGGGGTTGGTATAATTTCTCGTCCGTAAGTAGAAGACGTCAATGAATAAGAAAATTTTAATTACGTCTGATGAGGGCGATACTCTAGGGAAACGTCGGTGTTCCGTGTCCTCTTGGACAATTTGTTCAAAAGGAAAACTTAAAAAATATATTATACCGTTTCAAAAAGTCTGAAGAAGACTACAACACATTTGTTGGGTCAAATCAAGCTGTCTCACATTTTTTTTTCAAAAAATTTTATAAAAAACTGATCGAAAAGTATGTAAAAATGTGAATAATAAAGAATTGTCATAAAAGTTGCCCAGTCTCCAATTAAAAAATTTTAACAAAAAAAAATGATAATAAATTCATATTTTGACGCAAAATTCGTCAAAAAGAACCTCCATACAAGACAAAAGGGTACAAATTGACTTTCTTGACCAAAATTAACAAAAGATGTCTTAAAAAAATATTTTGGAAAGTTTCCATATTTACGGTTTATAACCGAAATCGATAAAAATCGTTTCAAAATTAATTTTCTGGATTTTTTTTGCTAAATTTCAAATATTAACCCAATAATATAAACCAATAACCCAAAAAAACCCTAGATTTTGGAGAGACGTCACTTTCTTGACCAAAATAATTCCATTGTTAAGCCAGAATTAATCAAAATCTTGTCATCAAAACTCTTCATCCACTCCAAAAAAAATTGTTTTGTTCACAATTTTGTTACAAATAAGAGGTGTCACACTTAAGACTAAAAACACAATCTTCCATCTTCTTTTAGAGTTAGTTTAGTTGCTCTGTTTGGATTGAAACCGAAAGATTTTTTAGTTAGACTTGTTGTACAATTTTCCTAATTTTATCTCTTTTTAGTTCCTAGTAACAGTCCTGCTAGGGTACAGTTCTGCCGCCCGCCTGGACAACAATTACCTGCCTCCCTCAGGAGCCAACGGTGCAGGCGGTGGTCCTGGCATAGCACCTCCGTACGCTCCGGCCGGCGGTGATCCTGGAGGACGACCTTCCCCAGGTGGCGGTGGTAAACCAGGAGGAGGTATGTCCAAATTCAATCAAAAAAAAAACAGCACAAAAGAATATAGACGTTGGGTAAAAAAACTTCGTTAAATCCAATGTTTAGTTTCATTCATATAAGAATTGAAATTCATATTTTTAGTGGCGTTTTGGATACATATATGTATGTGCAGGAGTGCACTTACTAGCTAGATTATAAAAAGTTCTGCATGGGTTATCTCAATACAATCTTAATACATCTTTTAAAGGTTTTTGCGAGCTTAAACATTGATCTTAGCTGAAAGTGATATTTTTAGTGGCGTTTCGGACATAATAATTAGTTATACTATATACACATGACACCAACTATGATTGTTACAAACAATGCAATCTACGTCATATCCGGTGTTTTTTCTTCAAACTGAAGTTTTACTCATAGTTGTAAAAGTCACCCTAAAAAAAAAGTCAAAGTTTCTGATGGGAATCGAACCCAGACTTTCCCCTTCCAGACCATCCGCCGGGCAAGGGGACGGTCTAGGTTCGATTGCCAGTAGAAAGTTTGACTTTTTCTTTGATAAAAATTATTGCTATCTCCGAAATCGTCATGATAATATGAATTTCAGTTAAGTTCAATGTTTAAGCTCTTAAAAACCCTTAAAAAATTTATTAAGATTTCATGGGGATAACCAAAGCACAACTTCCTATAATGTTGGTAGTATGTGGTACCGCTCCTTCTTACTCTTACTCGATCCGTAAGGGTACCAACCCATCAGTCGTGATTCGACATCGGATCGTTGCATTAGAGAATGTAAATCAGTGCAGATCGTGATAGGTTGTACCGTGTGCTCGGTCTCGTCTTTAGTTTATGCGTTTATGCAGGGCGCCGTTGCAAAACCGTCAGAAATGTAACGGAGAAGATATAAAGGACGGATACAGAGGGTATCCCAGGGAAAATAGTACATATAACTTATTTACGTATTGTGAAAATCTGACTTTGATATTTTTATCGTATATTCTCAAAAGGCATGTACTTTACAGGTTTTTGTCCTCATTTGCTCACATCTGAGCAAAGTGTTTAATAAAATCGTCGTTTCTATAAAAAGGGACAAACATTCAACGAGTTGCTCAGGCTTCTCTCAAAATGCTTATATAGACAGCTTTCTGAGCAAAAAAGAGATATTGCAAATATCTCAGAATGTTCACCAGTACTTGCTCAGAGTAACCATCACAAAAGCAAATGAAAGTTCATGTCAATTGAATTCCGAGCAGATCGGCAGGGTTGTTACAGAAAGACAAGAAAGTGTACCCGTATCGTCGGCTAAATTGTACTTTTTATAGTTAGAATGTACTTTAGCCTGGCGAATTCGCCATATTGCAAATATCAGAATTTTTACATTTACAACAATTTTTATTTATCTTTTGTTATTTTATATCCACTTCTATATAATTATTATTTCCTCGAACTCTGTCAGTGACACTTGCTGCGTTTGCTCGTCGTTTTCCTCAATCCTGCTCCATTCCAAGTTTGTTAGTTGTACTATTTTTTGATCAATTCTACATGGTTCTTGTGCACTCTCATATACTCAAAACAAAGTACATAGGCGTGACATTCCTGGGGTTGTTATAAGAAGAAACAAAGTGTGGCTAAATTGTACTTTTTATCGTCAGAATGTACTTTAGGCTGGCGCATTTGTCTTATTCTGAATATGTGAATTTTTGCATTTTAAACAATTTTCATTTTTCTCTTGTTATCTTATATCCACTTCTATATTATTATTATTTCCTCAAACTCGACAGTGACACTTCCTGCGATTGCTCGTCGCGCTCCTGAATCCCACTCCTCTCCAAGTTTGTGATTGTACTCTTTTTTGGTCAACTGTACTGTGTAGTCTCATATACCCAAATGTACATTTTTGAGTACAAAGTATCATGCGTTCATTTAAAAAAAAACTTAAGTAGGCCAGGGAATTGGAACTGTAGGTCTGAGATGACTTTGTAAAAAAAACTGAAATGATGTCATAAAACGGTCCAATTTTCATTTTTTGTATGAACTTATCTTGACATATCTATGACAAGAGGTTTATTATGAGATTTTTTTATGAACACCGGTTATAACTCACTCATTCACTTATTTTTTACGTTACTTTACTCGTTACCTTTATTTTTGTCGTTTCTGCACATGTTAAAAATTTACTATAAAAATGTCAAAGTGAGATTTCTAACGTCTGCTTGATGTCAATAATAAGTAAATGGTTTTTACATTGGCGTAACATCTCTGACGTCAGTTTGCTTGTTTTTTTTCTATGTCTTGTTGCCAAGTTTTTTTCTGTTAAGGTCATTTTGCTTTTTTATGTACATCCTTTTGATTAGGTTAATTCAGGTCAGTTCAGTTACGATTTTCCTTTCTTTAAATTACTCCGGGTTCGTTCAGTTATATTTTTTCTTTGGTTAAGTTAGTTTAGGTTAACCCAGTTTTGTCATGTCAAGCCGCCTCGTTGTTTTCCTATGGGGAGCAAAGCTGCTCTGATTCTCTATGAGATGCTCTTTGATTAGATTAGTCTAGTTCGTTTCTGTTATGTTTTTGCTTTGGTTAGTTTAGTTCAGTTACCTATGTTTTTCTTTCGTTCAAGTTAGTTCAGGTTAGGTCACTCTCTACCCTACTACTTTGAACAAGTTTTAGTTTTTTTGGCCACTCGGTGGTTTTGTAGCCTTTAAAATTCCTGTCAAGAAACAATTCGAACCTCGATGTCTCTGTAATCTTTAAAATTTCAGTGCAGTTTTTCGGCCAATTAATTAAGATTGTCATTAAGTTTGTATTAGTTTCAATGGGATTTTACTGTTCTGTAGGCTCAACAATGTATTTAAAACACCACAGAGCCTATATTGCCCGAATAACTTGCCTCGGATTTTTTTTACTCTTGTTGTTAAAAATTCAGTTGATTACACTACTTTGAACAAATTTAAATTTTTTTGAAAACGCGGTGTCTCTGTAGCCTTCAATATTCCTGTCAGGGAACAGTTCGAACCTCGATGTCTCTGTAGTCTTTAAAACTTCAATGCGGTTATTTTGTTACAATTAATTGAGGTTGTGATTAAGTTTGTGTTTCAATGGGATTTTACTGTTCTGAAGACTTAGCAATGGATTCAAAAAGACTACAAAGACATTATTTTGCCCAAATAACTTGCGCAGAGACGTTTTTTAGTCTTATGGTTAAAATCCAATTAATTACACTACTTCGAACAATTCTTTTTGTTGAAAACTCGGTGTTTCTGTAGTCTTCAAAATCCCTGTTAAGAAACAGTTTATACCTCGATGTCTTTGTAGTCTTCAAAATTTCAATGCAGTTTTTTCGGACAGTTAATTAGGATTGTGATTAAGTTTGAGTTAGTTTCAATGAGATTTCACTGTTCTGTAGGCTTAGCAATGGATTTAAAAATACTACAGAGACATTACATTGCCCGAATAACTTACCTAGATTACGTTTTTTCCTCTTGTTGTTGAAAATCCTGTCAAATACACTTATTTATTTTTAAACTCGATGTTCCTGTAGTCTTCAAGATCCCTGTCAAGAAACAATTCGAATCTTGATGTCCTTGTAGTCTTTAAAATTTCAATGTGGTTTTTCGGACAATTAATTCAAATTGTGATTAAGTTTGTAGTTTCAATGGGATTTTACTGTTCTGTAGGCTCAGCAATGGATTTAGAAACACTACAGAGCATTATATTGCCCGAATAACTTGCCTCGAAACGTTTTCTCTTATTGTTGAAAATCCAGTCAATTACACTATTTTGAACAAATTTTATGTTTTTTTTTAAACTCGGTGGATCTGTAGCCTTCAAAATTCCTGGCAAGAAACAATTCGAACCTCGATGTCTCTGTAGCCTTTAAAACTTACTGCAGTTTTTCCGGAAAATTAATTAAGATTGTAATTAAGTTTGTGTTACTTTCAATGGGATTTCACTGTTCTGTAGCTTTAGCAATGGATTTAGAAAGACTACCGAGACATTATGTTGCCCGAATAACCGACCTAGAGATGGTTTTTACTCTTGTTGTTGAACATTCAGTCAATTACACTACTTTGAACAATCTTAGATTTTTTTGAAAACTCGGTGGCTCTGTAGCCCTCAAAATCCTTGTTAAGAAACAGTTCGAACCTCTATGTCTCAGTAGTATTTAAAATTTCAATGGAGTATTTTCGCACAATTAATTAAGATTGTGTTTCAATTGGATTTTACTGTTCTGAAGGGTTAGCAGTGGATTCTAAAAGACTACAAAGACACTATTTTGTCCAAATAACTTGTTTTTTTAACATTACACTTTAAACTGCCTAGAATCAATAAAACTTTAAACAAATGTATATTTTTTTGAAACTTGGTGTCTCTGTAGTCTTCAAAATCCCTGTCAAAAAACAGTTTAAACCTCGATGTCTTTGTAGTCTTTAAAATGTCAATGCAGTTTTTTCGGACAATTAATTAACATTTTTATTAAGTTTGTTTTAGTTTCTTAGGCTTAGCGGTGGATTTCGAAAGACTACAGAGACAATATATTGCCTGAATAACTTGCTTCGGAACCAGTCAATTACACTACTTTAAACAAATTTATTTTTTTTTAAACTCGGTGTCCCTGTACCCTTCAAAACTCCTGTCAGGAAACAGGTCGAACCTCAATGTCTTTGTAGTCTTTAAAACTTCAATACGGTTTTTTGGACAATTAAATAGGACTGTGATTAAGTTGAAAGTGTGTTAGTTTCAATGGGATTTCACAGTTCTGTAGCCTTAGTCTTGGATTTAGAAAGATTACAGATATACTAAATTGCCTGAATAACTGGCCTAGAGACGTTTTTTTTACTCTTTTTTGAAATTCTCACTCCAAGTTTGTTGCTTGTACTATTTTTTGGTCAATTGTATTTGTGTACTCTCGTATACCCAAATGTGCGTTTTTGAGTCCACAAAGTACATAGGCCTAACATCCCTGCAGATCGGTATATTCAGAAAGTGCGGAATATAGATGCTCAGGTTCTTCGTTATCATCTTTAGGTAATTCTCTCATTCACTTTTCCTCACGCCCTTTCTCCGTCATGTAAAACTACAGAGTTTTCTGAGCTTCAGACAATTTTTACTCAGAAAGTTTGAATAATCTAATATTAACGAAATTTCCATTTCTCAGCTTCAATAAAATATGGTTTCCTCTATCTCTCCACTTTTCATGCAAAACGATTTTTGGTCAGATCAGTATTCTTAGAAAATAAAAAGTAATTTCTGAGTTTGCTTTGACATTTAAAAATGTCGCCTTGGGTCGTCTCAAAATATATTTTTATTACCTTTACTCAGAAAGGTTGTATAATCAAACAGAGTACCTACATTTCCCGTTTAAAACAATTTGCGATCAGATGTCTATAATAAAAAGGATTTTCTTTGGTTTTAATAGGGAATTCTGTTTCCTGAATGTAGAAAAGGTTTAGGAACGTTCCTTATACCTTTTCAGCTTTTCATTATTCACAAAATAATGAAACCTCTCATTTTGTCCTTCTTTCCCATTGGAAACAAATTTTTACGAGAGTAGGTAGTAATTATAAAAGATGCAATTACTTTTCAAGTTAACGCAAAAAACTGTATACATTCATAAAAATAAAACTTGACCACGTATGGGATACAATTATTACCATTCAAGCTAGGTAACCCAACCAATAGAAAACCAAATTGTTAAGAAAAAAATCTAAGATAGTTAAATCCGGTAACCTCAAAGGCCATTTTTCTTCTGTCAATTTATCTATCCGGGAATCGTTTTCAACCATTGTTAGGCGGAAAGAAAATGATCTGAAGCTGGAAAAGTGACGCAACAATAATGGTTTTGCCAAGAATATCAGTTTAATAGCTATTTATGTAACCAGTTACGAAAAGTCCGATTTTGTGTAACGAATGAATGTTTGCGGGACGAGCGCAGCGAGTTCCCGCAATTTGAATGAGATACACAAAAAAGGTTTTTCGTCACGTGTTTCATACAAGATTTTTTCTAATTTTGACTACAAATACCTACTTAGAGAGAAAATTATTATTATTAAACTTCAATATTTACTTTTAAACCACTTTGTATCCACTTAATACCGTAAAACTATAGCAACGGTGTGCCAAAGCCGAAACCTGCAACTGGTGGTGACACCAACTTTTCATCACTAGTTACGAAAGATTTTACTTTTCGTAACTAGTTACGAAAAGTAGGACGTTACGTCACTGTCATCAGTATTGAAAAGTGCCACTTCATATGTCAAAATTAAAAAAACATTTTTTTGTTGGTCTTGCTCGAAAACTATGCGAGTTTCTGTCATTTTAATAGCGATAATTTTATTGTTTTTAACTTGTAATATTAAGGTAGCCTGAAGTTTATTTTCGTTCAAGGTAATGGTGGTTCCCGGCCTCCGCCATTTGGTGGTCCAGGAGGCGGCGGTAGTGCAAGTGTCGGGGCAGCAGCCGGTGCAGATGCCCAAGCTACGATCCTCTCGTATGAGAACAATAACGACGGAAGTGGCAACTATCAGTGGAGGTAAAACAAACTTTCTGCCCTGCAATGTAGCTATGTTTACACATATATCGCTCTGTATAGTTACGAAACTAGCAACGGAATCAAAGCCGAGGAGACTGGAGAGCTGAAAAACGCGGGGAGCGAGGCCGAGGCTCAATCGGCCGCCGGGTCGTTTTCTTACACCGCTCCCGATGGCACGGAAGTTAAAATCGAGTACACGGCAGACGAAAACGGATTCGTTCCTAAAGGTTTTACCATTTAAAATCAGACCTAAGATTTTTTGCCTAATTATGCTCGTGACAGGTGACCACTTACCCACCGCTCCACCGATCCCGCCAGAAATCTTGAAATCTTTGGAAGAAAACGCTGCGGAAGAGGCAGCTGGAGGAGGCGAAGGGGGAGGAGGAGGAGGAGGAGGAGGTGGTGGTGGTGGTGGTGGTGGTGGAGCTGGATATCCGGCCCCAGGTGTGGGTGGTAAAGGGAGCGGTGGAGGAGGGGCTAATGGTTACCGATATTAAATGGGTAAGTAGGTGCTTACACATTTCGCTTTCATGCCCAAAAATAAGCAATATTTTAGGCTGAAAAAATAAGTGGAATTTTTCTCTACTTTATTTTTTTTATTGCTAAACATAATAAGAAAAATCTTAAGTACCTAATAAAAAAATCGACCTCCTATTTATTTACCGTAGTTATAAGAATTTACTATATAGTTAAGGTATGTACATTAAACTCTTTAGATAAGTCGTAGCTTTAAGTATGAAATACTAGTAAATGCTTCATGGGTGAGTAAAATGTAATAATAAAATTCACCAAAAATGATTAATTTTGTACTATAGGAAACAATTATGTATATGTTTCTCTTGCCTTTTTGTTTAAGTTAATTGTGATATATCCATATGACGATACAAGCATCGAACAGGTACACGAGTACAAAAGATCCTGATGAGGAAGACATTTTAGTGTTTAACATTAATTAAGTTTTGTTTTGTAAACGCATATGTTGCTGAATAGAAAAAAGGTTTCAGCCAAAGCTATAGTTAAAAATTAAAAAAAAGTCCTAGTTTCTCTATATTTTACACCATAAAAATGACTTAATACCTATTTTTTTTTAATTTTTTTGATAGAATGGCGAAGGTGAAATTCTATCCTCTTTTAACAAACCGCAGATTTGGGGTAGTCCTCTCCCTTACGGTTTTGATATATTTATGCTCACTTTGACTGTGATTGTATGTAACCTGTAACAATCTAAATCACTTCCCAACCATCGTCTGTGTCCAGCCAAAACACCGGCGTAGATTGAGACTAAGGATATTATATTCTACCTTGTATATATCCTTTCATTGCCTTATCGTTTTATGCATTTAACTAGATAAGATCGGGTTTCTTTAGGCTTTATTCATCCATAAAAAGATGTATTTCCACTCAGGTCAAAGAAGTACATGTAGGAACGCAGTGAGGAAGAAAAGATAAGCGGCTATCCAACCTCTTTCCTGAGGGTTCAATGGTTGCTAAATGATCAAGTGACAAATATAGCAATCATATTAGGAGACTAATTGGAACCAATCATCCGTTATTTAACTACTGTTTGTACGGAAATTTAGTTAATTCAACTAAATTACAGTATAGCACTATTATTAGACGCACTATCGCAATATTCAAAATGATTAATTGAAATAAGAATCTTTGGGTTAGGCATTGACTGCCCCATGGTAGCTGAAATATACTAAGATTTGTATATTAAAACAACTACTATCTCTTAGAACAATCCTTTATTCCGTCCGGTACCAACAACCGGCTAGGTATGAATCACAGCCTTGTTTACCTCACGCGCTATCGATCGGCTGTCTAATTCCTATACAGTACATCTCTATCTTTTTATAAATTTGACAAAGGCTTAATTAATACTATCCTTACACAAATATTCTATTTTCTATAGCTACTTTATTTAGCTAATTATCTAAGAATGAGAACCGTTGTTTACTTTATAACATATTTTACCTACTCTTATTCCTTAGAATATACAGTGTGAGTTTCTAAAATGGAACAAATTCTGTAAAAAAAAAACGTTTATTTTTTGGAAAAACGCTCGGACCCATCGATTTATATTTTAGATTGCCGTCTTTTTTGTAAAATAAACTATTATACAGGTTGTTTCAAATTCAAGATATGGCGTCATCGATTGTTTTTTTAAATGACAACTGCAGTTTTGGGTTAGCTATTTTCATAGTGTACATCAAGTTGCCAATTGTCAAATTTTTATAAACTGCCAGTCGCAAGATAATTAACAAAATTTATTTTATTTCAAACATCAATTCATATTAATAAATATTCTACAATAAATGCTCAAAATGATGTCCATTCACTAGTTGGCAATACCCTAAACAACTGAAACTCGTTTTGCACGTTTGCAATTACTTCGGGGGAAATTAGTCTGCACTCACGCCTTATTCGTGCTTTCAACTCCTGAACATTTTCCGGTTTCGTTTGGTAAACTTTGCTTTTTACAGGTCTGGGGACCTGGGTGGCCATTCAATGGGGCCTCTTCTACCAATCCATCGGTCCGGAAATACTTCATCCAGATATTGGCGAACAGGTTTGGCAAGATGGGGAGGAGCAGCATCTTGTTGAAACCAGATATTTCTGTTGAGGACATCTTCTTCTATAGGACAAGGAAATAGAGTAACCAAATCTGGAATTAGTTCCTCTTCCAAAAATTGTAAATATCTCGCTCCGTTGAGATTTTCTTCACAAAAGATTGTTCCGATAACTCGATTATTGACAATTCCTGCTCAAACATTGACTTTTTCTGGGCGTTGACTGTGACCTTCTCTCATCCAGTGGGGATTCTCGTCTACCCAATAACGAACATTTTGTCGCTTTACCTCACCATTTAGCGTAAACGTCGATTCGTCAGAAAACACAATGTTGTTTGTGTTCACAACGTTTCTTTTCCGGAGATCCATCATTTGCTCGCAAAAGTGAAGTCTTCTATCAGGATCATCTTCGGTCAATTCCTGGAGAATTTTTAGTTTGTAAGGATGCAACTTTTGGGCTTTGAGAGTTTTTGCTGCTGAAGTTTGGCTAATTTCCTGCCGGTTCATTAGCTAGCTGCCTGGTGGAAATATTAGGGTTTTGTTGACATCCTCCCTTAGTGCACTCTTTCGATGAATTAATGTTTTCCTTACATGTCCGTTTTCCTGAAACCGTTTTTCTATCTTACTTACAGTACTTCGAAACAAGAGTGGCAAATCACGATGCTTGTCTCTGAATAATTGAACTACTTCATTTTGTGTTCGTGTTCTATCTCCGTATCTAATTATTGTTAAAATTTCCCAACAATTTTAGTAAGCCATTACGTTGAACGAATTATTAAGTTATTATTATCAAGTATTTAAGCAAAGATATTTAAGAAAAGTAAAACGCTGTCAATTGTACATTTGATATTGACATTAATGAAACGTAGCTAATGCTGGTAGAAATTATCGTTACCAGAAACTCAAAGGTAATCTATGAAAGGGTAGCTTGGGGTAAATTCAGTAAGTAAATGACTAATATGAATTGATGATTGAAATAAAATAAATTTTATTAATTATCTTGCGACAGACACTTTATAAAAATTTGAAAATTGGCTATGTATAACTTGATGTACACTATGAAAATAGCTGACAAAAAATAGCAGTTGCCATTTAAAAAAACAATTGATGACGTCATATCTCCAAATTGGGACAACCTGTATAATGGTTTATTTTACAAAAAAGAAGGCGATCTACAATATAAATCGACGGGTCCAAGCGTTTTTCCAAAAAATAAACGTTTTTTTTTACAGAATTTGTTCCATTTTAGAAACTGACACTGTATATTCTAAGAAATAAGAGTAGGTAAAACATGTTATAAAGTAAACAAGGGTTCTCATGCTTAGATAATTATACCTAAATAAAGTAGCTATAGAAAATAGAATATTTGTGTATGGATAGTATTAATTAAGACTTTGTCAAATTTATGAAAAGATAGAGATGTACTGAACGGTAACGGTTTTTTTTTACTGAACTTGTTCCATTTTAGAAACTCGCACTGTATATATTATTATATCTATTCCCTTATACATTTTTTTTTCTTTATTGTAACACGAAAATTATATAATCATCGACAGTGTTGATCCCCTTAATACTACAAACATATTACCTTAAACCTAAAATCACATAAACTAAATATAAACAATAAATATGAAACAATAATTTGTTATTACCTATTCTGTAGTGAAATTTGAGGATTAGCAACAGTCCAGTCTTCACAATTTTTTTTCAAATGGACCACATTTTTCCTGTAAACTTGACCTGTTTCGTCATTTTTCACTTCAACATCTGCACCCTGTTTATTGGTGATGGTGTGAGGTGTCGGATTGAAAGTTGGGGTTAATTTGCTTTCTGTGACCTGGTTTTTTATGAAAACTTTATCACCGCACTCAAGTCCGCTTTCATGCGATTTCCTTTTTTTTTGTTTGCATATACTTTCCCTTTTTCTTTTTCCCATAAATCCCGTTCTTTCACTTCTTCTTCCACTATTTCTGATTCAGCTCTATTCTTCGATATACTTGGTAAACTGGGTAGTTTATCTGGAAATTGTTGTCGAAAGAATGGTTCCGATGGAGTTTTTCCCGTAGGGAATGCGGGGTGCTGTTATACATCATTAGGTAGTCGAACAAATCAACCTTCCAGTCCTTCTTTTGAATATTACTAATTTTCTGCCTTTTTAATAGATCCCTATTTTGACGCTCTACTTCTCCGCTTTGCTGTGACCAATAGGGTATGGTGTGAAAAAGTTTGATGTTGTGAGTCCGACAAAAGTTTTTGAAATCTTGACTACAAAACTGTTTCCCGTTATCCGCGGTTATGGACTCAGGTATTCCTAACCTCGAAACCACTTCTTGTAAAGCTCTGATTGTATTGTCGGAGTTAAAAGTACGTAAATGTTTGACTTCTTTATAGCGACTGTAGTAGATAATCCACTACTACCAACAGATGTTCATTACTGGGCAGAGGTCCCATAAATTCAATAGGAATATCTACCCAGGGACTCGATGGTAGTTCTCGCCTTTTCATTAGCTCTGGAGTGTTTGGTGCTAACACTAATAAGCACTCTCGGCAATTAGTAACAAATTTTTCTGCCTGGCTGTCTATTTGTGGCCACCAAACTTTTGTCCGGAGTCGTTTCTTCATTGCCACAATGCCTGGGTGTCCTTGTGTTCCAATGATCGAATTGTAGCATCATTTTTAGAGTTCGTCTCAATTTCCTCAATTGAAATTGCAATTGGTTTCGAGTGTTCAACTATATGATGGACAAAGTCTTCTTTAAAAGTTCCACTCCGTATGATCGAATGTAACCGAGACAGTGGATCTGCAATGTTGTTTTTTCCTGGGCAGTACAGTCTCTTATATTTAAAGCACTGTAACCTAAGAACCCATTTTTCGATTCTTGCACATGGTTTAGATTTGGGAGCAAAAATAACCTCTAGAGGTTTGTGATCTGTTACCAATTCAAATTCTTTCCCAAATAGATACATTTTGAAATGTTCCACTGCCCATACAAGGGCAAGAGCTTCCTTTTCTGTCTGGCAATACCTCCTTTCGCAATCGCTTAAACTTTTGTTCCCATATGCTATAATCCAAAGGTTATCCGGAACAGGATCAAAAGAAAATTTCCACAAATTAAGCAGAAACTGCCGACGTTTCAACGTTTATTGACGTATTTATCAAGGCTATTCTACGATTAGAGTGGAAGTTGTGTCATAACTAACAAGGCGATGCGGAGTAAACATTGCGACATAAAACTGATGTGAGACTTTATTAACGGACGTACTAGTCACCAAGAGACCACCAGTATGAATATTTTGACCACCAGTACGAGTATTATTTACTCCGCATCGCCTGCTCTTCCTCGCCTATGCTGATGGCTTTTGAGTATGAGTTTATGACACAATTTCCACTCTAATCGTAGAACAGCCTTGATAAAGGCTGTTCTAAACAAATAAATTTGTGGAAATTTTCTTTTGGCCCTCTTCCCGATAACCTTTGGAGTATACTTTTGAGGACGCTACATCTAGCAATTATGCTATAATTTTAGGGCCTTTAGCATCCTTTTCGATTAGAACTGCACCATGCCCTACGGGGCTAACATCTGCTATCACCTGAGTCTTGTCCTCAGGGTCATAAAAACCTAAGACCCAATCGCTAGACAATATATTTTCGAGTTTCATAATCGACGTTTCCTGCTTTTGCCTCCCGAACCGTTCGATATTTGCATTTTTTCCTAGTTTTAGTCTTAATATTTCCCTAAGGGAGTCGGTTACCGTTGCCAAATTAGCGATCCACTTTCCAAAAAAATTAACTGAACCTAGAAAACTTTGCAATTCCTCTAATGTTTTGGGGGCTCGAAAATTCTTAATGGCGTTAACATGAGTATCTAAAGGTTTTACGCCCTTGTGTGACAGGACATGTCCCAAAAAGTTGATAGTTGTTCTGTTAAACAAGCATTTGCTTTCATTTAGCAGTACATTATAGTGTCGCAGTGTATCCAGTGTCTTTTTCAATCTACGATTATGCTGATCCTCGGTGTCTCCAAAAACAATTATATCATCAATGAAGTTAATAGTACCAGGGCAGTAGCATTAATATTTTCTACATAATTTTCTGGAAAATCTCTGCTGCACAAATTATTCCAAACATTAGTTTTTTATAACGAAACAAGCCTTTTTTGTAATAAATGTGGTAATAAATCGTGATCTTTCCGATATTTCTATTTTATGAAGTACATTTTTTATATCTAGGAAGCGAAAATCGTGTTGCTTTTCGTAACTAAGGGAATAATGTTTCCATGGTTGGTAATGGATGATTTTCACGAGCAATCGCTTGATTAGCAAGACGCATGTCAATACAAATGTGTACCTCTCCATTCCCCTTGAGGACAGGTACAATAGGAGATATCCACTCTGAAGGTTCGTTGATTTCTTCAATAATATCTTCGTCTAAAAGATCTTGTAAAGCTCTTTCAACCTTTACCTCTAGGGATATAGGTATCCTCCTGTATGGTTGCGCTACAGGTTGAAGCTCCTGTAGCTCCATCTTTCCGGAATGTAGCAAAATGGCTCGCTTTTTTAGCACGTCGTTTATATCGGAAGCAGTCAAGTAAATCCCCAGGGCTCTTTTCCACTTCTCCCATCGTGTGGCAAGGCATTATCCACTTTAGCTTATTATTTTAACACAAGCTTTATCAATAAGTATTTTAACTAAACTGTTTAGGCCTGCTAGTATAGCTTCGATTTGAAATTAAACAAAGAGCATTAACTCTGAGTCACTTGATTCATCTCTTACAAGCGCTAAGGCTTATTTGGACATTTAGCCAATTTCTTTATTGAGCAAATAGCTCCGAGTCACTTGACTCATCTCTTACAAGCTTATTCTTATTGAGAATAAGCTAATTTGGATAAACATCCAATTACAAAAGTATTTTGTAGGATTATAATTCCCTTACTTTGATATTTTGATTTTCCTTCCATGATGCTCTTGTACTCTATGAGTACTTCTCAAAGGTCACTTTATCCTCGTCGCCAATGTAATATACTAAGATTTGTATTTTAAAATAACTACTATCTCTTAAAACAATACTTTATTCTGTCTGGTACCAACAACCGGTTAGGTATGAATCACAGCCTTGTTTACATCACGCGCTATCGATCGGCTGTCCAATTCCTATACACTACAGTAGCTATGGCCCTTAAAACACCATCTTACCTCCACTTGCTGCTACTGTGCTCTAGGTACAAGTAATATGATTATTTCACACTATAAAAATGATTTAAGAGTCAATGCACAATTTTAAGAATTAGTTGATAGAAAGGCGAAGGTTATAGATCCTCTTTTTACCTACATATCGCAAATTTGCGGCAGCCCTCTTCACTACGGTTTAGATATATTTATGCCCACTTTTACTGTATGTAACCTGAAGAACTGTTAATGCCTTATCGTTTGGGTAAACCAAGCGGCGCCGCTACTAGATTGACGGACATTCTTGATTATTCTAATATAAAGCTTTTTTTATCACCTATTGTATTTCGGATTTCTTATAACTCTTTTTATAAGTGAAAAACGGGACAATAAAAAACACAAACATGTCTTAAGAGACAAATAAGATCTATTCAAATAATCAACTATAGTACAATTAATAAAAAATAACTACATATCACAAACAAAAGCCGTATATACATACATAAATTTACACAAGCAGATTCTCGTTGCTCGAACTAAGTAAGTTCGGCAGCGACTTGCAAGTGTTACCACCTATAGGTTCAGTCTTGCACGCGTAAAGCTTTCTACTTTTCGAGGAACACTCGATGTCCAAAGCGATCAGGTTATCCCTCGCCCTTAAGTACTCGTCCGATTTGCTGATGGAGTCGTCTTTAGGACTCTCGCATAAGTCCTCCACG
This sequence comes from Taphrorychus bicolor, assembly GCA_951812265.1. NCBI lineage: Eukaryota > Metazoa > Arthropoda > Insecta > Coleoptera > Curculionidae > Taphrorychus > Taphrorychus bicolor. Next base: position 46,532,607 of record OX638300.1, on the reverse strand, counting down.
TGTACGTCCGCCTTCTGGATGGACGAGGCGCAACTGCCTAAGCTCTTCTTCAACTTCTCCTTTTCAAAAATGTAGCAAACCTGGACGTCACTTTGAGAGTTTGAGCGCACGTCCGTTGAGGGCGGAACGTTGCATTCGACGTGCGTCACGACTTGGCTCAGTAAGTTCGGACCGCTGTCTTTTGTGGCGATAAAGTTTGGCGAAGGAGGAATCGGAAGTACTTTCTCCGGTGCGTTTTGGACCAAAATTACCCTACAAATTTAATTGAATAAAATCCCTGCTTTGTTTAATTTAATCTGAAAGTCCCAGATTATAGCAAAAGAACAAAAGTACATTGGAATATAGATTTTAAGAAAAGTGCTAATTTCAAAGAAAAAATTATTTCGAAGATAGTAGTAAAATGTGTAAACAGATGATCTTACCTATTATGGGCTTTCCATCTTGAAAACAGATGTAAGTACTGTCTACATTGTATATACATAAACACAGCACCGCCAGTAAATCCTACAGCCACTACTACGAGTTTAGTCCAAAAGGGCCAAGCTAAAACAAGTAGTTACATTACACTCAAATATAGGGTGTATATAAAAAAAATCGTAGCAAGCCATGAAATTAAAACTCTTGTCTGAGATAAGTTTATAAAAAATCGAAAATCGCACATTTTATGACATTTTCGACTTTCAATTGTCTTTATGAACTCATCTCATAAAAACAATTGAACCTACTGTTCTAATTCGCACAATATAAATATTAATGTTATGAATACAAATGCAAATATACCTGTTTATAAAATCGTATAGTTTCTGGTATAAGAAATTGAATTCTGATGAATCACGAATCACTTATCTTACAAGCAATTTTATCGGTAAACAAAAAACAAACTCCTGCACTGATTTTAGAGGCAATTATTTATGTTTATCTGCTGATTCAAGGCGACATAACACCATTTAAGAAATAATTGCTTTCCCGAAAACGAGCTCCCATAAAAATCTATTTATGGTGTTTGTAAGATCTTAAGTGCTCAAGTTTGATTAAATTTAAACTAATTTTAAGAGTGCAATGTTTTATATAAATCCAAAATGGCCTGGAAATAGAATATAGTAAATAACTCAAATCAGACATTTGCCCCAGTCTATATGGGTCATACAAACACAAAAACCTCCATAAAAATAGCAACCAATTTCCTAACCAAGCTAATAGAATTTAATCCATCATAACATTGGAACGACATTATTTGTCGCGGTAATGAGAATAACTATTGTATTCATTGTACAGACCCTGTTAATGGTATTTAGACAAAGGATTTTAATCTAAACATGAACTGCTTTGGCATTCGCCAGTTCGCAGCTAAAACAATGGAGATTAGACTTACCAATTAGACCTCTTTGCACTTCCTCCGCGGCCCTATCTATAAGTACAAACAGCGACCAAACAACACAAACGGCCGCAACAAAGTGGAATAAAATGGCACATAACAGTCTTCGGCGTTCTACGCTACTCATTTCTAAAATCCGCCACTAAAAAAAAATCTGAATTATTAGGTATTCATAATAAATTATTTAAAAAATAAATTTTTATGCAGATAAATCAGAGTCTTAAAACTAGTAAATAGCAGTTATTTATAATTAGGCCCGTTACTGACGCTACTATCACACTAATTAAATTTTTGTTGCCAAATAATAGTCACCTTGATCCCCTAACTTTACATTTTTACCTTGACCAAGCAACATCTATAAATCTGGCAAAGTCCTCAAACACCGAGCGGATCTAAAGTTTTGGCGAGCGCTCAAAGCACCTGCTTTCATTTTGGCAATACTGAATAAATAATTGCCTAATGAGTTTTAAAATAAACGAGAAAATAAGTTCAATGTTCGTATTTGGCTTATTTTTATATGTTTATATTATTATATTTTGTACAATACTTTTCCAAAACTTAAAAAAAAAAATCAGATTACAATAGAACATGATAAACTGCATTGAAAGTTTCTTCAGGACTCTGCATTCTGCAATGAGTAGAGCAGTCAATAAACATAAAAAAAAATAATTCCTAGCAACTGGCTTCCAACTCTGTGAAGAGGTGAAGTTTGCTGATTGTCCTTTTTGACTATATCTATGTATAAGCCATTCACTAATTATTGTCGTCAAGTAGGCGTTGGAAATTTGAGTTTGACGTTTTTTATCCTATCTTCTCAACATGTGCTAAAAGGAGATGGGTATAAAAAAATGAAGGTTTCAAAGGTAACCAGATGACAAGAATAAGTGAATGGGTAATATGTGCAAGCTGTGAACAAAGCTTACTTCATTTTCAAGCCTTAATGAAGATCGCAATGCAGGTTGAAATGAAGTTGACTGTCACATAGTGTGAAGTGTCTGCTTTATATCTATATTATGAGTGGTGTCATTTATATCTTGGAGTCATTACACTCACATAGCACTACTGCTTATATTTTATAAAGCAGTGGTAACTAGTTTAGATACTTGTAAGCTGTAGATAAATACATTTCAAAGAATTACTGATAGAGAATAGAACACATTGTGAGATGTAAGTGCACAGCTAAAAATCACCTCTCAAATCACATAAAGAAGAAACATAAATAGTTAGGTATCCCCAAATGTTTTTTAGACTTCTGAGAATACACAAAACTTTCTACATCAAAATACTTATGCATTATTCAAAACATCAATACTTAGACCATAACAATGACAAAAGGAAGTATATAAGAACCTCATAAAAATGGTTATCTAAATAATGAAAGTAACATTAATATTCAGAAAAGTATTGATATTAATATTTTGATTGACAGAGTTCAAATGTTGAGAGAGCCTTCCTAAGATTCAAAACCAAATAAGCACCTCATCAACCCGCAGAGAGATATGCACTTATCTCAAATGTTATAATAACTAAATCTTAGTTGAGCCCTTCTAGACATAATTTTTACACCTTTGGACCTTTAACTCCCAGTTATCTATTGTTCTTTTTATTGGCAGGTACTCCATACTCCAATTAGCATATATAAAAAGGCTCAAAAATATAAAATAAAGTGGAATTTTCGAGGGAATTTGAATTGATATTGGCTCAAAGCATGTCACTGATGCTTAAAATAATAAGCAAGAGTGAAAGTTTTAGTATTAAACAAGTAAATAACAGCTCATTTAATCCTGTGATTTATGTTATACCTAGTTAGGTATTACCTAAACTAACCACTTAAAACTATCTATTGAAAAAACGTGTACTTACTTCTGACAATGGCTTAATCTTGGTATGCAAAATAAAATTAAACTTGCACAGTTCACAGGATCTGGTGTCTGAAGCAGCGAGCCATTGTCTCAGGCAATTCTGATGTACATACTTAAGACTTCCAGAACAATAACAGGGAGACAACAGTGGATTCTCAGCATCTGCCTCACAGTGACATATCCTGCAGATATCTCCCATAGAATTAGAATAATTGGAATCCGTGTCACACTTGGAAAGGTCCTGTTTCTTGATCGAGTCAGAGAACAGTTCTCGGGGGACTACCGCCCGAGTTTCCTTTATCTTGATGAATTGCCCGGGCATGGCGAGCTTCGTAGCTTCCCAAAAACAATACGTTTTTCACGTTCAAAAAATAAAAGACTTCGTTATTTCACTATACTTTTATCACTTATTTTTGTAGTTAAATACATCGTGAGAGATTTGGGTATGTCTTGTCCAGGGCTGGTGTTTATGCGACGTTACCATCAATCTCACAGATATTTAAAACTTTGGAGCGTCCGAGCTATTTGTAGCGTTAAATTTGGAAAAATCACCGATGGTGTTCGTAGTGTGACTACTGTAGAGGATAAAGTAAAGATTCTCGATATTTTAGGATATATTTTGCAGTTGATTCAGTCAGGTCACACGGGTTACGAAAAACGTCACAATTCTATATCAAAATCAGCTGACTGTCACATTTTCATAAAACATCTTTTGAACAATGTCAGATTCTATGCGTCTCTCTTGCCCGCTATGAATTAAAAAAAGAGGGATAAATCATTTAATGGAGACTGACGTTGATTGTTTCTTTGCGTCAATTGGCTGTCAACGTCAAATTTGACACATCCCCACCATTGTTTGTTCAAATTTTAAATATTATTGTTCAAGTTTTGATTTTTGAATTAGTGGGTTATCAAAAACTCAAAAACATTCTAAATCTTTTAATTAACTATTTAGCCAGTCTATTAATTAGCAAGTTTAACTAGTCCTATTAGATCCATTTTGTGCATGAGCAAACCATGAGCAGCCAATTGTTTAGGCCCTCTAATAAATTACTAAAAAAAGTCATAAGATCGGGTTCCTTTCTACTTTACCCAGCCGTAGAAAGATGTATTGCTACTCAAACCAAAGAAGAAACTATATGCAGGAAGGCAGTAAGCGAGGCAGAAAAGATAGTCGGCTATCCAACCTCTTTCCTGAGCCTTCGATGGTTGCTGAATGATGAAGTGGCAAATGTAGCAAATCATATTAGGAGACTAATCGGAACGAATCATCCACTATTAGCTACTGCTCGGTAAGGAAATTTATTTAATTTAAATAATTAAATCACCAGTGTCCAGTGTCATAGCCATCCAGCTGTCCCATTGTAGCCACAGCGCTGTAAATCACCATTTTATCCCAACCTGCTGCTACTATACTCAACTATAGTGTAGATGTAGGTATTATAAATGTAGCATTACACTTTTTAAAAATTGCTTTATGCCTTATTTGAGGCTATGAGTTACTATCAATTTGTTTGGTTCTGTCTTAACATTTTGACTTCTTCCAAAAGTTAAATATGTTGCAATTAGTGAGGTTGAGTTTGCACTCTGCAGGGAATCTTGAAGGTAGTAGGTACTTCATTTCCTGCCACTTAGAGCCAGAAAGAAGTAACCTTTAAGAGCAAGATGTCAATATTTTGCTTATATGTCTAGGAAGTGTCTGAAGGATAGGCAGCATGTCAAGAGTTGAAGATTGCACACCATATGTGTTTTTTTGAACCTTTCAATTTCCTTTCATTTACTGTACCTACATGATATATGGGTTTCTATTAAGAAACTGCATCAACTTATTCAGCAAAAACTATAATTAGGAAAAATCTGAGAGAGTCTTTAGGGACAAAAACTCAAGCATTGCTTCCACTTAAAGGGTTAGCAGATACCTAATCACCTTTCCACACTCTTTATTGCGTACTAGTGATATTACATATTTTGAAACCTGAATTATTACAGTGACTTAATTCTGGGTGACCGCACCCCCACTTGGGGACTAATTGTGTTGCTGATCTCCAAAGCTGGGGGAGTGGGAAAAGGATTTGCAGATGTAGATAAAGATATTACTGCAGGTATTAATGATATTGCCTTGCACCTTTCGATACTTATACCATTCATTTAGGTATATTACATAGCCAAAGAGTACTAGCTGAAGTAACAGAAATGATCAGAACAGGCCATATTCTCCACAATAGCGTTTTAAATATTTATACCAAAGACTTGCGAGAATACTCAGATTTGAATTTTGGGAACACGCTTAGTTTGCTGACAGGCAAGTTTGCTATGAAATCTGGTGTTTTGGTCCTCAAGATTTCTCTTTAGGTGACTATTTACTAAGCAGCAGTTTTCGCGAATTAGCCGGTTTGAGGAACCAGGAGGTGAATGAGTTAGTATCAATGTGCTTAAGAGATTTGGTTGAAGCTGAGTTCATAGAACCCAGAGATAAGCAGAACAGGCCGTTGCCTGCTAAACCATTAGTCGAATTTGGAGAAGTTGAGATACCAAACGAATTTGGAACTGCGCCCCTTAAAGTTAATGAGGTTTTAGGGAACGCTAAAGCTGAGTGGACTTTAAGACATTTTCTGGGTAACACCTGCTATCAGATGTCTGGTTTTTGTGAGATTAATAACTTATTTGATAGGGACCGGCAGCCTGTTGGCGAAATGTTGTCAAGGGACACTGAAATTAGCCAATCACAATGAGGAATGTCAAAAATTAGGGTATTTGTTCGGGAGAAATATGGCTTTGGCATGGCAAGCGCATTACGACTTGGGGTTGTTTCAAGGGGATCAAAAGGGACCTTTTAGTTTAATATCAGGTTTAGTTTAATTGACTTTTTTGTAGGAAGTAGTAGTGTTATCGATGTTTTTTTTTAGCTCCTTTAATGTTTCACTTACAAAGCGACCCAGACTTTTATTCCGAAGTCCAGAAAGGGCTGGATGACGCGCATAACTGTGATTTTGATAAAATTCGGCACATTGTGAGTCGGGGTCCAGGAATAGACAAAACTCTTCAACTTAAAGAAGAATTTGTAAGTAAGAGCCTGAGTGCTCTTGGAAGATTTGAGGAGAGTGAAGCTAGAAGAGCCTTGGAGAATATAGTAAAAGTGTTGTAGTTCCTATGTTATAAAAGGTAATTTATTATGAAGATTAGGTACCTGACTTTAACTTATCGATGCTTTAGTGTGAATAAAATTTAAATCTTATTGTGGTCATGATTATAATTATTCCACATTGAATCCTCTACAAAGCCAAGAAATATGTCGGACATTGTTTAATGTACTGTTTATGTAGTTTTATGTTGGAACATATTCGAGGAAAATCTTGATGGCATATGGTTAGTTCAGTTTGGACTTTTTTTAAATATCAAAAAAAAATGTTGGAGATATTAAAGTTTCATTCCTTTCATATAGCTCCCTTCCACATGTTTCAAATAGTTTTAAATTCTATTTTTAGATCAAATTTTGTCAGCTATCCAAAACTTTTTCAACCGTTAGGCATTTGCGAATCTATTAACTGAAGTTTTATTTAACTAGTCCTATTTTCTAAGATGTCCACGCTTTGTTATTGGTTTCAAACATGAGTAGGCAGTTGTTTAGACTACTTAATAAATCACTAAAAAAAAGCCATAAGATCGAGTTATTTTCAGCTATATAAAGCTTCACAAAGATGTATTGGCCCTCGGCAGCAAAAAGTAGTCAGCTATCCAACTTCTTTTTTGAGCCTACGGTGGTTGTTAAATGATGAAGTGGCAAATGTGGCATCGTAATTGGAGGCTAAATCATTCTACGGTGGCTACGGCTCGGTAAGTGAAAGATGTCAGTAATTTTTGTTCATCCAATTTGTAATTATTTTTATTAGGGAAATTATAACCATTACATTATGGGCATTTATATTCGTATATTACGTTACAGAATGAAAAAGAAAATATTACCAGTATATTAGAAAAGTTGTCAATATGTTAATGTTTCGGTTTTGATAATTTTAATTTAATTTAATTGATAAAATATTTCTATTTATTGACGTAACTGCGTGGAATAGCATCATTCACAAGGTCATTGGTTCCGATGTAAGGGACAAAAAAGAAAAAAAAAACATCTACGTTTTTGTAGAAATTAAGGTGACTATTTGGCGTCTTTTTCAACTCAATAATAGGGGAGAACTTCAGAACCTGTATAAAACCCCCTATGGACTCGCTTCTATGTAATTATTAGGACAGGGTATATCTGGTTAATTCAGGTTAGTTTCTTTATCTGTTATGGTTAGTTTAACTTTGCTGCATTCTCTGCTATAGATTAGTTCGTGTTAGTGCACAAAATGGGCTCGTACGGGTTTGCATTCTTATTACAATTGTTAGGTCAGTTTAGTTTTTTGGATTAGTTCAGTAATTAATTTCCAATTTAGAGCGGCGCCATTGGCATTAAAAAGTTATAAACTGCATGATCAGCCAGAGGAAGTTAAGCTCTGATGAGTCGGTTATTCAAATACGCAGTTCGTTATATTGGGATATCTCTCTAGGAGAGATAAATTTCTCTAGAGAACTCTCTCGGAGAGATAAAAATTCGATTAAATTGGGGCAAAGTTGCACTTCGGGTGCAGCTCATATAATGACCTTTTAAAGTCTTCAAAATTTCTGCAAAATCATTTTCGAAGATTCGAAAAAAAAACGAAGCTTATGAAAATAGTTTTTGTTATATTCCTGCGCTTATTTGAAGCGATATTCTTAAATAAATTGCACAATCACGTAGGCAATTTTTCTGCTTTACAAGGCTCTGGTGTTCAATTTTAAGACCAACGTTTTGAATTTTCTGGAGCATCATCAACTTCATTGGATAGGTACCATAGTTTGTCCACGGCTTAGTTTACAATTTTTGTGACTGTGTAATGAAAAAACAAAAGATGTTGCGTGAATAACGAATATTATTCACCAGTTTTAATTCAAAGGGTATAACATACCCTATTATGTGTGTACTACCTCACGTATGATGACCATTGACCATATTACACTACAGCCGTGGACAAAAATATTTAAGTGCTGCAATGCTGCAATCAAGAGAATAACAATCTAATGAATCCAACTACTCCGTCAGTTCTACTTGTAGAGCATGTATATGCGAAAACTCCAAAGAAATTGCTGTCAAATAAAGCTCGGTGCTTTATTTGAATCCATCCGAGCACTCCGGACACAGACCATCTCCCAAAATCTTAACAAGCTAGAGTGAGATAGACTGATATCTCGAGCGCTCGGGATATAATTGCCGAACTCAACTCATGACGTTTGCCCGTCTACCGGCTAAAGCTTAGTTCTCAGAGCTTTGTCATGTCGCTGCGACACTTCATTCCCCCCGACTCCGCGACCAATGAGAGATCATGTTTTGAAAGTTTCCTGTGTGTGGTGCGACACCCTGTTTGTAGTTGGATTATTTCTACTACACGCTACTTGTCGCGGCACCCGCGCTTTTATTTTCAATTGGTTTTGTTTAATGTTTACTTCATTTTATTAATAAGTATAATAAACAAAAAATAATATACTGTGTGTGAAGGCGAAAATTTACTAAAAATGGAACAATGAACTCTACAAGTTGAAATATGTCATCCCACTGGGGTTAATTTCCTAATAAATTTAACACCAAATCAAATTGAAAGGTTCGATTCAGGCAAGTATCCGAGTAGAATTTCTGCGACAGCAACATGTTATTAAATTTGGGGAAGGGGGTGTCGCGGCGACATGACAAACCTCTGAGAACTAGGCTTTATGTGCGAGGTCTCTTAATAATGTAATGGCCGCCGTTTTGCTATTTTCTTCGTTTTAAAAACACTTTCTGGTATTTCTGGAATAAAAAGGCTAAACTAAGTCGGATTAATGTAGTTATATGTTGGAATCGATTATTCAAATATTTACTAAGAAAAATTGTGAACTTTGGCCTCTTGAGCACTCTGGTTAGTTAAAATATTAACTTTTTAAGTTAGTTCGAATATGCAAACGGGGTGAGACCGCCAAATAACGCGGTGGTGTTGTTCCAAGGCGGTTAATGGGGACCATTTTTCTAAAATGTTTAACGGAACGATGGTAGAAGTTATGCTGGACGATTTAGTCCTCACAGTGGACCATCAAACCGCTGTGCAACTTGAAAATGGTAAAGTATACTTAGTTAACTAGAGTTTTGTTTAATGGGCAAAAATTTCACTTTTTTATGGCAGATCCTATATTCAGAAACAATTACTTACAAGCGATAAGGGCACAGCTTGCAAGAGATCAAGACAAAGTTCAGCCCCATGCTGAGGAAGTCCCATCTGCTCCTGCAGCATTGCAGGTGCAGCCCCCTCCTGAAGTTGATACCATGAAGAAAATTGTATGGACCACATCAAAAAACCAGTCTCCCCATGACCATGCAGCAACTTTGCACTTTTTATCATTAAGGAAGAAATATTCGTCCGAATTTAATGATAAGAAAACAAATAAAAATTGTATATGGAGCAAGATATCCACCGAAATGAATAATGCACATTTTTTTGTGGGTACTCGACCCATATGTTGAGGAAATAAATGAAATTCTTGAAGGAAAGCACAAAATTGATCCAGTTTTAATAATTGATTCTTCAAAAAAAGTAATTGTAGTAGATCAACGGGAATGCTGTTGCTCAGCCATGTGGGTCAAAAGATGAGCCAAAGAATACTGCTGAGGAATCAACACCGCAAAATCGTTTTTCGAAGGTCAAGTCCTCAATTAAACCTGATAAAAACAAGCTTCTTGAAAAGTTTGTTAACTTGACTGAAGAAAGCTTAGAGGTCAACAAAAAAAAATTTCCGGCGATATTGATATAACTTGATATAAGGATTTATTGAACACGTATAAGAAAATACACTGGAGAAATTGTAAGAACCATATTTTTATTTTACTCTAATATTACGGCAACAACACCTCACAGACCGTATGAAGCGTTTCTATGAACCAAAGTATAAACAGAACCCGAATATCGGAGATTTTATTATTTTAACGGGTAGTAAATATGTCGTGTGGCCATGTGGGCACTTGTGAAGTCTACCACCCTCTGTTCCCGATAATCTCGCTTAGATCGAGGCTTTTGGGCATTTGCTTTAAGGAAATATTAATAGTCGAGTATTAGTGAAACGTTGAGGTCGGTTGTGGTGTTGCTTGTGCGTGAATTTTGCCAGAGAGGTGAGTTTTCTCACGGAGTTCCTCTTATTACCTGTTGAATTGAATGTTTTACAATTAATAATGAAGTAATGACGCCGAGTGGTTGAGCGGTCTATGTTAAGTTTATTCTGTACTATTCTGTTCTATTCCATTCCTATTTTGGCGGAATGTTTGAGCCGTCGGACGTATGAGCCTGCGATGGGCTTGAGTGTATACTCCGTCCTTATCATATCTTAGCAGTACGTGTGTGCCTGCGATGGGCTTGAAATGCACCGTCTGTATCCTAGCCGGACGTATGAGCCTGCGATGGGCTTGAGTGTATACTCCGTTCATATCCTAGCAGTACGTGTGTGCCTGCGATGGGCTTGAAATACACCGTCTGTCTCCTATTCTATTTGAACCCTTCAGTACCTCCCGAACCACTTAGCGAAATATAGTACTCGTGGGTGACAGACACGTAGTACACTAATTGCAAAAGCTATCTAAATTCTTAATAATTTAATTAACATGTTTCTTACTCGTGTTAAAGGTAAAAACAGGGGCTCAGGTTACTTTTTAATTACAGGTGTGACACGGCACTGCTCCTTAGACTAGTAACAGACCCAGAATAGTCTACAATCATATATTAATTATTTAACTGATTAATTATGTAAGTACTACACTTTTAGTTATCTGAGAGTTATCGTTGGTTAAGCTAAATGTTTAATGTAAACGCCCTTGACAGTGAGTCCTCTCGGTTTGATCTCTTTATTATCAAAGCAAAACAAAATGAAGCTCACAATTTTTCAGAAGTGGGATTACCAATGACCACGATTACCAAACAAAGTGTATATACTCCATGTTGAAAGATGAGTGACAATTGATGAATTTTGATGAGAAACCCTATAACCAAACCTAACTAATATAATAACTCTCTATAATAACTAACCTAAATCTATGGTGTTGTGAAACTGAGCATTGTGTATAAGTATATACATTTCGAACTATGTAAAATTACTAAATAAAATAAAATCAGAATTAAAGACTGGGATGTGCTAGTTGGAGCCTGTGACGACATACCTATAACTATTTATATATTTCTTTATTTCTCTTTTTCGCTTGTTATTAGACTGTTTTATTTTAATAGTTTACGAAACATTATCGAAATGAGTAGCCGTCGCCATCAACGCAAAAGGCCACTACCGATTGAAAATGAGCTTTCCGAATCGGATGAGCCACAATCCTCTCGCCAGGGGAGTACTACTTCGGAGAGTTTGAACATAAAAACAACTGGGCAAAATTCGATCGAACGTTTGACCACCGCTATGACAGCCCTATTAGAGAAAAGGGAGTCATCGCAAGTACCATATGTGAAAGGGTATGTTATACCTGACTTTGACCCAAATAATAAGAACCAGACCATAGTACAGTGGTGCCAGAAGGTCGATGAACTCCGTGAAATTTATAAATGGACAGAGACTGCGACTATTTATTTTGCGACTACTAAATTAAAGGGCTTAGCTTATGTGTGGTACCAAAGTTTACACACACTAACATTTTCTTGGGAAGAATGGAAAGAAAAACTGCAGGTGGCATTTCCTTCTAGGCGCGATTACAACGCTGATTTACAAGAAATGATGAACCGTAGGAAAAGATCCGAGGAAAGTTTCGCCGAATATTATTATACGAAAATGGCTCTACTTAATAGATGTAGAATTTCTGGGCCAGATGCTGTATCCTGTATTATTGGCGGAATAAGCGACGTGATCGTCAAAACTGGAGCTTCTGCAGGCAATCACCAAACGCCAGAATCGTTATTCGGTTACTTAAGTTCCTTAGGTAACATAACGCCAGCGCCGAGGGCAGAGTTTTCCCGTTATAAGAAAATTCGTCGCATTGGAAATGAGAAAAACTCGAGGTCTTCATCTAGTAGTAAGACGAGTTGCTTTAAATGTGGACAGCTTGGACATTTTGCACATGCATGCACTAGTACTCGTACGATAAAAGAAACAGAAATTAACAGCTGCACTTTCTGCCACAAAAAGGGGCTTCAAGAAGAGAAATGTTTTTTGAAGCGAAAATCTGCAAAGAATATTTGACTAGTAGTAGATAAGTCCAATCAAAAATTTTATAAACAGATAGTTATTAATGGCATATCAACCTCAGCCTATATCGATTTGGGTAGTTCTTGTACTACAGTTCGACTTAAAGAAAAGGAAAAATTAAAGCTAAAGTGCGATACAACTAAGACAATAATACTACAAGGCTATGGAAATGCACAAACTGCTACTTTAGGCCTTGTGGAGTTTACGATTAAAATAGACGAAGTCGAGGAACGAGTTTCAGCTCATGTAGTACCAGATGCAGCCCAAGATGTACCCATTTTGGTTGGACAAAATTTTACTGAGTTGCCAAATATTTTCATTATTAAGGACGATAGTTCGTTAAGATTTTATAACCATAGTAATAACTTAGATATAAGTAAAATAGAACCAGAGTTGCCAACATCGAAAATAGTTCTCAGTATAGCGGAAAATGCAACTATCCTCCCGGAACGTTGGTCGCATGTCAAAGTTTATAATACTGTTTATGACGGAGAAGCTTTCATTGAATCAAGTCTCAGGTGTTATGATGGACAAGAATATTGTATTCCACATACGGTCATAACCCTAAGAAAAGGCAGAGCATCTGTATTACCCGTAATAAACTTATCTGATAATGTGATAGAATTTTCAAAGGACAAAATATTCGCAAGAGCTGTAAGAATCTTAGAAGAGGTGGAACCTTCCGAGAAAATTCTAGCAGTTAGAGAAACCAATTTGCCCCCTTTACCGATAGAAGACATTCATGTCGGCAACATACCGGAGGAACAAAAAAGAAAATTGCTTACTCTGCTAAACGACTATCGAGAATGCTTTGCAGTATCAATTGCAGAACTTGGTTGTTCGCAAACAACGACTATGAAAATTAGTCTCCAAGATGACAAACCATTTTGCTACCGACCCTACAGAATGTCCAAAACAGAACAAGACACGGTTAAGGACATTGTGGACGAACTTTTGGACAATGACATTATTCAAGAATCAGAATCTGAATATTCCTCACCTGTTCTACTGATTAAAAAGAAAAATGGCGAACAAAGGCTGTGCATTGACTACAGAAAATTAAATTCGATAACAATAAAAAAAAAACCTTTACCAAGAATAGACGATCAAATTGATAAATTGCAATCTGGGAATTATTTTACGAGCCTTGATCTAAAATCAGGATATTATCAGGTACCGTTAGAGTCCTCTTCTAAACGTTATACAGCGTTTGTGACACCGGAAGGACACTATGAATTTAATAGAGTTCCATTTGGTCTTACAAATGCACCTAGAGTTTTCCAACGATTAATGACCAAAATCTTAAGACCTATTCGCACAAACGCCGCACTCTATCTGGATGATGTTCTCCTACACGCTAAAACCATAGATGAAGCATTAGATAAACTGAAGGAGGCATTTAACATTTTTTGTCGAGAAGGACTTACATTAAATCTAAAAAAATGTGCCTTTCTACAAACAACCGTGAACTACTTAGGATTTGAAATCCAACAAGGAACAGTAAGACCGGGCGCTGATAAAATACGAGCCGTAGAAGAATTTCCAACGCCAACCAATGTACATAATGTTCGACAATTTCTAGGATTGACTGGATATTTTAGACATTTTGTGGAAAACTTTGCAACAATTGCCAAACCTCTGACAACGCTAACTAAAAAGAATGTTCTTTGGCAATGGACAGACAAAGAACAAGAATCGTTTTCCAAGCTACAGTCGACACTGGTTAGTAGACCTATCTTGGCTTTATTTGACCCAGGAGCTTCGACAGAGGTTCATACAGACGCCAGTCAATTAGGACTTGCAGGTATCCTCTTACAACAACATACAGACGGACGTCTGCACCCAATAGCTTATTACAGCAGACAAACTTCTGACACTGAACAAAAGTATCATTCGTGTGAGCTTGAAACGCTTGCTGTCGTAGAAAGCTTAAGAAAATTTAGGATTTATCTGCTAGGAATTACATTCGCAGTCGTAACAGACTGTAATTCTTTGAAAGCGGCTAGTAAAAAGAAACAGCTTGTCCCTAGAATCGCACGATGGTGGTTAGAATTGCAAGAATTTACTTTTGAAGTACACTATCGACCAGGAGATAGGATGAAACATGTAGACGCACTTAGCCGGAACCCTTGTAAAATAGAGTCAATGAAGAATCAAGTTATGGAACACATTTTTCAAATTAGTGAGGCCGATTGGGTACTTTCAGCACAACTAACGGACGGAAAAGTCAAAGACATTCATAGGATATTGTCAAAACCGCCCCAAACCGAATATGAAAAACATATTTATAAAAACTATTGTTTACGAGATGGACGAGTATATCGTATTACGGTTAAAGGTATTCTATGGCTGGTGCCAACAGGAATGAGACAACGCGTACTGAAAGCTGCACATGACGACTTTGGTCATTTTGGGATAGATAAAACCCTCAAGCGACTTTGTGAAAATTACTGGTTTCCTAAGATGCGTAACTATGTAGAAAAATATATCTCCTGTTGCATACCTTGTCTATACAACAAACGTAACACCGGCAAAAAGGAGGGATTTCTGCACCCTATTCCCAAAGGCGTAGAACCATTACAAACTTTTCACGTGGATCATTTAGGACCTTTTCCCAAATCAAAAAGAGGAAATTGTTACCTCATAGTCGGGATTGATGCTTTTACCAAATTTGCGTTTCTACGAGCAGCTAAAAATACTCGAACTAAATACGTCATAGATTATTTTAAAGATATTTTTGCAACCTATGGCGTTCCAAAAACTCTAATATCTGACCAGGGCAGCTCTTTCACTTCAAATCAATTCAAGTCGTTTTGCAAACAAAACAACATTAGACACATTATTAATGCGGTGGCCACACCGAGAGCAAATGGGCAAGTGGAACGGCTAAATAGTACCGTACTGGCAGCACTTTTACCGTCTGTTCCCGAAGAAGAACTCTGGGATGAGCAAGTACGTTCAGTCCAGTTTGCCATTAACAATGTTGAAAACAAATCAACAGGAAAAACCCCCAGCCAGCTGATGTTTGGTTTTTCCCCGCGCAATAGTACTGACGCTCTACTGATAGATGAAGTCAAGCAAATTCCAAATATAATAGAAAATTTAGTAGCAATACGAGAAGAGGCAGCAGGAAAAATTCAATTAGCCCAAGTTAGACAAAAACTACACTTTGACAGAAGAAGAAAGAAACCGAAAACATATAAGGAAGGAGATTTAGTAGTCATTATTAAACAAACACCTTCCACGGGTACAAGTCGCAAACTAGCTCCTACGTATAGTGGTCCAATGGTAATTAAAACTGTTCTACCAAATGATCGATACCTAGTCAAAGATATGATCGGTTCACATCGTACTGTCCGAACCTCTAAGTATGAAAAGGTTATCGCTGTTGATCGAATGCGTCCATGGAGTACGCCTGGAGGAGTTTCGGATCAAACTGATGATGGTGCAGAGAATGATGAAGATGGAGTTCCGATGTCTTCAGACGAGGAACGTGACTATCTCGGGATGAGATAATCGCAGGATGACCGACTGTAAGAACCATATTTTTATTTTACTCTAATATTACGGCAACACCTCACAGACCGTATGAACCGTTTCTATGAACCAAAGTATAAACAGAACCCGAATATCGGAGATTTTATTATTTTAACGGGTAGTAAATATGTCATGTGGCCATGTGGGCACTTGTGAAGTCTACCACCCTCTTCCCGATAATCTCGCTTAGATCGAGGCTTTTGGGCATTTGCTTTAAGGAAATATTAATAATCGAGTATTAGTGAAACGTTGAGGTCGGTTGTGGTGTTGCTTGTGCGTGAATTTTGCCAGAGAGGTGAGTTTTCTCACGGAGTTCCTCTTATTACCTGTTGAATTGAATGTTTTACAATTAATATTGAATTAATGACGCCGAGTGGTTGAGCGGTCTATGTTAAGTTTATTCTGTACTATTCTGTTCTATTCCATTCCTATTTTGGCGGAATGTTTGAGCCGTCGGACGTATGAGCCTGCGATGGGCTTGAGTGTATACTCCGTTCATATCCTAGCAGTACGTGTGTGCCTGCGATGGGCTTGAAATACACCGTCTGTCTCCTATTCTATTTGAACCCTTCAGTACCTCCCGAACCACTTAGCGAAATATAGTACTCGTGGGTGACAGACACGTAGTACACTAATTGCAAAAGCTATCTAAATTCTTAATAATTTAATTAACATGTTTCTTACTCGTGTTAAAGGTAAAAACAGGGGCTCAGGTTACTTTTTAATTACAGGTATGACACGGCACTGCTCCTTAGACTAGTAACAGACCCAGAATAGTCTACAATCATATATTAATTATTTAACTGATTAATTATGTAAGTACTACACTTTTAGTTATCTGAGAGTTATCGTTGGTTAAGCTAAATGTTTAATGTAAACGCCCCTGGCAGTGAGTCCTCTCGGTTTGATCTCTTTATTAACAAAGCAAAACAAAATGAAGCTCACAATAAAGAGATCAAACCGAGAGGACTCACTGTCAGGGGCGTTTACATTAAACATTTAGCTTAACCAACGATAACTCTCAGATAACTAAAAGTGTAGTACTGACATAATTAATCAGTTAAATAATTAATATATGATTGTAGACTATTCTGGGTCTGTTACTAGTCTAAGGAGCAGTGCCGTGTCATACCTGTAATTAAAAAGTAACCTGAGCCCCTGTTTTTACTTTAACACAAGTAAGAAACATGTTGATTAAATTATTAAGAGTTTAGATAGCTTTTGCAGTTAGTGTACTAGGTGTCTGTCACCCACGAGTACTATATTTCGCTAAGTGGTTCGGGAGGTACTGAAGGGTTCAAATAGAATAGGAGACAGACGGTGTATTTCAAGCTCATCGCAGGCACACACGTACTCCTAGGATATGGACGGAGTATACACTCAAGCCCATCGCAGGCTCATACGTCCGGCTAGGATACAGACAGTACATTTCAAGCCCATCGCAGGCACACACGTACTGCTAAGATATGATAAGGACGGAGTATACGCTCAAACCCATCGCAGGCTCATACGTCCGACGGCTCAAACATTCCGCCAAAATAGGAATGGAATAGAACAGAATAGTATAGAATAAACTTAACATAGACCGCTCAACCACTCGGCGTCATTAATTCATTATTAATTGTAAAACATTCAATTCAACAGGTAATAAAAGGAACTCCGTGAGAAAACTCACCTCTCTGACAAAATTCACGCACAAGCAACACCACAACCGACCTCAACGTTTCACGAATACTCGACTATTAATATTTCTTTAAAGCAAATGCCCAAAAGCCTCGATCTAAGCGAGATTATCGGGAAGAGGGTGGTAGACTTCACAAGTGCCCACATGGCCACATGTGTGAGACCTATGTAGGACGCGGTCCCTCATTTACGTCGCGGGTGCTTAAATGAACGATGCATTCCTTAGTTTTGTTTAGTCTAGGATCTAAGGCCGATATTATGTTAATATAAACAACTGGCCTAAAGGCATGGGAAAACGGGAAGGGTCGAGAATCAAGTACGAACACTCATAGAGCTTGGTCGATCGGTTTTAGCTCAGGTTAATTGTTAACGTTACATATACGTACTTACATATTATTATTATTATAAAGTGTTTCTAAATCAATAGTTGTTTAATTTGGTTACAACACATGACATATTTACTACCCGTTAAAATAATAAAATCTCCGATATTCGGGTTCTGTTTATACTTTGGTTCATAGAAATGTTGTAACCGAATTAAACAACTATTGATTTAGAAACACTTTATAATAATGATAATAATAATATGTAAGTACGTATATGTAACGTTAACAATTAACCTGAGCTAAAACCGATCGACCAAGCTCTATGAGTGTTCGTACTTGATTTTTGACCCTTCCCGTTTTCCCATGCCTTTAGGCCAGTTGTTTATATTAACATAATATCGGCCCTAGATCCTAGACTAAACAAAACTAAGGAATGCATCGTTCATTTAAGCACCCGCGACGTAAATGAGGGACCGCGTCCTACATAGGTCTCACAGTTCGGCCATCCTGACAGAAGTTCGTCCTCGAATTCACCTGCATATGCCCTGCAGAAGCCATCGTGTAGATGTCCGAGCCATGCGACGAGGAATCCAGGTGTTTGTATCAGCAGCGTCTTAACCACATCAGATGCTCTTTGACCTAAGTGGAATCCAGGTGTAGGCCTTCATTGTCGCTTGCAGTTGTGGTGATTTGGAATAAAGAGAAAGAACATAATATTAGATCAAACACATAGTAGCTATCCTTTTTTTTCCTTTTTGTCTTTGTTGTTTTTGTTGCCAACATTTCTTTTTAAACCCTCCTTGTTCTTGTTTATATTAACATATCATATGCTTCAACTCACTAACACATGAGGTCAGCTATATGCAAATTCACATACCTCTACATCTATCAACATGATAGGCTTCCACTATTACCATCAACACATGATCAATAGTGGGCATCTATTACATTGCAAGGTAATAGGCTTCCGATCACACACGGGCATTTGGTCACGGGCATCTCAAATTAGCAAACGCCAATTCTTGCACCAATGACCAAGCTTCTGAACGTCAGGTTCGCCAGTGAACACAATCACACAGTCAATGTCAAAAGTACCCCCTTTAATTCATAATTGTAACCCCTCGTACCCTGTACCTCCCCTCCCTATTTAAAGAAAACCCCATTTGTAGACAAAAACTGAGACGATTTTGCGCACCCACAAAACAGCCATTCAGGATTTTACGAGTACTCTTCCCCACTCCTCAATTAAAATGAATTAAAAGAGGGCATCCTATCTGTACCACTCCAACAGATCGGGCTTCAAGAAATATGCACCTATGAGCATATTTGAAGAATATACTCATAGTTACAAATATCTTGGCTTTCACATCTTCCATGTGAGCATTCGGTTTTCGCAAACAAACCGAGCTTCTGAATTTTATAAATTCAGGTTTTTCTACTAGAACAAGTACCATATTGGAGCAGAAAAAGAAATGTTAGCTAAGGGCCAATTGTCATAATCAAAACTCACATAGGTTGCGATGCCTGGTCATTTAATACAATCCAGGGCTTTAAACTGTCTATTGCAACAATAGAAATCGATGTTCTGGTACCACGCAGATCTCGTACAACGTATCTGTCATTTGTCAAACATTTTATGATCCTAAAGGGGCCCTTGAACTTAGGTAGTAACTTTTTCGGTCCCGCATTTGACCCAGAATCCGTTTTACGTACCATTACGAGGTTATTGTCCTTAAAGGCGCTAGGGGGTTTACGTTTTGCATCGAAATGACGTTTAGCTTTAATTTGTTTGCCCTTGATCTTATTTGACACTTGAGCTCTCAAAACAGATAAATTTTCTGAAGCTAGACTATCTCTAATAACATGAATAAGTTTGCGTCTGCAATGGGTTTCGGATTCAGACCAATTATTATTGCCGATATATGCCGATTTTTTTTGTGGTACTATTTTTTGAAGAGTTAATGAGAAACTGGATCAGTTTTAGATGAGAGTCCCAGTTTGTTTCACTAGTGTCATTAACACTGTAACACCTTAACGAGTTTAAAATTGTAGAGTTTACCGTTCGCATTGACCATTTGCCCTAGGTGTTGCAACTGCGTTTTTAATATGTTTTATTCCAAACTCTTTGCAAAAATCCTGCATCTTTTTTGACGTAAATGCGGAGTCTCTGTCTGAAATAATTCTACTGGGTGGTCCAAAAAGAAATATAAAATTATTTAAGGCACTCAATACATATTTGACGCTAGTATTACGAACAGGTTCTATGAAAACAAACTTACTAAAGGCGTCTACCACCACGAAAATATGAGTATTTTTACGTTTTGATGTTTACAAAAGGACCTAAATGATCAACATGTATTGTTTCAAATGGTACCACGGCTTTGGGAATCGGGTGGAGGAAGCCAGGTTTACTTCCTGACGTGTCTTTCATGTAAAGGCAATTTAGGCAGGCTGAGACATACTTTTTTACAAAAGTAGCCATTTTACTAAACCAATAATTTCTACGAATTCTTTCCAAAGTCTTTTCGAAACCAAAGTGGCCAGCATCGTCATGATTCAGTCGACGTATTAGCCATCTACAGGATGTTGGAAGTACCCACTTAAGGTTATGATTAATTTTGCGATATAAAATATTGTTTTTGAAAAAGGAATTTTCAAAGTAATTTTTGTTATGGGCGTTCCTTTCAGTCTGGAGAATTTTTATGATATTTTCTAATTTTTCATCTTGGGACTGTACAGCTATGATCCATTCTGACTCCGTGAGGTTAACTATATGGGATATTAAGTGACTTTCTGGGAGCGGATGCCTACTAAGATAATCAACTAGGCCCATTTTAATTCCTGGTCGGTATTTGATATCAAATGTGAATTCCTGAATTTCAAGCCACCAGCGAGCAATTCTGGGAAATAAATCTTTTTTTGTTGCCGAAGCTCTAGCCTCTGCGATACACCGATTGCGCAGCAATTTTGAAACGTTTGCCGAGAAGATAAGTGCGAAAGTGCCTAAGGAAAAACATGACTGCCATAGTCTCTAACTTTTAAGAATGATAGCTACTCTGTTCATATATCATCTTTACCTTGATTGAAATTGGGAACGTTCTCCCACGAAAAAAAAAATTCATACTGACCTCGCTTTATCTTCTAATTACCGCTATTTCTCTTTGAAGATCAGCAAGCTGCAGTGGTATGGAAAGTTGAGGTGTGAGCGAACGTCCATTTCCACTTGTGGACATTGTTGATGAAGTTGACGGACTTTACTCTGTAGCGCCACAGCCCCTGATGTGCTTTTGCTGACGCGACGACTTGCCTCCATCCAACTCGGTCGGTCATAAGCTCCGTACCATTTTCGACGCCCAGTTTTCTCAGATCCGCAGCGATGTTGTCTCACCATCTCAATCTGGCTCTTCCAAGTGGTTTCTTCCCATGTGGGGCTTTCTTCCATACCAGTCGTATTAGCCTATCTTCGGGTTGCCCACGCACGTGTCCTGCCCATCTATCTCTTGAATTTGGCACTTTTTTTTAATGAATCGCACAACACTAAACTTTGTATTAATAGTTCACCCAGAATAGTTTAAAAAGTGTCACATCTTCGAATTAAAAAAAAACTACTAATTTATACTGCTGTGATCGCGAATTTTGGCAGATCCCACTTCTGACAATTGTTGTAACCGAATTAAACAACTATTGATTTAGAAACACTTTATAATAATGATAATAATAATATGTAAGTACGTATATGTAACGTTAACAATTAACCTGAGCTAAAACCGATCGACCAAGCTCTATGAGTGTTCGTACTTGATTTTTGACCCTTCCCGTTTTCCCATGCCTTTAGGCCAGTTGTTTATATTAACATAATATCGGCCCTAGATCCTAGACTAAACAAAACTAAGGAATGCATCGTTCATTTAAGCACCCGCGACGTAAATGAGGGACCGCGTCCTACATAGGTCTCACAGAAACGCTTAATACGGTCTGTGAGGTGTTGTTGCCGTAATATTAGAGTAAAATAAAAATATGGTTCTTACATTCCTGTCCGGCGATATTGATATAACTTGATATAAGGATTTATTGAACACGTATAAGAAAATACACTGGAGAAATGAATAAAATACGGATGGTAATTAAATATGAGAATACAACAAATGAATCGTCTTATCGGCTTTATACGTATTTGGGCAAAAATGCGTCGCGTCTCGAACTGCAAATTAAGCCCCGTCTTTCGTCGTCTACTCGTCGTTGTGATCTGTTTTTTTATAAACCGAAAAGCTTAAACAAACCTTGAAATCTCCGAATATAAGAACTCGATAGAAACAAGGCGTTTTGCTGACGCTCGAGTTGCTAAAACAAAAAGCTCTTTTAAAGTTCATAACCGGAGCGGCATTCTCTTTTGTCGAATAATACGATACCTATAATGATTTAATAGTTTCTACGGATAAGAAAAAATAACATTGAAAGCTTGCAGTTCCGAGGACCGAAAATATGGATTCCCAGATATAATTAGTTTTAAGTAATACAAAATTTACAGGTTGTTTGAAACTGAATAGGGTAAGCCAGCAGAAGAGTTTTGAACTCTCATTTGAAGAAGGTAACAAATACAAGTGTAGAGTTAAGCAATATTTGTGCTGTCGGTCGGATGACTTAAGTGGTAAAACAACATTTTTCAATATATTTAGGAAAATATATAAAATGATTAAACAGCACTAAAAGTTATGTAAAACAACTTACACAAGGTAAAACAAGACTATTTGTCAACAATGGGCGCCTGTAGGTCTCTGATCGGGATGACACGTCTGTAAGTGAATAAAACGTACCTGAGCAACTAATTCAGCAATTAAGAGATTAACATTAAAAATGTAAAGTTCGGTCTTTTCTGGCTATTTTAGCCCGGGAGCATGTGACCGATTAATAGTATAAACAGCAAGTGATTTCAATAAAAATCATAACAAACACGATAAACTTACTTTTTGATGCTTCTGTGGGTCATAACGATGCCATCAATCGGTGGTTTTAGTATAATTCAAATAGAGACGTCGATAGAGAAGGCTCGGGAAATATGCACATGAAAATAATGAAACAGTTACTGTTCTGCATCAAAATAACAATAAATCATACTACTCACAGGGGGTCCGAAGCACCCCCGCGTCGGGCCTCTCTTGCCCTACTAACTCTATCAGTCCATGTACCATCTAGTACTAATATACCCTCGTAACATGGACCAGGGAAAATGTAAAAATAAATAATATAAATGCTCTCAATATAAAACATCTGATGTTACTGATGTTACCTTCTGATCTTCGACAACTAGCTAGTGCCCCCCTAAAATTTATTAGTAAACGAGTTGAGGCTCGCACCCGAGAACTCAGAAGCTGCTAAGCAGTGAGTATCTCTAACCAGCAGGTACGGTCATCAGGCTGACACTACATACCCGCTAGTGTCGACTGGGGAGCATAAGAGATACCCCCAAAACTCTTATGTATCGGCAACGCCAGAAGCAAAGTACTATCCCCACCCCTCGGGGTGTCGCCGGGGTTTTTCCTCATCAGTATATGCATATACATTATCAACAACAAAAACAACAAAAACAACAAAACAACTTTGCCTAGGTCTTACCAACTTAACACCCCCCTTCGGTTGGGCCCCCAACTACTTATCACACACCGCTACTTTCACGGAACCACTCCCTTTCGATGCCGGCACCATTCTCGTCTTTTTCGCTCAATCTCGCACACATCCAACATTCACCCTCTCTTCCCTCCTACATTCCAGAGCCCCCCTGTATTCTAGGCATGTGTCCCTTATTCCTCTTATCGACTTTGGTCTCCAGTTTTACCATTTCACTTTTACCAGTATTTAATTATCTTGAGACGTAGGCCTGACTGAATTAGGTTATTAAAACAGCTAGAGTAAGCAAAAGTTGCATATTGATTATAAGCGAATTAATGGGAATATAAAAGTAGTAATTAAGTTTATAAAAATAGCGAAATATTGAAATATATATAGAATCCTTAAAGTCAAAAAAAAATAGATTTTACATGCTATTACATTATCCCCATTTGCGAGGATCACAAAATGAGAGTAGAAAGATTTATCAGAAACAGAAGACATATTAATGTCTGACATAGCATTCTTATAGACTGCTGTTATCTTTACAACTTTAAAGATTCATAACATGCTCATAACTGAGACATAACAAAATACTTCCGGTTCTTCGGCATTAAGGGTCAACTCGCGAAATGCCTCTCCGGAAGAAAGCTAGCTAGTGTTTTACATGGTAAATAGTCAAATTGCGCGCACTAAGGTACTAAGGGTCAACTCGCGAAGTACCCACTCTTTAACACTAGCAGTGTGAAGGGTCAACTCGCGACACACTCAAACAAAAGAGTCAAACTGTCAACTTTAACAAAAGACAATATAGATGATCTGTCAGTCATTTACTGACGATCTTTATAACAAACTATTGCAATATTTATAGGAATAATTAATTGAGAAAGTATAGAGTATTGTGCACAATTAAGTGAAATAATACAATAGCTAAAATTAGTTACTCTGTGAGCTAAACTCACCTCATTACTTCAAATATGGAACCAGGCACAAAAGAACACACACAAGCTTCACTAACTGTCTTAACAAAACTGTTGGTGTGGTGCATGGTTTAGGTAAAGAGCCCTCTCGTTAATTTTAATGTTCTGAGAAAGTCATAGGCGATTCTCGCCCTTAAAAACTCATAAATTAGATAAACGGTCGAGTTACACTTTCCAGCTAACATCAACAAACACCTGTGGCTCTTGAGCACAATGTCGAAGATAACGTTGGCCTTTTTTTCTTTTAAGCTTGATTTTTGTTTGAATATTGGAATATAATTTTACTGTGAAATTAGTACTTCTTACAACTTTAAGAAGAAAAGTATGTACTTAGGTGCTGTTAATAAAAAAAAATTCAAATAAGTATCTGTTTCCATTGTTTTATTCAACTGTTAAATTTAACTGTAACTGTTAAAAACTATAACCAAAATAAATTTTAGCTTAGTGATGATCAAAAAAAGGTCTACAAACAAATTTTTTTCTTTAATTTCTGTTTATAGTATTCGAGAAATGTTATCTCTTTTAATTATCCCCATAATATTATCGACTCCAGCATTTCCATTGTCATTCCCTTCAAGATTGTCATCAACATTGACTACATTATCATCAGCCCAGTTATCCCCATTTAAATAACAGAAGTTATGTAGAATGCAGCAAGCAGAAATGATGTTGACAGTTTTTTCGATTGAATTCACATTAATGTATTTTAGTATCCTCCATCTTCCTTTCAGCAGGCCAAATGAATGCTCGACTATAATTCTTGTTCGGCTGTGGGCAATGTTATGATTTCGTTGTGGTTGATTTAAAAGTCTCTCATCTCTGAAAAACAAATTGTGGCTTAAAAACTAATTTAACAGATTGAGCATCACTCATGGATATAGTCTAGCATATGAACAGTTACCTTGAGCATAACTCATGGTTATAGTTTAGCATATGAACAGTTACCTGACTTTACTGCATGTTGAAGAACCAGTACTAATTGAAAAAGATGCTTACCCAATATAAGGTTTCATAATGCAATTTGAAAGAGGATAAGCTTTATCTCCAATCAAATGATATTCTTCTAAAGGAAAATATTGTCTTAATTGTCCATTGGTTGCTACATCCATGTATAACTGAGAATTTCGAAATATCTGTTTGAATATTTAATTGTAAGTTTACCATAATCAAATTTTTCTATATCAACTCACCCGCGGATCATGCACAGAACCTGGAAACCCTACAACAATATTTGTGAATATTTTGTTGTGGGTACAGACTGCTTGCATTTTGATACTATGGTTTTCATTCTTATCAATATAACTGGCTTGGTCATTTACTGGAGCCTTAAATCGTATATTTGAGCCATCTATAGCTCCAATAACTCCTAAAAGGTATAATTTATGTAGATATAGTTGCATAATATATTTATGATTCGAGAAAGTATTTACCGGGATATCCACATCCATTTCTAAATCCTTCCTCAATGTACTGAAAACTCTTCCATAGTTTTTGGCCACACTATGTACTATTTAACAAATTCAATATTTTATCCAGTATTTTTGAAGTAACTGTATATACAGTAAAAAGGGCAACATTAAATTTTTCCGATACACTTAGTAATGTTTCCCCTTTTCTTAACCACCAAAGTGTAATTAATAGTTGGATTTTACCAGGAACAGGAATACCTCCTCCTTGATAAGTAGTATGATGATCCACATCAGGACCCTGCATTTTACTCCACAATTTTTGAGAGGTTTCTTGGGTCATGCGGAATAGATTAAAAAAGTCATTTTCCAAGTAGAGACCTATCCACTTTTCATTAAAACCTCCGATCCGAACATGGGAAAAATTGTAAAATAGCAAAAAAAAGGGCAGCCCTTTAAGAACAATGCTTGAAGTGGAGACATATGTCTCCAAACTTTGTATTATTGCTTGGTTAGCCTCGTTACTGTTACCTTCCATTAACACGCAAACGAATTTTTGTGGATTTTTATTCATGGCCTTATGTTTTAAGTATATGTACAAAACAGAAAAATAACTGTATACAAATACTTTTGCTGCACTTCTAACGTTTTGGAAAAAATTATCAAAACTCAACCAAATCAAAATAAAGAAAAAGAAGTGCGCCGTTAAATACACCTTGGGAATGTTTTTAAAACCGGTTTGAAAGTTGACAGTTCTGACGTCATTATGTCACACGAAAATGAAAAGAATTCAAACCGTTTTGAATCGTATTGTCACGAAAAAATGCCTCAGGTTTAGTTTAATTAACTCTTTGTAGAAACTAAAAGCCACTCTATAAGTTATCGATATTTTCAGCCCCCTTAATGTTTCACAACACTTTCTGGACTTCGGACTTTTATTCCGAAGTCCAGAAATCCGGATGATGCACTTAACTGATTTCGATAAAATTCGGCAATTTGTCAACCGGGGCCCAGGGATGGATAAAACTGTACAACTAAAAGAAGTAAGCAAAAGTCTGAACGACTATGATGGTTTCAAAGAGAGTTATGCTAAAACAGCATTGGTGAATATAATGAAAGTGTTTTAGTTCCTACTAAAAGAGGTTTTTTTTTTTATGGAGGGTACCTGATTTTACGATTAAACTTGTAGGATTAATATTATTAAAATGCTGCTCTTTGAGGGTTGCAAATCGTAAAAAAAGGTTTTTCTATTTTCTGGATATATTAGTCAAAAAATAATGTATAAAATGACTCCAACACCAATAATAAAGATATCGTATAAAAATATAAATTCACAAAGTAAACATAATAGTATATTATACAACAAGCATTTAATGAGAGTCGTTATTCTCGAGGGTAACGTTTGAGCCCACGAGCGAAGCGAGTGGCACAAGTTGCCCGAGGGAATAACGCTCATTAAATGCGCGTTGAATACTATACTTTATCCACGACCAAGATTCTGGGTTTTCTCAAATATGATAGGTTATAGGTGCCACAAAGATAATTCACAATTTTAAAACCACGACCACGACTGGTTTCGCTATTCAATGGCGCGACGTTTGATGCGTCTTGTCTAAGATGACGGTCTAGTCACCCGCGCATGTCACCGCATGTTCATTTCAATGCTACGAGGGTGGACGGTAAATTACCTCATTTTATGGCCTATTTTAAGTATTTTTCAGTGAAAGGTACATATTTTAGTGAAAAAGAGATACTGTAACCTACATTTGCAATACATCCTAATAGAAGGATAATTATTTGAATGAACCAGTGGTAACTACCGATTTCATGTTTAGGGCGGTTTACTTTTTGAGTTGTCAGTTGCCTACGACATGTTTCGTTTCCATGACAACTCATTATTCACTTGTGAATAATGTTCATTATTCACAAGTGAATAATGATTATCGTTAGTCTCGAGAATGTACAAGAAAAATGTGATTATTATAGTATGGTCGTGGATAAAGCTTATTTATAACATAAAGTATACATGTAAATATTTCTTTTCGCGGGTACTCGTGGTAACAATAATTGTTTTATCTTTTATCACAGTAAGTACTTTTCTTATTAAGGCGCAGGAATATTAGCTGGTTTTTTTTCTATGATTCCTGAACAGCAGCAATTATGTTTGCTAAAGCGGTTCGCGCGTCCGACGCAGGGAGCTCGTTTAACACCTTAAGAGCTGCTTGTGAGTGTTCTTTTTGCAAGTTCTTGGTTAACTCTAATCCGGGGCCTTCCAAAACCTACGTTGTTGTAATTGTCAGGAAAATTTCAGGGACGACGTGAGTTAACTCACCTCTTTTCTTAGCAACTCGTAGTCCACGTCGTCAACATTTTCAAATCCCTTTTCTATGTGCTCGTACAGTTCGGGTTTATGTTGAAGAGTAAACATAAGCGGGGCGCACACTAAACTAAATGGCCCCCCGGATCCTACACATCAATTGAAACTTGTCCACAAATCAATAAAAATCATTTTTGAGGCACTCACCAGGCTGAAATGGTTCCCGGTCCAAACATGCTTGCCAGGCTAATGCCAGGTGTTTGCCGAAAAGGTATCCTTTTTCTTGAAGGTCTTCAGAATGGCCTGCTAGTTTCAAAGTCCCTTGGCACGACTTTCCAAGAAGCGAACCTAAGGAAATATTGAGTAACATATTATGAGCTACTATCATCAGTAAAGCTAACTTAGTGCCACTTTTGTGTTCAAGTCAAATTTAAACCCTCCCTGAAGTTTAAACTCCAGATTTGACATGTATTACATTGTTAATATACCAAAATCTTTCGTTTATCTTTAATTTTAACTTTACACTGAAAAAATTGAAGCTGTGTTGTCGACCGTTAATCGACAAGGAATGGATTTTCTCAGGTGATCGGTCAGCCTCTTTTACCACTTTTAAACTTTTACGCTGAAAGTAAAAGTGATCCTTAGGGGAAAAGAAAAATTGTCTGTTAGGAGAAAAGGAGATTGTTACTTTGAATGGCTGGTAAGTAAGTGACAAAACCAATGTATGTAAATCGAACACTCACCAGCATTCAAAACGTGCCGTAACGTCCATTCAGCCTGTGCGTTTCCCAAAGCTTCACTGACCACTAAAGGCTCCAAATTGTTCTCAGTAAATTGTTTATACTCGACCTGGTTTGGTTTAGGTTTTGCAGGTAATGGATTGTTTTGTTTGTCTCTTGGTCCCACAAACTCGGCCTCAGCCAAGTCCCTGACCGCCGAACTCATCAATTCCACCAAGTCTTGGTTTCTAAGATTCGCCAACTCGATACAACTGTTGCTCAACAAGTAGTCCCCGCTCAGTAGTGCTATTTTGTTTCCAAACATCATGTCCCCACTGGCGTCCACATTATTCGGAGGTTGCAAATTTACAAGGCCCTTGTGAACCAAGTGACTTGTTCTGATCATTTCTGTGACCTCGGCTAAGGCCCGCTGGTTGTGTAGTACCCCTAAACATAAAACTTATTTTTCCCTTTTGTATTAGAAGGAAAATAAGTAATTCTTCACCTGCTGCTTTGTCTTGTTCCATATCTGGAATATCTGCAGAATGGCCGGCAGCTTTAGATATCAATAAGACAATCAAGCCCCATGCTTGCATGTTATTTTTGCCATTATAAAGAAGACCTCTACAAGGAATAACTTAGCTTAAGGGGCGTATTGAAATAAAACTTGGTTTATCCAGCTTCCTATTGCTCTTCTGAGTTCTACTCCTAATTCAACAAATGTAATTAAAAGGACACACAAAGTTTACAACAAAAAATTGTATTTGTCTACATTTGACAAACTTTAAATGAAAACTGAAAAAACCCTGAGGAAAAACTCAATAATGGTCGAAACATCGAAAGTTTCATAAATGCGAAGTAGCTCTTTTTGTTCTACACTTCCGACTAATTGAAATTATGTAAAACATATACAGAGTGATTCGAATTTTTTTTTCGTACATATTTTAAGCGCGTATTCTTGAGGCTAAAACAAGACTTTGTTTCTTTTAAGCATAAGTCTGCAAATTCATCATTACCGACCTACAGAGCATTAAAACTTTTAATAGTTTTTCAATTTTTCCCAGAATCTCTAATTTTTGAAATATTTAGCCCAAATTTGGAACATAAGTTACTCTGTAGGTATTGCCTTTATCGTTAGACAGAAAACTTTCGAAGTCTACAGGGTGATTGTTCTTCAGGAGTAGGACAGGCTTTAGCTCTTTTAATTTTTTTTGTGGTATGTTGCTGACCTCCTTTAAAACAAGGGATTGATTTAGACATTCTCTTGACTCTTTTTCAGATCCGCCACTGTTTTCAAATAAAAAAATAAAACATGATTTCAAGTATCTACCAAAATTAAACATCTGATTAGGCAATAAGCAATATGAAGCTGGATAACTTCGTCCTAAAACTCATAATTTAATAACTCAATTCAATGAGATTTTTGGTTTTTAAATATGTTTAAACCATAAGTTTTTTTTAAATTTTTAGTTGGTGCTTGTAAATCTTGTCATCATGTCATCTTGATTTTTTGATTTATTGCAAGTGACTCGTGGAATCATTGAGAAATAAGAAAAAAGATTGTAAATTTATGCCAAAATTGATGCAAAAACTTTCAGGAAAGCTGGAAATATATTTACAGTAATGCCAAACGTCTGGGCTTATCACTAAGTGCGGTCGCACATAGAAATTAAATAAAACAAGCTTCTGTAAGAAAACAATATCAAGCTGCATAACTTCTCTATGAACCTAAAACTTGTAATTTAGGTATAAACTCAAGAAAGAAAGATTGTAATTTTATGTCAAAATTGATGCAAAAACTTTCCAAACTTACAGGAAAGCTGGAAATATATTTACAGTAATTGAGTAATGCCAAATGTCTGGGTTTATCATTAAGTGCAGTTGCACATAGAAATGAAATAAAAGAAGCTTATGTGAGAAAACAATATCAAGCTGGATAACTTCTCTATGAATCTAAAAGTTGTAATTTATTAACTCAATTCAGCAAGGTTTTTGGTTTTAAAATATTGATAAATCCCAAATTTTTTTTCTAGTTGATGCTTGTAAACCTTATAAATCTCAATTTTTTATTTTTTCTTCTTTATTTTTTTTAGTAGCTTATGGTTTAGAGAACAGATTAAAAAAGAAAACAGATTTCTAAATATATACTTAACAATGGATTAGGTGTCCAAAAAGAAAACACCTTGGTGCGAAAAGAATCTAAACCCTACTCTTAAACTTGCTGGCTAACCATCTAATCTTAAACCTTTAATAAAATAAAACTATACCTACTTGTTTTTTACTACTTACTTTTGGGTGAAGCCTCATTCACTTTTGGGCCCGATTCGTTTGTTGTTGGAGAAGGAATTTCGCACTATTCACAGTAAAATAACTACGAATAACAATTTACCCTAGAAAGGGCTCAGACGAATCGACCTGGTTAACGTTTCGGCAACTTGTCTGCTGCCTTCTTCAAAGTTGTTAATTGATTGCAACTTACAAGTTGCCGAAACGTTAACCAGGTCGATTCGTCCGAGCCCTTTCTAGGGTAAATTGCTATTTGCAGTAATTTTACTGTGAATAGTGCAAAAT
The DNA here is from genome assembly GCA_951812265.1 of Taphrorychus bicolor. Taxonomy (NCBI): domain Eukaryota; kingdom Metazoa; phylum Arthropoda; class Insecta; order Coleoptera; family Curculionidae; genus Taphrorychus; species Taphrorychus bicolor. Next base: position 46,500,954 of record OX638300.1, on the reverse strand, counting down.
TCCTTCTCCAACAACGAACGAATCGGGCCCAAAAGTGAATGAGGCTTCACCCAAAAGTAAGTAGTAAAAAATGAACTTTCCACCTCAAAGATTTAGGAGTTATCTATACCTACTTGGCTGTTTTCAACAGTGGATGATTAGACCCAACCAATTTCCTCAAATGCAGGGCCACATTGGCAATTTCATCGCTCAACAACCATCTTAAACTCAAAAACGAAGTTGGATAACCGACAATCTTTTCTGCTTCACTCACTGCCCTGTTCCAATCAGGTTTCTTTTCTTGGACCAGCTTTTGGCCCTGAATTTCAGATGACATGCATCTTGTAGTCATCAGCACATGTATTCTTGGTGCAGGGGAAGTAACACACAACTGTCTTCTTAAATTTGTGAGGAATAACTTGGATAGAGACATCAGGAAGCCGTGTGATTAATATTATTTTACAAAATGTCTTCAGGATGGCCATGGAACCACTAGAAAGCGGTCGCCGTTGAAGGTGAAAGTTGACCTCCTTATTTGCATTTTAATTAGTAGTTCCCATCTACTGAATTTAAATAGGTTCAAAACTTTAGGAAAATCGGTGAGGCGCGTAAGCAATTTTAAGTCAAATTGTAGGGATTATTCATAAGTTACTGATTTGTGTATTTTGTTATATTTTAAAGTTTAATAAGTTAATTAAATTTTTTTATTCCAAAAACATAACCAAAGAAATTGAAAATGTTGCAAAATATACAGCCTTTTCGGTTGGCCGCTCTAAGAGCGTACCCATCGTTACATTCTTATTGAAAAAACAAAGGATGGGAATACTCTGCGCTCCAGAGCTGTCACCCGAAAACGCTATTAGAAATTTTCTGTCACGTCATTATATCACTTGTCAGTATTTCATGACAGCGGCCTCATAACACAGGCAACACACATTACACTCAGGCGAGCTGGGGCATTATTCTATAGGAAAGAGTGAAAGTGAGAATTGCTGGCCAGTGGAATTCGTCAACAGAATTTTTCGACCAATCAAGGTTGTCAAAATTCTCACATTCACTTTCACTCTTTCCTATAGAATGAGCGTCCTGAAATCGAATTAAAATTTTGAAGAATTAGAAAAAATATGGCATTTTTGCTTTCGTGGTGGGAAGATTTATGATCTTTTTTTTTTTTAGAGAGTGAGAGGTGTGGATTTCCAATTCAATCATTCAGCAAAACAAGTAAATTCTTAAACTTTATTTGAAAGAAATAGACATTACATAATTTAACAGATCATAATTTTGTTTGATATTGGTAGCAATTTTTTCCTAAACGATAGACATAGATTCAGTACTTCTCTATTCTCTTATCATTAATATACATTCTTCATAATATTTGTATGTACAAAAATCTACTCAATATTAACATAAATACAGAAATATGCGTATTGCTTTTAATAATATGCAGAGACCTTTATTACTAGACACCAACCTCTTTGTTCATAAAGAAATTCCGATATTTTATCCTTGTTTTGGCGTGGGGCCACACACAAGAGAAATAATGTTATTACAGAGCATAATGCAAAAAGAGATGGGTAGGAAAAATATATATTGTTGGACATTTTGGCAACAGAAGCTAGTTTGCGGTTTATGCCATGTTTGTGACTACTAATACAAGATCTCTGAAATAAAAAAGAAAAACGTGAGTTTACCCTTAAAAGTAAATATATAACCGTAATTATCTTTATAAACGTCATGTTTTTACAAAAAAAAAGAAAACACCAAAAATAGCTGATGACTTTAGACTATCTAGTAACAGTGTAAATAGGTAAATAAAAAAACTCTGTTAACAATCGCATCACGGTCGCACATAGATTGACCTAATTTTTACTAATCAAAATTTTATTGTAGATCGACTCAAAAGATGTGCAACCCTGTACAAGTTAAATTTGTGTGCAGATATGTAAGCTGTTGCAATCTATAAACAATTGGTCCTTACGCGCAAACAGTATTGCTTGTCCATAGGTTATAGACGCGTTAAACGCCAAGATCTTATATCTTAAGATCTCTGGGTGATACCTATTTTTATTAATATAAAACCTCAAAAAAAAAAAAACGATTTAGGTGTATATAGCATAGTGAATTTCTAAATATAGAGATCTTTACTAAGTTTTAAACATTTACAATTTACATGATAAAGTTTTTTGAATCACTATCTAAGCCACTACGTTCGATATTTAGGGTGGGCTTAATTAGATTGATTAAATTCTTCTACGAATCCATAAAATGTTATATTAAAGGTCAAAAATCATTGTAATTAAGCTTATTAGTCAACTTGGAATAAGGCCACACTTGACGATTCGAGTCTTGTCAATTCAGTTCATCCAAGCTTTTGGGTTGTGAGTTAGGCCTTTTTTACACGGACATTTTAAATTCGACCGGCAAAATATCGCTCGGTAAAAAAACGACCGTTGTCTCTTTCACACACAACGGCAAATCAGTCGACGATGAGAAGTCGAAACGAATAGATCAAAGGGCCGTAATGGGTAAAACGAAGAAAGTTCATCCAAGAAAAGTGGAAAGCCACTATCACTATTAAATGTGGGTAAAAGTTTATAAAGCTTGCCCAATTTCAGTGGAGGCAGGAACATTTTATTATACGTTATTAAAAAAGGTTCTGTAGAAACTCAAAACATTGTAAATAAATCCATTTTTAACAGAGGAAGAAATAGGCCGTTACTAGGGTCGGCCCTGGAATTTGGGCGTTTAAGAATCAAAATCGACGTTCGTGTGAAAGCATACATTACTTTCCTTGCATTAAAGTAAACCGACCGTCGAAAGCACCGACCGGTGACCGCTGTGTCGCCGCTCGAATTTGGAACTTCGATGGCAACCGATCGTTTTTTTGCCGTCGCCGCTCTTGTCTAAAAGGTCTCATATAGAGCAATGCAATAGAATATTTTGGTCGTTTTTTTACCGAGCGTTATTTTGCCGGTCGATTATAAAACGTCCGTGTGAAAGAGGCCTTAGAGTTTAAGTGTTGGGGTTAAAAAATTGTATGAAAAGCTGCATTTAAACAGTTACTTTCCTTCATGACTCTGTTTTACAGGCAGTTGAATGTTATTGACATTAAAAAAAATAGGCGTAGTGCAGAAAACTGTATTAATAAAATATTCATTTTGGTTTTGTTCCCAAATGTTCCTTGTTCTTCACAGACCTGAATTTAGCAGTAGTAGACGGGTCATTCCTAGTGAGGCCATAGTCTAGTTTTTTCATATAGAAAATACATAATTCAAGTAACAAATCGTCTCTGCATTCCTAACCATTACAGCGGTCAACAAAGATTGAAAATTAAACCCTTTGTCGAACTTGAATGATTTTAAAATTGCACTGTTGATTGGTACATTACTGATAAGAAAAATTTCACTTATACATCAAAAGAGGGGACTAATAATTAATCAAAGTGTTTCTGATCAATAGAAGAGATCAGTGAAGAGAAAATCTTACTAGTGGACAAGGCCACAAAACAACTAAGTTAATGTTTCAATAATAATCAATGTTCTCCAGTTATGATAGAAATGCAGTTTCACTAATAAAGAAATACACGCTACTTTTATACATATTATCAAAGTGTGGTCGTAAACGTGGACGGTAGGGCAAAAGGGTAAAATCCAAATTGTGTAATTTCTATTACTAATTTTTGGTCCGACTACAGCGCTTTTTTTGCATTTATATTTATAATATCCTTACGCTTAAATACTACTTTAAATGTGCAACAGCTGCTCAAAAACCTTTAGGTCCCTCGAAGAATCAAACATCACAAGAAGTAATTTGTTATGCGTAACGTCGTGTTCGCTTATAGGATTAATAATGACGTAGGTAGAAGGTACTGTTTGACTGTGCAAAAGCTTCATCCGCTCCATTCCGTAGATTCACCTTTAATCCCTGCGCTGTACTTTTATTGTAAAAAGTAAGTTGTGTGAAAGTACGGTGTGGCAAGGGTCAAAGGCAATTGCACAGACTTCACCCAAACAACATGATAAAATAAAGCGAATCTGCTGTGTTGGTTGAACGACGACTTACGTTCATGTTTTTTCACAATTTTTGGACACGCTGTATATAGGCACATAATCCATCTTCTCAAATCAAAAAAATGTTGGAGCAAAAAATTGGTGTTTTTTTTATCAGCGTCGTTGTAAATATTCGAGATATGTTTGCCAGATACTTTTAAATTAAAAATCTTCAATACATCAAAACTTCCGTAAATCCTAAAAAAAACAAAAATCGCTGCTTACAGTTTGGTCCCAAGTCAAGAAACAATTTATCCGTTTCGTGCCTATTCTAGTGCACCATTCCCGAACTCGGCGGCGATCCGAGGTTGTCGATGTCGCGCTGAGCCCTGCTGATCTTGCTCTTGTCTCTGGGCGTGTCGTTCTCCCCAGTCTCCATTGCGAACATCTTCATCTTCTCCTTGAAGCTGAGCTTTTCGGGCACGGGCGTGGCCTCGTTCTGCGTCTTTTTTTGCTGCTCGGCGAGGCGCCGCGCCCTCGGATCCCGGTACACCTCTTGAGCGCCGATCACGCCCGGCGTTGACGTCGCGATGCACGGACTAGCGTCGGTCGGCGTCGTGGGGGATGCCAGCATAGATTCGGCTTGCCGAATAAAACTCTGAAGGAAAGATAATTATTGTTCAATGCATTTCATCAACCATCACGCATAGGAACGCATAATTGCAGCTCATCAGTAAGGTGGACCTCAACCAGGGTTGCCAACTTAATTTTGTTTTCTCAGTATACAAGCTTTCAAAAAATGAGTAGAAATCAGCAGGTTCTAAGACTAATCGAAATAGGCGAAATCAACGCGGCTTCAATACTTACAAGTAAGTATTGAATCCTCGTTGAATGAAAAAAAAAAAAAAAATTTAGACCCTACTTTTGAATATTTAGATTATTTTTCACCAAAGGGCGCTTCATGGATGCTAACGGTGTAAGCTGAGTCATTCATCTAGGCTGCGTGCCTTTTATGGAAGCACCTGCTAATTGGCGCCACATACAAACATACACATACATAAGAAAATCATACAGAGCGTCCCCGAATCGGTAAAAAAATGGCAATTTAAACACATAGATAATTAGTTCAACTTATTTTTTGTTGTATATTTTATCCCTGACGGGCGAATAATCATTCCGGGTCACCCTGTCACTTAATAATAAAAATTAAAAATATAATAACCCTGTCACTTAATAAAACAAATTATACTTATATTTATTTCGAATAAAGATCCTCTCCTAAAGATTTTGTTGTTTGGTCTAGTTACAATACTTACATTTGGATCCTCCCTAACAGGCTCTTTTACGGGTAAACTGTTTGGAATTTGAGGTGGTGACTGAACGTCGCCATGGTTCGATACAGGTTCGAACGACACCCGCTTTCCGCTCTGGCTGTCTTTGGCCCTCATTGACATCACAGCAAAGCTAGAACCCCTGGAAATGCCAAATGTCAAATTAGAAAGGCTGAACCGAACTCTTAGCGCATGCAAAAGTCGCTTTCCAGTCGACTATTTTATGCAAGCCAGCGAGCATTTGCGCACGCCAGCGTCTACCAACCGTTTTATTTGGGCCTCAAACGCGGCGTTTAGTGCTTTGAGCTTCGATAGATGCCAGCTGGAAAGCGTCTAAGGTTTAAGGATAGGGATAGAAACAACAGATCGATACTTTGTTCTCAAAAGTTATCGAACTTTACACACATACCGATTTGCCGATACTCTAAACGAATGGTTTATGAGGACAAGTGACACAGCTAATTCTACATAATTCGGTGAATGCGAAAATTAATTTAAGTTCGTAATGGTGAAAATGGTTGAGGGCTACAGGGCGCTCTACAGGGCTGCTCAAAAGCACGAGATTAAGTTATTCAAGGTCAATTGTTCACATTTTGCATATTCTCTTTTTACTGGCTACATTATTTCTATCCTTTAAATTTAGCTTGATATAATGAAAATTAAAAAAATAAAGAAACAACCGAACTGATCTAACTTGACTTTTATAGCTTTATCTTAAAGACCGGATTATTTTGGTATTTTGTAGAGTTTACCTCTCAGGTGGTGGTGGCGCCACGTGTTCGACCGGCGACGGCGGTCTTTGATTGCCTGAATGGCTCTCTCGGCTATTACTCACAGCGGCGGGAGGAATCTGCGTCAATCCCGGACCTCCCGATTTCAATATCGACGCCGGCGGTGGCTGTGACGGTTCCTGTCTGCTGGATACTGTGGCCAAAGGCACAGAACTCACCACGGTTTGACTAGATACCGGTTGGGGTTGTGGCGCGTGTGGTGTCGGAGACTCCTTTGAAGACGAAAGAAAAGTAAAAATTTTATGCTGTTAGCAATGAACCAAAAATTGTTTTCCATTGTATTTATCACATCATACCTGCTACCGTTAGATAAACCCCTGAAAGATTAGATAAGTCCTGAAAGTGAGGCCGAAACAGCTGACAATGGATCTGGGATTTACTGGAAAAAGATCGACTGCGCATGCGCAAAAATTTCTAAACGCCACCTTTTGTTCGTTAACCAACTAGCACGTTTTACTGCGCAGTAAAATTTTTTCGACTATAAATTCTTCACTTATTATTGACATTAAGTAGGCGTTGGAAATCTGACTTTGACCTTTTTATCGCATCTTCTCAACATGCACCGAAAAGAGATAGGTATAAAAAAAAATGAAGATTTCGAAGGTAAGAAGATGGCAAAAATAAGTGAATGAGTAATAGCTGCGAGATTTTCAGACATGTGGGGGGGGTTACATTTTCGATCGTAAGGGGTTGACGTTCTCAGTACATTATTTTAATAGGTATAAACCATTCACTTATTATTGCCGAGTAGGCGTTTGAAATCTGACTTTGACATTTTTATCGTATCTTCTCAACATTCGCCAAAAAGAGATAGTTATAAAAAAATTGAAGGTTTCAAAGGTAATGAGATGCCAAAAATAAGTGAATGAGGTATACAGGGTGATTCAAGTAAAGTGTCCTATTAAAATTTCTGGGAAAGTAATAAAGATAAGTTTTTAAAAACATTTTTGGGGCTATAGCAAACCATGATGTATATTTTAGAAATATTTTTATAGATGCAATGTTGCCAGATCTATCAAAAATTAATTGCAACTTTAGATTTTCAAATAGAACACCTTGTATATTTCTGCTTTTTCGGATTCTACGCGAAATTCTAAACAACTTTTGTTGATAGTTACCTAGTCCGATCTTTTGCCGTTTATGAGAAAAAGCTAATTTTTGTTTTTTTTGTCGTAAAACACTACTTTTATAAAGTTTAATATTTTCGGCAGTAAGTGATCTAGCGACTTGAAAATTTCACATGACTTACGCTAATACATGTCGCTAAATATGTACATGTTGACATTAGAGTCATGTTATACAGGTGTGTCGAAAAATGTTTATTTTTTAAACTTACTATTAGCTTAACCTCATGTTTATTAAATGGAACTACCCTTATTTTATTTTGTCATCGAATAGAGCAACAATTTATCTTCAAAATAACCCTACATGTTCCTATACCCATCTCTCACCGTTTTTGAAATATAAGCGTGTACATGTATTCCCTTATTTTAATTAACGCATATCATAATAAAAATATATTCAACAAATTACTTGGATATGGCCATGGCAGGTTTTAGTTTAAATTGTCCTGACAACACTTTGAAGTTTGCAGACAGGGTCATTTCAAATAAATAAGCAAGAAAGTGCAAAAATGGAAAATCAAAATGAATATTCCAATGTAGAACTACTAAATTAGTTTTATATTCACGGACAGTGCAAGAGAGTTACGTCAAGAACATGTAGAAGATTTAACGAATTATATCCACACATCCCTCCTATGAATGCAGAAAGTTCAAAAGGTAATTTAATACGTACGTATTGGCAAACGTGATTTTAAAATTGCTTGTTTTTGCAGATATGAGTCAAACTTTAAAAATCATTGTCTAGTTAGAAAACCTAGGCTATTTACGCAACCACAAGTTGGCAATGAAGAAAATGAAATAAATGTTCTTGCGTTTTTCAATATTTATCCTCATTCGTCAATTCGGAATGCACAAATAGATTTAGGACTTCCATATTCAACGATTCAACGCATTTTAGCTAAACACAAAATACATCCATTAAAATTTATCACTCAACAAGCTTTATTACCAGGCGATGCCCAGAGGCGTATTCGTAAAATTCAAGAAGATGCTCATTTTTTAAGAAAAATTATTTGGACGGATGAGTCAAAATTTACCAGGGAAGGAATTTTCAACAGGCAAAATAATCATTTCTGAGCAGATAGAAATCCAACAATTGTTAAAGCGGCTTTCAGATTATTTTTTTTTATAGACAATAAATTCGCATATTGTTTTTATGAAGAAAATTTGGCATCGGATAAATATTTGAACATTTTAAGGTCAACAGTTAGTGACTTTTTGGATGGATTATCACTACAGTTATAAAGGTCTTGCTGGTACCAATTGGATGTGGCTCCTGCTCATTGTACCAACAGAGTGAGTCAGGAGTTAAGTGGATTGTTTGAAGACAGATGAATAAGACGCATTGGACCGTGGGACTGGCCACCTCGGTCGCCAGATCTTACCCCCCCTAGATTCGTATCTTTGGGGAACAATCAAAGAACGGGTGTATTCAGGAGCAGCTATTGAAAACCGGCGAGAACTAGAGAATCGACTTCGTCAGGCTTTTGAACAATTGGTTCCCGAAGAAATACGAAGGGCAACTACAAAATATGAACTTCAGTGTTTGCACGACTGCCTTAATGCAAATGGTGGACATTTTAAAGAATATTAGTCAGTTACTTTTGTCAAGAGATTTTTTTTTCCATTTTTCATTTTACACGCTTGTATTTCAGAAACGGTGAGAGATGGGTATAGGAACAAGGGTTATTTTGAAGATAATGGCTATTCGATGACAAAATAAAATAAGGGTAGTTCCATTTAATAAACATGAGTAAGCTAATAGCTAATAGTAAATTTCTGAAAAAATAAACATTTTTCGACACACCCTGTATAACAGGACTAATGTCCACATGTACTTATTTAACGACATGCAATAGGTAAGTCATGTGAAATTTTCAAGTCGCTAGATCACTTACTGCCGAAAATATTAAACTTTATAAATGTAGTGTTTTGCCACAATAAAAAACACTTTTTCTCATAAACGCCAAGAGATCGGACTAGGTAACTATCAACAAAAGTTGTTTAGAATTTTGCGTAGAATCCGAAAAAGCAGAAATATACAAGGTGTTCTATTTGAAAATCCAAAGTTGCGATTAATTTTTGATAGATCTGGCAATGCTGCATCTATAAAAATATTTCTAAAATATACATCATGGTTTGCTATAGCCCCAAAAATTTTTTTTTAAACTTATCTTTATTACTTTCTCAGAACTTTTAATAGGACACTTTACTTGAATCACCCTGTATATCACTAGACCAGCCATTTGTGGAAGCACATATTATCGCTAGATGGCGCCACATACGTAATGTAATGCGGCGCCATCTAACGAATTATTGAATTATTAGTGAATTATTTCCATTATAAGAGGTGCTGGAAAAAAGGTACCTTTTCTGTCTCCTCGTCATCTTCTCCAGCGGCCTCTTGGGCTCTTCTCTGAAATTCTCTTTCCAGCTGCAACACCCTGAGTTGTTCCTCTTGCTGAGGAGTTCTGTAGGGCAGGGACATCAATTCGCGTATTTGCTGTTCCTGCCACATTCTCGCTGCCTCTCTTCTCGCTTCTGCAAGCACATAGATGAACTGTTAAGTAACTGAGAAACTAAAAAAGAGGGTACCCATTATGCTACCTTGTTGCCGCTCCTGTTCTTCCCTCGCCCACGGATCTCTGGGCGGTTTACTTGTCGTAGGCGGATTAACCGAATACAAAGCCATTTTTGGTAGATCCTGATTCGACGCCGTGTAAGTAGTCACCGGATCCGTGGCATATAAGGGATGGGTGCTGGTCGGAGGCGGCGCCGGAGGAGACTCCGCCTTTTTCACAGGTTTTTGGAAACTGTTTTGCTGCCTGTACGCTGCGGCCGCCTGTCCCTGTGACTGATAGTAATTATTCGCTGGATAATTTTGATTGTAACCGCCATTTTGGTACGTCGCGTTTATTGAAAGGTTCTGCATAGATTGAGCCATTTGACTGTTGTAGCATTGTTGCGGCTGCGCTTGGTGGTACGAATTTGGAGGCATCTGGCCCAACAAACGGCTTTGTGTTTGCAGCTGCTGCTGTTGAAGTTGCTGCCTTCTTCTGACCTACAAGCAATAAACGTTACGTTAAGTCTAAACAACATGTAAGCGTGTACCTCTTCGCCCATTTCTGCCAATTTCGCCTGGCCCCTAAGCAACCGTTCCTCATTCGTCAGCCGGTGTTGATGGTCCGGGATGGCTCTCAAGGGCTGATTAACATCGTGGCTTCGAATATTGCCGCTGCTGGCATAACGCAGTATTTCTCCCGGATGGTGCTGTTTCAGCATATCATCGCTTTTCGAATTTCTGATTTCTTGAAACCTGTAACACACATGTAAAGATAAGTCCGTATACCTGATACCCAGCGATAGAATTTATGGTAGTACCGATTCAGATCTCCAGTGCCTCGGTTATTTTGAATCTGCGCTTCAGATATCCTGACGTTGTTGGTGCTTGGGTACCTCATCATTTCATCCGGGCGGACACCGTGAGACTGCCTCAAAGCATCCTCACGCAAAAGTCCAGTGTTTGGTGTGGCGTATCCTAGAACACAAAATGATCAGCTTGAGATTTTGACAAATGCACTCTAATCCAGTTTATTAACTGATGTAATCTGTGTGCTCATTGAATAAGCTAGATATACAGATAAAAGTTGGCACTCCTTTTCTTCTGAACCGGCGACACCACAAAGGTGGGAATATTTTAGACATAGAGTTTAGATGAATTTGTGTTCACACACAAAGTTCGAAATGAATAAGTGAAGCCGTTCTCTAGATACGTCTTAAGGTACTATCATCGTGAATTACCCTGTATATACAGGGTGATTCACGTTATTCGACACGGAAGATTATGGCCAAACGTTTAGATTTTAAAAAAGTTTTGTATGTGGAATGGATGAGGGTCTATTGGAAGTACATTTTAAAATTATTGTCATTGTATACAGGTGGTCCTAAAAGTATAAAATTGATTAAAGTTTTATTTTTTCAAATGAAACACCTAGTATATTAATGTATTTTCGGTATCTACGGACAAAAGTAAAGGTAGTTTTATTAAGGTTTATGGCATCTAAACCGTACCGTTCTTCAGATATTCGTGATTTTGTGAAAATGCAGCATCAAATTTAATGTTTAAAATCTCAGCACTTGGTTTCTTTTCAACCACCGAAATTGGCTGGTGGGCTACTAGTACATTGATTTTTTTGCGGTATGTATTAAATATTAACTACTGTGTACCAAATGTAAAAAAATTAATACTAAATTATTGCAAACTTCAAACAGTAATAACTCGTTTAATTTAAATTAGACACCCTGTATTTTATAGTATCATTAGATGCAGAATTTAGTTTCCTATCAAAAACTATTAAACAGTCCTATAGCTTGGTCGTTGCATTTTCTTGGAATAGATATTTATTTTATTAGGAGTATAAGTTATACTTTATGTGACGGAGTGTGAAAGTTTAAACGCCGAGCGTAGCGAGGCGAATTAAATTCACACGAGTCATCCACTCAATCCCATTAAAAAACAACACCTCCTAATTTTAGTTTCATTTGTATCCATAACTACCGTATAACACCAGCTGACAATGATGTCTCTAAAGTAAATTTGATGACAAGATATGTTTGTCAGGTTTTCGTTTTTGTAAAGGTGTTTTAAATTAAGTTCGAGGCCGATTAAACAGCAATAAGTCAGATGTAGAAGAAACAAGTTTACCAACTACGCCACCGAGAGTAGCGTGAAACAGTGGCGAAATTAGCAGCTTATTTTTCATATTTTCCGCTGAGCGGCGTATAAGTGTTATACTTCGCCGGATTATAACACTTATACGCCGCTTAAAACAGGAGTCAAAAATGTGACACTTATACCTTCATAAAACAGTCACTAAAGTTGTGGTTATATGACGGTTGAAAATAAAATTGATTTTTTTCTGAATTTGCGCTGACATAAATGAATGTAGTAATCTAATTTACCTGTTCAGGTCTGTTCAGGTGTTACCTGATTTTGACAAAGCAAAATTTATTGTCATTTCTAGTTGTCACATATTAATTTAAAGTTAAATATTTTTTTACTGTTATAATTAGTGGTTAACAGGGAGTTTTTTATTTAATCAAAATGCTGGTTTACACAACAGAACAACGAGTCGATATGATCTTCATTCTAGGAGAATGCTTGCAAATTGGTCTTTTAGCATCAAGGGATTATGCTGAAAGGTTTCCTAACCGAACTCGACCGAATAGAGCCGTTTTTGAAAGACTGTTGGTTCAATTTAAACCAAGAAACTGAATTAGCCGTTATTGGCTCTGTAGTTGAAAATCCCAATGTCAGACAACGAGAAATTGCAAAAAACTTAAATATTAGCCAAGCAAGCGTATCAAGGATTCTTCAAAAAGATAAATATCACGATTATAAGATACAACTAAATCAAGAACTCTCCGATAACGATTTTGACCAACGAGTGGACTTTTGTATGTGGGTGTTAGAAAAGGTTGGAGAACAAGAAGATTTTTTTTGAATCAGTTCTATTTAGTGATGAGTGTACTTATCATAACGATGGTTCTTTTAACCGATACAATTTTCACTATTATTCTGATTTTAACCCCCATGAATTTAGAGTTATTAATAACCAACATAGGTGGTCAGTAAATGTATGGGGGAGCATAATGGGACAGTATGTGATTGGACCTTATTTGTTTGACGAACATTTAAACGGAATGTCGTTTCTAAATTTTTTGAGCAATCAGCTTCCAATTTTACTGGAAGAAGTTCCTCTAGATATAAGAACAACCATGTGGCTGCAAATGGATGGGGCACCTGCTCATTATCATCGTGAAGTCCGGGAGTTCTTAAATGTTAAACCTTAAATGTAAAACCAAAATCGATGGATTGGAAGGAATGAAGCACAACATTGGCCACCAAGGTCCCCTGACATAACGCCTCCCGATTTCTTTTTATGGGGATATGTGAAAGGAATCGTGTATAATACGCCATCAACCACAAAAGAAAATACGGGGTGTTCATTATAAAATTTCATCTAGCCACCTATGAAATGCATTTGTTATTTTGAAGCACGCCGTGAATTACTTCGTTCTGTATTTGTCCGTCAAACTTTCAAATTTAGGCACGTTTACACTTTGCGAACGTTTTACTGGTTGCCTACTATTACGCGCTCCGATAGTGTCTCCATCCTTTTTTTCTCAATAAGCAATGTCAATAGCAATTGACATGGCATTCCAAACAATCTAGAATCATTGAGAATGTTGATAAATAAATAAGTAGGCCTTAAATTATTTGATTTTTTAATTATTTCAAGATTTTTAAGACTCTATAGGCTGTAAAATTTACTTGAGGTATTCCCGAGCTAACACCAATAGAGAACCTAGAAAGACACATCAATCTATGTGCCAAATTAAGTATACTACGGAGATAGTGGACCTTGGGAGGTGAGATAAACTAAAATTTTGCGACCCTGAACGCCTGAACAGGCCTTTCGCCCTTAGAAGTGGCGATTTTCATATTGATCTTTTGTCTTCTGACTACGACAAAGCACCCCAATCACCAGCCCCTGCACGGTGTAGCCTTTGGGGAGAAGGCTTGGCCCTACTAACTACAACTGCAACCGAAAGTACCTACAAACCATTTTGTGTTTGAAAAACTGAAAACTAGTTTTAAAATCATTAAAACAAGTGTATGATTCTAATGTTTTATCTCTGCAGAATCGGAAATGGAGTGGATTTTTCAAAGGTATGTAAAATTAAAACATTAGAGCTGAAGACAAAAATAAGTTTATAAACCTATTGCAGGCTCAATTCCTGAAGCTAAACCTGGAAATTTTGCATCAAAATCGGTATTGACTGCGACCATTAGGTCCTAGAAGAAAGGATGTTTCCAAAAATGTATGTGTTAGTAGATACCCTCGAGGCTTAAATTTGTGTACAAGTGTAAGTAGTTCTCTTCGCTGCCCACCCTGGAAAAGCAATATGCAATCATACTATTAGCAGTTTGTAAGGCACATGTGTACATGCATAAACCATTTTGGGTCTGAAAGCCAGTTTTAATGTGATTCAAATGTATAAATAACTGAGATGTTTTGTCAGCATCACTATGAAGTCAGAAATTGTGTTGATTTTAAAAGTAAAATAATAATTAAACTATTAGCAGTATAGACAAAAATAACTTTATAATAATACCTATTATAGGCTTGAATCTTGAAGCAGATACCAGAAATCTTGGAACAGATCAGTGTGGACTTGAGTTTACGAGCAAGAATGTAGGAAACATCTCTATTGGTATATGGTATTTTCATGTTCAATAATAAATGCTAACTTTTTTTTATCATGACAAAGTAATTTAATGTTTGTTAAATTGCATCAATAGCTACTAAATAATGCAGGATCATCCAGCTTCATATTCCCAATTTATAGTTATAAACTGAATTTGTTTAAAAATGTTATAGACAGAAATTAAGTTTACATTGATAAGTAATTAATAGTGTTAGACTGGGTAATCATGGTTAATGATCAGATCTGTAGTTTAAAGGGTTGCTGTCCACCATGTTTCAAAGCAACAATTTACAAGTTGGCTGGTTAAAACCTGTTTATTCAAAAGCGACAGTGCTCAATTTCTATGCATATGCTTATTTTCAACCAACTCGATTGACTTTCCTATTATCAGTCATCAATCGAGTTGGATGAAAATCAGCTGTAGAGATCAATCTGATCCAGGTTTACCATTTCCAAAAAAGTCTTACTGTGTCTATACTAATAGGAATATGAATGATAAAATTTGAGTCACACACTTTGTCACAATAGGACTTTTCGGAAATATTTATCCTGGTTGAAACTGATCCTTACAGGTAATTTTAAGGAAATCAGATTGATGACAGTTTGAATCTGATTTTCACTCAATATGAATGGCAGAAACTCGCTTGTACCTCGTATTGGTATACGGAAAATTGACATATAGGTTCAATGGTATATGTGTTTAATGTGTTCGATAAGACTTGTAATAAAGCTAATCACATTTTGTTAATTTATTTTGACATTTTTATTAAGTTTTGGATAGTCATGTTTCTATTCGCTTATCAACTGTTTAACAATAAATTGATCTTCGTTATTGAACATATTTTATAAATGTGTACAAATAGAAGTAATATAATTGACAATTGAATAAATTGAATACAAAATTGAATACAAATATAATTTTTCAATCCAAATACAAAAAATCATAGCAAGCTGTGATTCCTACCAAAACTCTCAATTTTTTCAGGGTGTAGTCCTTTTTCAATTATTTCATGGGGGTGTTTTCACTAATCTAAGTTCTCATGTTTTGCGAGTTCACATAACCACTTCACTCAAATCAAGCTTCATCACTAAATATGGATTTTTGGAAATGTTCTGGTTATTATCCCTATCAATACACCAATTGCAAAATTGCAATCTTCGGGGAAAGTCAGCTTCATGCAATTCTTGCACATCTGTGAAGTGATATGGGTAGACTTGCAGATTTGTATGTAAAATTGCATGGGTGGCACCTACAGAAAGGCCTATTTGATGGTGTAACTGTCGAATAGAAGTACTAGGTGTGTTTTGCATTATTTCTTGTGCCTGTGTAACCACTTCATCGGTATGTTTCTTGTGAGATTCACTGCATGGTCTTTGTAGACTACCTGCTTCTGTAAACAATTCTAGAACATGCTCCAAAGTTTTCTTCAACTGCATATAGACCACAGCAAAGTTTGGAAATTCAGCCTGGAAATCCTCCACGTAGTTTCGAATGGAATAAACCCATTTGCCATCCACTTTCTAGCATAAAAACACCAATCATCCAACATCAACATAAAAACTTTATGTTCTAAGGCGAAGGCCATGTTGTCCAAATACAAAACAGGTTTTATAGCAATAAAAATTTACGTTTTTAACAAAAATTTTGTTTGTAAAACTAGAAAACAACAACAAAAATGTGGGAAACGAGAAAATTTACCAACAAGGATAAAGACAAGACAAGATGGCCGCTAATAACGTTGAAGCACTGAAAGCTGATTGGACAGTGGCAATGACAAATCTGTTTTGATGGCGAGTCAACTTACGACGTACTTTTATAACTCTCTTTCTTTCTCTCAAAAAATCATAGCTGGCTAGATGAAATTTTATAATGAACACCCCGTATGAAGGAACGAATCAGAGAGGCCTTCAGAAGCATAACTCCCTATATGTTACGCAATGTGAGTGAAAAATTTAAAAACAGAATACGTTTGTGTTTAGAATCAGAGGGTCGTCATTTTGAACAAATTTTATAACTGTTTGTTTTTGTTTGTTTTACTCTTATGTTGACTTATTACTGCACTTAATTTTTTTGTAATAAAGATGCTAAATTTTATAAGAACTTTTGTAATATAATGTTTTATTGTTTTATTCGATATTTTATGCTAAATAAAGACACTTTAACATTCAGATGACTGCTAAAAAATCTTCATGATCATAATTTTGTAACTTATAAATTAATATCTGACAAATACGGGGTGTTCATTAGAAAACTTCGTCTAGTTGGTTGTGAAATGTCAAAGGAAAAGAATGGAGAAACAAAAGTCCATTTACTTTCATTAAGCCATCCTTTTCTGGGTCAAAATTTTATAGCCTCCTAAATAAAGTTTTCTAGTCAACACCCAGTACTAATGATAATAAATTTTGCTCTCTCAAAATCAGGTATTGTAACAGGTAAAGTAGATTACTTAATTCGTTTATGTCAGCTCAAAGTAAGAAAAAAAGCAATTTTCCAAGAAAACGCAAAGACCAAGCTATAGGAATGTTTAATAGTTTTGATAGGAAACTAAATTCTGCATCTAATGATACTATAAAATACAGGGTGTCTCATTTAAATTAAACGAGTTATTACTGTTTGAAGTTTGCAATAATGTGGTGTTCATTTATTGACATTCGGTGCACAGTAGTTAATATTTAATACACACCGCAAAAAATCCAATGTACTATTAGCCCACCAGCCAATTTTGGTGGTTGAAAAGAAACCAAGTGCTGAGATTTTAAACATTTAATTTGATGCTGCATTTTCACAAAATCACGAATATCTGAAGAACGGTACAGTTTAGATGCCATAAACCTTAATAAAACTACCACTTTTGTCCGTAGGTACCGAAAATACATTAATATACTAGGTGTCTCATTTAAAAAATACAACTTTAATCAATTTTATACTTTTGGGACCACCTGTATACAATGACAATAATTTTAAAATGTACTTCCAATAAACCCCCATCCATTCCATATACAAAACTTTTTTAAAATCTAAAAGTTTAGCCATAATCTTCCGTGTCGAGTAACGTGAATCACCCTGTAGATAGCCTGTACCTAGTTTCCAAATAAATTGCTGGCACTCACCTCTTTGTTCAACCCGGCCCTCCATCCTTTCGTCGTATTTCTGCCCATTGGTCAAGTTTCCATTATTCATCGCCGGGTTGTACATCACATGCTGCGGCATCGCCCCGCTTGGAGAGTAGTTAGACTGCACGTTATTCAATCCAGTGGGATAACTGGTGCCCGACTGAGCGTTGTAATTGGGAGTACTGCTGTGGGTCGGAGATGGATAAGACTGACCAGAAGTGTTCCCGTACGAATTGTAGCTTTGCGTCCTGCTCAGTTGCTCCTTTTCTTCCGGCGAGCCGGGATAATTTTGCTGCGCCGATTGTCTGAGGTACGTTTGGGGTTGCTGTTGCTGTGCGGCGGAGGCCTGAAATATTTGAATATGCAAACGAATGTGCATTTATTGCCTAGGAATAGTTTATACAGAAAACGTTTAGAAACTCGCTTACTACTGTTTGCACAACAATAGTTTCCGATTTTGCTTAGTAACGTTTTCGGCCACAGGGAATTTACCAAAATAAAGCATTGGCATTTGGTTATGTTACAGGCATATAACGGGCTAACGCTAGATAAACACCAAAAATGGTATAAGTTTTAACGGTAGACCTAGCAACACCGATTATACATCAGTTTCTTACCCCATAATACGCCTGCTGTAGCGGTCCTCCTCCAACGTTCGGGTAACTACCGGAAATGCGGTCGCTGTCCTCTTGTGGCAGTCGCTGAATTGACGGCTGACTCTTGAGATTCGGAATGGATTGGTGTAAATTAGGGCGGCCAAAGTTGGGTTGAGCTTGATTAGCTGGATAGTAGGCGGACGCGGGTCGTTGAGAACTCGGCGGGGAGGTTATGGATGATTGGAGAGAATTTTGTGATGAACGAAGAGCGGAAGTCCTGCAATTCAGATGGTAAAAAGACGGTTTGGTTTTGAAAATGTTGAAAATATAACCTGTCGCCTAGCTGCTGAGGGCTGGGCACTTTATTCCGATAGACGCTGAGGTTTTGATAGAAGCCACCGTCTTGCTGGTTCAAGTTGTGGGTGGATCGACTCCTGAGGCCCGTAGGACCGTTCTGATTTCCTCTATAAACAAATCAAAAAATAATTTAAAGAAAGTTTTCAATAAAAATCCTTAAGGCGCGCATTATTAGCAGTTTATTTTTTTATAACTTACAAGGACTTCGATTGAGTCACACTGAAAACGTGGAATCGAGTAATGACTACAGTGCCTAAAATAAGAGTGGCGTCATAACGACTCGTCGGCCATGTTTTTTTTTCAAAAATAACATTGGTACAGTGGGAGAATGTTGCAATTTTAATGATGCAAATTAAAATGATGTTTGCAGAGAAACCACAACCTGTAAGTCTTACATTCGCACCCATATGTAAACAATCTAGTCTATGAACAATTGAGAATTTTTCGAGAATTTACAAATTCTCCCATTTAAAATTCCGATAGTTTTTGACGTAACATTCGCACATGTTCGGGTGATTAATATCCATATCCGAGGTCTACGAGTGCGCCCGTGGAATTTAAGCGTTTTCGGGGGGCGAGGGCCCTGAGGCCCTCTAAGAGTATTTCATTTGTTTGCTTAATCAGAACTGAAACATGGGAATACTCTCAAGCAAAAGTTACAACAAAATCAACCTAGTTGATATCCAATAAGATTTCAAGCATTCATTGTTGTAATTAGCGTCCTTAAGTTGTAAGTTGTTGGTGAAGTTAGCGGGATTAGGACAAATAATGCACCTCTTCTTTATTCGAGAATGGCCGACGTTTCGACTATTTATTTAGTCTTCATCAGGGCTAAAACCCAATAAGTTAAATGGCAACAAATCCCTGGGCCTAACATAAAATTGTAAATACTGTTTGTTAAATTATGGAACGTAAATTCCTATACATCCATTACATCTATAAAATTTAAAAAATAAAAACAAAAAAAAGTTAAAAAATAAAAAATATTCAGACAAACTGTAGACAACTACAAGAATTAACACTTGACAATTACCGACAGTACCAAGTTTACCAAGTTACGACAGTTTACTGGTTACTTGGTACTGTCGGTAATTGTCAAGTGTTAATTCTTGTAGTTGTCTACAGTTTGTCTGTATATTTAATATTTTTTATATTTTCATTTTTTTTTAAATTTTTAAAATTTTATAGATGTAATGGATGTATAGGAATTTACGTTCCATAATTTAACAAACAGTATTTACAATTTTATGTTGGGCCCAGGGATTTGTTGCCATTTAACTTATTGGGTTTTAGCATTGATGAAGACTAAATAAATAGTCGAAACGTCGGCCATTTTCGAATAAAGAAGAGGTGCATTATTTGTCCTAATCCTGCTAACTTCACCAACAAATTTCAAGTATTGTTGACTTTAATAATCACGCTTACGGGATCCTATATTGGGGAGAAAGAATGACATTGAACCTTAACTACCCTGAGATTTATGCAATACGTACTTACCCGTCATTTAGGAAATTATTAGGCTGACTTCCGACAGACCTAGACGGCTCTTGTGAAGAAGAATGGATCTGATGCAGAGCGGGAACGGATTTGGAGGAGGGAATGGTGCGTTCAGAATCGACTCGCGAGGGCAGATCTCGTTCAGACATTCGTCTGGGGCCTGCACAAATAATAAACAAAATAAATCAGTTTCTTGTATTTCTTTTAATCGTACGTTAGAAACATATCTGAGCACTTTTGCTTGATATTTTAGTGTTAAAAAGGGGACGTAAAAGGAAAGGAGTTCTCGATTTTCAAAGCTTAAAAGCCCAGAATTATTTAAGGTTTACTTTTATTTCACAACGTTTTCGGGTGACAGCTCTAAATTGCTCTGAGAGTATTTTTAAGGTTTGTTTTCTCAATAGGATCTCAAGAATGTAAAGATAGGAATACTCTCAGAGCGGTTTAGAGTGGCCACCCGAAATCGCTTTTTGATACGTTTGTAGCCGGTGCTTCCACAAAGGGCATGCAAAAACAGTCCAATGTACCAAAATTTATTTTGGTTACTTCTACAAAGGCGTCGCCATCTGACGGTATAGGGCAAAATCTCCGCCCTATTATGATAAACTGTTCGGTTTACCAGAACCGAACAAGTAAACTGTTCGGTCCATTGCATGCATGCTTTTGCATACTTTTTAAGGAAGAACCTGCATTCGGTAGATGGCACCACATACGGGGTGTTCATTATAAAACTTCATCTAGCAGGCTATGAAATTTTGATAGAAAAGGATGACGTAATCAAAATAAATGAACTTTTGTTTTCCCATCCTTTTCTTTTGACATTTCACAGCCAACTAGATGAAGTTTTATAATGAACACCCCGTACATCCTACTTGTATAGGTATGTAGGATGTACAACTTGTATACATCCCTCTGTTAAAAACTTGTCTGTAATTAATGTAACGGTATAAACTTAACTATAATTAAAAAGTAATTAGGGATCTACTTTAAACAAACGAGCTCAAATTGTTTTAGATTACAAAATAAATAATTGTAGATTTATTGCCAAGGCGACAAAAAATTTGTCAAGTTCTTATCACGGTATTGACAAATATCTCAACGCCAAAGGCAAAACTAATTGCACATATAAAACATTGACAAATTAAGAGTCACTAAGCTAAAATCAAACGAAACTGGTAAACAAATAAACGCAAGGTGAAAAGATCAAAAAACTAAAACAAAAAAGTGCGAGAGACAGTATCGTAAAGCTTACGATGAACAATAAAAGCAGGGCCAGGTATGAAGGAAAAATCAGCTGCTAACCTAGCAGAAGCCTTCTGCTGCTGACCGCCGATACAAATGTTGTCGAGATGGTGCCTGATCTGGAAAGGGTCCTCGATATTTTGCGTGTAAGACGTTTGGCAAGTAAGACAGTAAACTGATGTGTCAGGCATGGTGTTTTGTTTGAAGAGGGATTTTAATGGAACTGAGTGTTTAGGTCTAACTCCTAACGAGTATTGCTTGGCAAGTTTACGTGGTGACAAATTGCAAAAATTGTCTTGAAATTGGCCTTTCTCTTGTGCGCTTTCTGCGAAGCAAACTTTCGGACCTTCTATGATGGTCCTTTTGATGTTCTCTTCGTCGCAAAGCGACTCCACGATATTCTCTTCGCTGATGCAGGCGCAACTCTTAGTCTTTCTAGCCTTCTTGGGAGAATCGGAGGAATTCTTTGAAATTGGGCAGTTTTTCTTGGCATTTTTGCAGCACTTTTTTACCTGCTTTCTCGGCTTTATATCAGAGCAACTCTTCCATGTCTTTGGAAGGCACTTTTTCCTAACTACCATTTTGGGGCTTTTGGGTCTCTGACCGTTCTCACCACTTTTCAGTCTTTGAGCATTCCTTAGGCTAGGCTTTCTAGTAACTATATACGCTTCTGGAAATTTCTTGGGCTTACACATATGTGTCAACCTTTCCAAGCTATCGCAGCGTATCAAATCGCCACTCAGGGGTTTGCTTACTTGTATAATTTCGCTGTACCGTCTAGATCCGAAGTGGCTTTTAGGTCTCACTTGATTCATTTTTACGTTGGCTGCGTTCTTAAGATTATCAGTAGCTATGTTTTCTTTGAGAGACTCATTAGAAGCCGCGTCTTGTTTTTCTAATTTCTCAGAGCTGTTTTTTAGAATTCCTTTCGGTGTGGTAGTGGTGTTCCGTGTTACAGCGGCAGTTGATATGTCTTGAAACGAAGAGGAATTGGTCCCTTTAAAATCTACATTGAATATGCAGTTTCGGTATTGACATTTGTGCAAAAAGTCATCATTGAGGACAGTTGAAGCTATTTTGGACTCTGAGTTATATTTGCCTAAAAGTATCTCCCTGCTTTGAGGTGAGCTTTTAGGCGACAGATTTGGCTCTGACCAATATTTCCCTCCCACCTTTTTTAAAATTCCGACGTCAGACTCGTCACGAGCTATACTGTCGATGTTGTCAGTACTTTTGGCTTTACTTAACTTCAAGTTAAACTCACTCTTGGATTCGGAGCCATTCAGACTCCAGTCGTATAAGAGTTTTAAGATCTCCAGTCTCTCGTATTCGGTGAGCTTGTCATTTAAATTTTCTTCGCTCACACTCTTACTTCTGCTACTAACGAAATGCTTGGCTTTATTGAGCGCCGGCTCACTCGTCGCTTTGGTCTCCTTTTCCAGATCTCTAGCATGCCGAATTTCAAAAGGGCTCTTCCAATGCTTTAAGGGGGTGTCCGGGTCAATTTGGCTGAGATCTAAGTTTGATTCATATATGCAACTGTTTATCGATGAAGTGGAACTCGAGAGGTCTATCAAAGAAGTGGACGTGGCTTTCTGCCGGGAAAGCTTTTTGGCTCCAATGCTAAGAAACTTGTCTGTGTCCCGTATACTTTTGATATCAATGAAACTATCGTTTATCTCAATGGAAAAGCTTTTACTCTGAGCGAATTCTTGCGCTTTGCTCTTTGGTTTCACGTAATCCTCGACCTTCTTTGTCATCATGTTACAACCGGTTTCATCGTAGGTAAGAGTGACATTTTTAGGTGAAGGATCGCTGAAATCGGTAACCTGAAGGTTGAATACCGGCTCATCGCTTTGAATTTCGATTCTAGGAATTATAAATTTTCGTTTTTCCGTTTTGAACAAGCTGTCATCGGAATTGAAAAACACGTTGTTTTTAGGCCTGTCAATCGGGGGTGTAAAAATATTTCCGGGGTTCGAGTACAAGGATTCATTAGAGCCCATGGGGCTGTGGTGGTTATAGTAGTAGTATTGGTCGTAAAGGTTGTAATCCTGAAGATAGGCTGCATGAAAAAAAAAGGAACACTAGCGTTAAGGAATGTTAGTTTAGTACACATCAAATTACTGTAGAATACTCAAGTTGACTAGCCAAGTACACTACAATAGGTATTATAAATTATACTTTCCCCAGAACTTGAGTACCCAAGAGTACTTAATCCACGCGCACACTTTAACTGTAGTATTAATTAGTCTTGAATTAAACTGAAAGTAGATGAAAGGATAACACTCACCCCTTTGAGGAGTCGGGCTGGGCTGCTGCAGCAACGTTGCCAAACCGTGAAACACCGCGCCTCCCTTGGCTACCTCCAGAGTGACAACGGTGCCGGTCCTGACCAAAAATTCGGCCGCCTTTTCCTGAGTAATTCCCAATAGAGACTGACCGTCGACAGAGAGGAGCTGATCGCCAGCGGCCAACCTGCCGTCTCGGTCGGCGGCCCCTCCTGGTACTACCGACTTAATGTAGATACCGAGACGATCCTGGCCCGCACCTTTGGCCGCCACTATTGACAGACCCATGCCTCCGCCCGCTTTGTGTAGACGAATTACTTGAACCTGTGAGAGAAATATTTTGAAACAAAATTATTTAAGAGTTCCGTGTGTTTTTTAGTCTCCGGATATCTCGGATATTACGACATGTTTATCGGTATACACAGTGTTCTTTCTCTCGTCCAGAGATTGCAGTTTTGGATGCATGGATGGATGTACTAACCTCTGGCTGAGAAGAACTCAAGGCGCTGGGCGGCCTAGGTACATTCATGTAAACAGTCCAAAATCCCGAACTCGTCGGCTGGGCGGCTAGTCTGCAAAGCCCTGCGGCTTGTAGGGGATGGAGAAAATCCGCAAGCCCTTTGAAATAAATACAAACCTTAACGGCCTGTTCAAAATTGACAAACAGTTCGACAAGTGAAAAATGTACTGCATGAAAATCTTGTCCTCTTTTCGGCGGAAGTAAATTTCAAGTTCTTACCTGGAGGGACACCCTGAACAACATCACAGCTAAATCCATCGTCGGGTAAAAGAAGTTGCAAAGCAGGGGCGGGATCCTCGTACAGGGTCACCTCTCTGCCTTCAGCACGTGCCAACTCATCGGCTACGCTCTCTGCCGCCTTTGCCGCCTGTTCAAGAAGCGAAGGTGATGCGATTTTCTCACCAGGCTCAGCTGGAGAATAAAGTTGGTATTTTAATGCCACAGCGGGAACAAAATGCCACAACGGAAAGAAAAAAAAACGTAAAAGTTTCAAATTATCTTTAGATACTGTATAAACAGTTTCGTAAGGAACCCACTTACTTTTGTACTGCATCAATAGAGCTCCGAGTTGCATCGAATTGAGTTTGAAGCAGGCTGCACTCAAGTTGGCCAAGTCTTCGGGAGTGTATTTGTTGGCTTGCAGCAGATGGGCGCACTGAACGATTTTTGCCAGGTGGCACTCGGCCGCCAGTTCCAGCCCCTGCGACTCGGCCCACGCCTGAAGGTTACGCAGCCGGTGGGCCAATTTATTGCCGAAATTCCGCGTGCAAAGGTTACTGTTCGAGATCACGTTCGTCAGGGCTTTGGCCGAAATCCAATGGAAGAGTTGCGAAAATAGCTGGAACGTGATTGTGTGCGTTAGTGTGGGGTTAAATTTTTGCTGGAAATTAAAAAGGATATCTGCGCTTTTGGCTCTAATAAGCAAATAAGAGAGCAAATAGAACATTAAGAACAAAGAGATAAAAACGAGTAAATATCATTAAGCTAAGCGCAGTACTTGCAAATTGTAGATGCTAGAAGTTTGAAGTTCCATTTATCACATTGAACGAAATAAATAGTAAATATTTATATTTATATTTATAATTATTATTGTTATATATAAACGCTTAATTATTAATTAATCATCTGTACATAATAATCATTTCCTGTCGTTACAAGTGCTTACACTCCCCGCTAAACCCGCGCCAAAGCAAACTGACGGCGACGTGTTTATGTGCCGCGTAAACAATGAAAGGGGCGAGGGATATAACTAATGACTCCTTACCTGTATAGTCAACGCGGCGTTCACCCTACATTTTCGCAGCAGGTTCATCGCCCCACTCAAAATATTTATGACCTCTCGCGGATGATCGTCCCCAGTAACGGACATTAAATAGGCCATACCCGAGTTCAGCTCGTCAGTTAGGCAAGCAACCAAATTCTAAAATAAACAAAATATATATATCAATGACTATCAACATTATAAAAAAAAATCCGGTATATGAAAACGGTTTGCAGTTGACAGAAGGATCGATAACGCAACCAATCAATTGAGTTAATAGTCTGTTGCAGTTGTAAGACAAAAAAACTTTGTAGTCTTAGTTTATATTATTGTCAGCAGAGAGAGAAAGATAAATTGTATTTTTAAAAACAAATTTGTCACTTTTTAGTAGGCTAAAACAGGCTTTTAGTAGCCCTGGGGAAAACCAAGGATACTAGAAAGCTTATAAGATCGCTCATATGCATAAGTTCGTATATGAGTGGTTTTCGATTTAGGTTTTGCGTTATTTCTAGATGTTTATTTTGCCATTTTGATTTAATGATTGTAAATGTTTTTTTTATTGTGAACATAATGGTTTGTGGTTCTTTCATATGTGGATATAATTAAAAGTTTTTGAATTTTGTAGAAAATACGGTATATATAAAAATAGAAAATACGGGTAGAAAATGTAAATAAATAAGTACAGGGCCACCCTGTATACATTATAGCATCCACAACATGAAACAATTCCGACTTACCATTACACTGCTTTAAAATACCAAAATGAAAACCTAAATAACAATAAACAAACAAGAAAACCAAAGTCAAATGATCAAACATGGCGCCGGTCGCCAAAACAATTGCCAAAGGACGCCATGTCAAAGATCGCCCTGAGACTATTTATTATTTATATATACAGTTTTTGACAGTTCTGTGGCAAGGCTCCTTTGATTTGACGCGCACGCCAGCCGTCACCTGATCATTAAAGCTCCTTACTTCTTATTTTATTCTGCTCCAATAACTTATTTTGTCTATTTTTATGGGTTTAATTACCAAATTTAGCAATTATAACGTGAATTTCAATGTTAGTCACCCATTACTTGCGTCAATAGCATGTTGCATCGGTCCTCTATTGAATTGAATGTCAGAAAATATGCTGGCACTCTTAATTTTTAAGTGATTTTTAGTTGGTAAAAAACTGATAAGAATTTTCTGCAATCACCTTTATTAAACACCATCTCTTCTAAAGCATATAGTAAATGCTCTTAATTATGAGATAATAAGGAGGGGTGAAACTCTTAACCATTTGAAGCATCAGACTGAGTAATACGAGAGCCTTCTATTACTAGCCACCAATATGGCAATACAACTTGCTGTTCAAACTTATCTTTTAACGCCTTTCTTTCGTCATAAAGAAAGTCCGACATGACATTGGATCACAAGAGGAAAAAGAACCACAAACTACGAGAGAGACGACCTTAAGAATGAAGAAGGTTCTTTAAATTTTGTGTACACAACAAATAATTTTTTTATGAATGAAAGCAATACGTTTTTCGAATTTTGCCTAAAATTTGCCCAATTGCCCAAAGATTTTTCCGGGAACAAAGGGCAAAGGTTTATAAATCTTTGATAGAGCGATTTTATGTGGATAGCTTAAAAAGTTTTTGAATTTTGTAGAAAATACGGTGTCGCAGCCGTTTTTTTGCGAACCGAATGAAGAAAGTTCTTTAAATTTTGTGGACAATATCGTATCACTCACAACTCTTAGCGAAGTTTTTTTTGTGTGGACAAAATGGCGAAGGCTAACACTTTTGTATTAAACAGTTTCAGTAACTGTTTTACGAAGAATATGCCTAATCACCGGCAAAGTTTTACCTTAAAAGCTAACTGGACAGCATCGGCCAAAGTGTCCTGAGCTTGCAGCGAAAATGCGCTGATATGCCGGTCGTTCTTCAGGAAATGAAGAAGTTCGCTAGCGTTGGCCAACCAAAAGGCCTGCGAGGTGCCCTCGGTACTTCTGTCTTGTACGGTGTGACGGACCAGCATGGCAGCGTGCTGAAGCAGCAAAGTGAGTTTGTGGGCACGTTCCGTCGGCGTCAGCTCCGGTCGGTAGTGCGTCGAGGCCCGATACCTGGAAATTTTCAATTATTAAGGGAAGAAAATCAATTGTGTGCAGTCGACCGCAACTTTTGATTAACTTGGAAATGTCAACGCTGCATATGGCATATCCAATTGAAACGCATCGAGCTTCGATGAATGAGAATTCAGACCGATCTTTTTACGTTTTACTTTGCAGTTATTTTGATTGATTAATAATAAACTATAACAGAAAAGTTATCATTTTACTGAACACAATTATTGCGAATATACCGTCTCTGCTCGCTTTTGCGTAGACTTTAGAGTAATACCAATTTGATTTAGTTCTAAATAGCACATTGCGCGTTGAAACATGGAAAGATAATTTTGCGGGTGTGAACAAAAATTGTAAAAACGTATTAATTTTATTTGTTGCCGATATTCTGTTTAATGGTGATGAACTTTCACTTTTTCACGTTTTTTAGTTACTGCGCTAATTATAATTTATTTGCACAATTGTGGCAAAATAAAGGCAATAAGCGCCGAAACGTTGTCAGTGTCTGCACAACCGTTAACTACTACTTTCCCGAAAAAAAAATTGTCCAAATTTGCGAACTTATGCAGTTTGGTGATTTATAAGAATAAAAGCTAAGAATACAAAGAGTATATAAAGAAGTGTCAAAATTGAAGAACAACTTACCTGGCACATAGGTAGAGGGTGTAGGCTGGCGCCAGCCGAAACGTCGGTGTTGTTACATCCAAATGAGTGATCACCCGCGCCAAAAACTGCTCTTGTGGATCTTCGGGAAATTCCAAGACGGCCGGCAAGATCGGATCTTGACCTCTGGGGTATCTATCCATTCCACTTAACCTAGTAAGATGCAGTATTAACCTTACGGCTACATAGAGAGTTCGGCAACTTAGAGGGCAATATTTAAAAGAAATCGAGATGCATCAATATGTTTGGAAAAAAAACAAAATCTACTGGGCTTGGAGGCTCCAAACCTGGCGCAGAACCCACTCTAATTACTTGTTAAGGGTTACAGGAGCTTGCTACTTAAATCGGAACGTAATGGGTTGACAAATACCTATTTTCCGACCTGCTGTCCGACCCTAAAGATCTATTATCCTCCCTGGCACCGCTGTGCGTTGAAACTGTCTCAACATTTCCGTCAATATCGAATGTAGTCTCTATATTTTCCCGAGAGCCCGAGGCCTGAGTCGGACTTAAAGCTCTAGGCGATCGACTAAATAATAAAAAAACAAAAATAAAGCAACTAAAAAAAAAAAAATATGGCACCATAAATTAACAAAACATAAAACTCAAAAGGAACAAGATCAATGCAAATTTGTTTTCGATTGTGAAAGGCTTCTGGGGGGTTCACCCTCTTGCAAAGAATTATTAATAACAATGCGCTCTTTACTTTTTTCAGAAAGCAAGAAATTAGTTGTTTGCTGTTGTTTACGAGCTTCTCCGCAGCTTCATTAAATCTTATGCAACGTTCTGAATAACTCACGAATTAGAGAAAAACTGCCAAGTGGAGGCAAAAATATGAAATATCTGGCTTACCTTTCGTAGATACGGGACTGATTGTCCAAGTTTCCGAGAGGGTGTCGCGTCCTGTCTTCCTGCGCTGGATCGACAAACCTGTAAGTTAAAACACAACAATCGACCAGTTGTCTGATAGTGACTTAATTGATTGTAGGTACCTACTGTTAAAGTATTAATAGGGATTATCCAGAATATAGATTAATATAAACAGACAACAGAACTCGTATATTCGGTTTGATAAGAGTGGCAGGTAGAGATAAAAATGGACCATGTTTGTTTTTTTATGACGAATCATCGCTCTACAAATACATATGGCGAATATTAATATTCTGATTTTATAGTCCGGGCAATTCTGTTGGATTTTCGGTTGTTTGTGCAATTTAACAAAATTAGTCTGCCTACTCTAAATTTAAGGGTCTAATGATATCTTAAAATGGGGATGCTTTCTGGTGCATCTAGTTGTCTGTGAAATGTAAAAAGAAAAGCATGAAGGAACGAAAGTCCATTTACTTTGACCACGTCATTCTTTTCTGTCACAAATTCGTTGCCTTCTAGATGACGTTTTCTAATGAACGCCTCGTTTTGCGCTCACCTGTTGACAGACCACTTTGTTTATTTAATTAGTGCAATGGATTTAGTGCCCATAACGTCATTTTGCCAGAATTTTAGTAAATATAACCTCACTTCAATAATTAATTACATAATGTTTGCAATAAAATTGATTGTTTTGCATTAATGCTACTAAGGCCTTTTTGGGGGATTCAAACTTTAAATTTAGTTATGTTGATGCAGAAGCACACAAATACAATATTTTTTTTTGTTTTCAACCAATGTAGTCACGTGCCGCACGAAACCCATTACACTAATTTTTGTTTCTAGTTTCATTGATTCACACTAAGCGATGGTCACTCACACTTGACTACGTTCATAAGTGGATTAACCAACCTATGTGAATTCTTAACGCACAGTGGTGTATTAGCATTAGTTTTCCGGGTCAGACTCAAAATAAAACTTCTACGCTTCCGCAGAAATTGCCGACGTTTATTTTACGTCTTTTTCAGTGTGTAGTGTGGAGCAGTGTGTAGTAGGTAACCTACTACACACTGCTAATCACGGTTCCCTTATGTTTGTCCACGCTTTGTCCGTTTTCGTTGCAATGTGCGTCACTTCCCGTGGTTGTTCTGATGGACAATAAACATCTTTACTATCTGACAAAAAACTTCTGCAATTTAAGTGGAATAGCATTGAAAAAGACGTAAAATAAACGTCAAAACGTCGGCAATTTCTGTGGAAGCGTAGAAGTTTTATTTTGAGTCCTTCTCCCGCTACCTTTCTCTAGGGAATTAAAATCTTGAGGACGCTACACATAAACCACAATCGTTATGTTTGTTTTCGTAAGGAGTGTGCGAAAAACATGTAATAGAATAATTTAAAATTTTTCTTAACACAATGGTGAAGGCGAATACGTATTACGGTTAAGTCTAAACTCAATTTTAGCAGATAAAATTTAGTTACTTGTAGGTGTTGCTGTTGCCGAACTTGACCAGACACCCATTGGACAGGATGGTGGTCTGATGTATTCTCTGGCCGTTGACGTATGTATGAGCGTCGGCGTGACAAGGCGTCAACGACGTGACGCCGTCAGAGTTAGTGATGACACAGTGACGCGGCTGGATGTGCGGACCATAAAGCTGAAGCGCTATCCCATTGGCAGAGCCAACCTAGAAAAATGGTGAAAACGTCATTAATGCAAATCAGCCCAAATTATGACTATATGCTATGAAATTCACAATACACCCAGATATAGAGATAGAATTTGCTAAAGACAGGTTTTCGTTTCAACTTTCATAGGTTTTAATTTACTGTCATCTATAACGTAATATCCAAGAATAATTTTAAAGTTTCTTACAAGTTACAAGGGTTATCAAACAATTAACGACCTATTAGCGCTCGTTAATTATTAATGGGCGGCTTCATAAACCCCATTAAGTATACACGATTAACAATTCCCGATAAAAACTTCAAGTAAATATACCGTTTCCTTCCACGCAAACGTTTGTCCAGTAAAGTTATATAAAATGCGGCCTTGCCGACCTTGAGTATGCTAAAAACTTTTATAAGTTTCGTCAGTCTTAGAATAGTTTGGACTCTCTGGTTTCTCGAACTGGGAAAGTCCACTTTCTATTCATAAAGTTTTATTGGTAACATAGAGATGCAATTCTTGTATAAAAACACCTTCGAACCATATAGCACTTTCCCAGAAACTAAAAAAAAACCAAGAAACTACGTCTCGGGTACAAAAAATTGATATGGGCAAAATAAGTAAAATCCCTTTTTTTCATGGGTCAACTAATATGCGTGGCCTTAATTTAATTGAAACTCTGGAGGATCGCGCTACAGTGGTGAAGCAAACAAAGAAAAACGTGTTACGTAGCTGAAAGCGCCGTTTCACTTTATTTGTCCCATTTCTTGTATTTGATGTGTGACGGTCGCTACTGCCCCCATGGGATTGCATACGTATAAAATGCATAAATACTGTTTGTTTGTGTTCCGCTAGAAGAAAGGAAGCAACATTTTAATCTTCCATCACGTAAAATAAAAAATATGACAAATTTTTTGCAATGTTCCGACAGCTTTTTGAAAACCTCATTTCAATTGCATACCACGAATCACAGTAATAATAGAAAAGGGCAAATGTTTCATTTTATCACTTTGACTATTTGCTTGCAAAAGCATTTTCTCCGGCAAAATAGTAATTGCTCGTAGGTATTTCCTGCTTTCAGGACGAGGAAACACGTGCCTCCATGAATTTCTTGCCTTTCGGATGTCTCAGAAAAGTTCAATACCACTTACACGCATTGCAGCGTTACCTACTTTCTTAATTAAACTGTTTTGCATATTTAAGAAATTTCCTGGGATTATACAGCAATCTAATTAACGGATTTAAGTAAAAAAAAAATGATAAAAGAACATGCCTATTTAGTTAATGTAAACTTTACAATGCATAAAAAATTGCACACTGCATCCAGTACGACCCTTATCATTACCATATCGCTTAAATCCGGGGCAGTGTTGTTAATTTTTAACTTTTGTTTTATAGTTTTTTCTGAACCGATTTTTCAAGACATAATTGAAAACAATGAAAACGGTTAATACAGTCTCATGGCAACTTTTTTTCCTTCTACAAGGTCACATTTTTAATCCGACGTTTCAATTTTTAAAAAAGCGGTTTAAAATGTTGCGAGAAACGAATTTCACCAAATGTACAAAACACACAAACTAGTGTTCAGGTAAATGGCAACGCAGCATTTGTCTTTTGTCAGATGGCCAAGATGGCCGACCTGCGTGGCAAGATTCAATGCCACCTAGACAATATAAGGCCTGGAAGCGACCGAGAGGGAGAGCGGTGACGTCATCATATGTGGTACGAAAATTTGCCGACCGTTTCAACGCTCAAAACCCGAAGGTTTTGGAAAGCTTTTTGGGTAAATACTTTGGTAATTGGGGTTTAGATGTTAGATGGACAAAAATAAAACCATTAGCAATATATACCGGGTGTCCAGCAGAACCCTGGACATAGGAGATTAACATGGGAAATCGGTTTTTATTTTTTTGCGCCTGTACGGTTGATTTGATTGAAACTTTTAAGAGTAAAGGTTGTAGAGTTTATGGTCAGTTATCATCCTGTAATTTTTTTAATACCACAGTTTTGGCTGTTTTTTAGAAAAAAACTTCGAAAAGTGCAAAAATTTGAATTTGGCGCGTCACCCCCGCCATGCATGTGCAGTGTCGCCAACATAATAATTTCTTATGTCAGAGTCAGAGCAGATTTTCCTTTCTTATTTATTTTGAGGGACTATCATGTAATAATTAACGTGATTATGCAGTGAAAATTAACCGAAAAGCTGACGATAATGTTCTTAAATCATACGGTAAGTAAAATTACGTTTATTATTATCATAAGTAGTAAAAGGAAAAATCATTCCAATTTGTGTATGGCTGGTTGTCTAATTCATTTTAGATTAGCACCAGACAACGGATCGACGATATGTCTCTTGTCTTTGTCATTGGTAAAGCTAGGTTAATGTTAAGAATTATTAAGGACGGCGAGTTGGGTGGGTCGTGGGTACATTTGTTGGGCAAACCAAGAACCAAGCTTGAAATGTGATTGTACTCTACAAATGAGTTATCGTGGAATTGGCGAAAAGAAAATACGGATTAGCAGCTCTTAAAAGAACCATTTAATTACATACCACAAAGAAAGTGAATAACCACCCATGTGTTTAACATCAAACACAGAGGTAAACAAGAACAATAAACAAATAAATAAAATACAGGACTAGATGTGGCACATCAGAGAAATTGTTCAAAATCTTCCATCTTGCATGTAAAAAACCCGTTCTAATGGCTGGATGGCTTCTACAGCAGGCAAAATGTCATTGCGAAGCATATTGCCATATTTGTTGGCGTTCAAACTGCAATAAATGAAAAATGGACCTATAACATGGCGCCCCAAAATGCCGATCCACACGTTACAGTTTCTCTATGTTGGTCCCGATTCTCATGCACTATATGTGGGTTTTGGAGTGCCCAAATCCGAACATTTTATTGATTTGAAGAGCCAGTCAATCCAAATTAGCATTCATCCGTGAAACAAATGTTTCTAACAAATCTTGGGGCTGCAATAATTTTTTCGGTCAGGATTTCACAAAACTCCATTGGGGGGAAAAGGTGGATCGGTAAGAGTTGTTGATGGTTCTCTTGTTTGTAGCTTTCAAAACCTTCTTTTTGCAGATAATTATGGATGGTCGATCTACTAAGTCCAGTTTCTTGGCCAATCTGTCGAATACTCTCGGAAGGATCATCGTTTACTGTAGCAAGAACAAGTTTTGCCACATTTTCATCCTCTGGACCGCACCAGCTTGAAGTCGTGGCTTTCGCTCACAGGAACATATCGGGTTAATACTCCCAGTTTCCTCAAAACGAGCAACCACCGCCTGAAGTAAACCGCATGCTGGTATTGGTTGTTCAGGAAACAATGCAGCAATGTTGTCTCGAATTTGAGCAAAGGAATTACCAACCCAGTATTGTTTTAAAACAAGTTTTCTCTCCCCAAAATTCATAACTAATGAAACATTTAAATAAGAAATAATAAAAATAAAATTTTACACTGTATTAACAAAATGGTTCCTAATTTCCTTACTTTTAATATCAATAAATACAAGGTTATTTCGGGGAAATTGTGTGTGAAAAAGTGGATGCAACAAGTACCAAAATAAGTATGTATATTTGCATAATCAATCTATACATAAATTTCTTAAGGGAAGAAATTAACAAGTAGACATGAAAAAGAAATGTAACATAAATTTAGGTAATAACACAGATAACAACAATTATTCCTATAAAAACACTATCACCTTTATTAAGATTCAATTCAAATTTATTCATGTTTACAATCACCAAAACAGCAATGTACATATGTCAAAAATAGAATAGTCTACAAATTAAATTTAAATAAATTCAGTCCAGATGCCATTATTTACTTAATACTAAAAGCTTACAGTCAACATCCTAAAATAGACTATACAGAGAGAAGAAAAAAAAAATTAATAATAATGTTGATTAAAATACTTAAAATACTCTTCACACAATATCACAATAAAAAACCTTTACCATTAAAATTTGCTTAATTTCCTTTCGGAAACTATCCACTGTCAACGCTTTAATTTTTATGGGCAGTTGAAATATTTTAATGCCCAGTAGCCAGGACCATTCTGACACCTTCTCAAACGACAATATGAGGTTATTAAATTTTTTCGGCCTCTAGTAAGGTAAGCATGCATGTCCTCCTGAGCAGAAAACAGATACATGTTATTTTTCACAAACAGCAAATTCTCCAATATAAACATGGAGGGCAGGGTTAGTATACCTAGCTCTCTGAAGTGCGCTCTGCAGTCATCCCTGTAGCCCAGGCCAACCAACAATCTGACCGCTCTTCACTGAAGCCCGAACAAACGCTTAGCCCCCGAGGCGTGGCCCCAAACAACTACAGCATAAGAGAGCCATGCATGAAAAGATGCAAAGTAAGCCGATCTAAGTACCGTAGGAGATATCCTATCTGAAAGCTGACGTAGCAGGTACAAACTTGTATTGAGTCTTGAAGCCAAGTTATCAGTGTGTAAATCCCACTTGGCGCTCTCATCCACAAGAACCCCAAGAAATTTAACCTGGGATATGTGGTCATTTACGGTTCCAATCTCCCTCAATGCAAACACCATCCTCTGTGTCTTGCCCATATTCAGCGGCAATCGATTGGAATGGAACCAATTTTTGGCCAGTTTTTCAAGTTGTTTGTGGCCAGTTTGGCAAGATTTGTTGTCACTGAAAAGAGTTCACAGGCACTATAGTCTCCAGATACATAGATAAAACATGAAAGAAACTGGTCTTAGCAGATCAAACATCCATCGCTATCTGCTTACTGGTCTTGCTTATTTGCTATAAACATTTGTTCCACCAATTAATGTTAATTTGTTGTCTGTCATAGAAGAGTCCAGCACTTAACAAGGGTTTTTACATGCAGGATGGGGCCTCGCGTCACACAGCACTGCAAAATAGACACTTTTGAAGTAAAACATTTGGAGATAGATGAATTCACCTCAATAACAACAACAACAACGAACACCCTTAATTGGTGACAAGAGACAAATTGTCATGTCATCGTGGTTGTCGTATTGCTAAACTAAAATGAATTAGACAACCAGCCATACACAAATTGGAATGATTTTCCTTTTACTAATTATGATAATTATAAACGTAACTTGTACTTACCTATAATTTAAGAACATTATCGTCAGGTTTTCAGTTAATTTTCTTTGCATAATCACGTTAATTACTACATGATAATCCCTCAAAATAAATAAGAAAGGAAAATCGGCTCTGAGTCTGACATAAGAAATTATTATGTTGGCGACACTGCACAAGCATGGTGGGGGTGACGCGCCAAATTCAATTTTTTGCACTTTTCGAGGCGTTTTTCCAAAAAATAGCCAAAACTGTGGTATTGAAAAAATTACAGGATGATAGCTGACCATAAGCTCTACAACTTTACTCTTAAAAGTTTTTCAATCAAATCAACCGTACAGGCGCAAAAAAATAAAAACCGATTTCCCATGTTAATCTCCTATGTCCAGGGTTCTGCTGGACACCCGGTATAAACAATACAAACGTAAATAAATAAACAATTTTACTATACCAGGGTACACTTAAATTAATATAATACTTAATACTGTATATTATTATACAGTGTAGTGGTTTACTAACAATAATTTTTAATACTTCTACAGAATAAGTATACCATTTTCTCTTTTTGGCTGAATTTGTTATATACAGAAGATTCTGAAATTAGCATACAATAATGTAACAGCCTAGGTATTTTAGAATAAAAAAGATAAAAAGTTTATATATATAAAGACAGGTTTTCAAACGTTTCATTACAAAGATAGAGGGTATAAATAACTTTTTAAATGAAATTGTTTTTTTTTCCAAATAGATAGCTCCTTCATTTTCGAAGATGACTTCAAAATTGAAATGTGATAACTCGGATCATTATGCTCTACATAGATACTTACCATCTGATTTTCAAAGGTGCCTGCTTTGGTAATAGGGATTTAGATGAAAAAAATAAAATCATTTGATCATTTTAAAACATTATATTAAATTAAAAAAAAACAAATTAAATATACATGTGTACCTCAGAAAACACTATTTGGTTCATTGCACACACTACCTACACACTTTGTCTTATACTAGAGGAATTTCTTCTTTTGCAAACAGGACTTGGTTGATTTGATTCTCGATTTGATTACAACTAGGCCTAGGAAACAAATATAAAAATCTTTGATGGATTTGGATAACATATTTGTAACAAACTATAGCACAAACCCTACACAACAAAATGTTTAAAAAAAAGTCCTACCTGGAATTAATCTCGGGACATCTAATAGTAACAGTAGAGCTTCTAAGGACTGGCCAGTTCTTTCACATGTAAGTATGTTACTTTCCTCTGAATTTCATGTGAATGAAATTGTAACTCGCATACCTAAAATAGAAAACCCCATAAATTCTGCTGATTTTTTGAATATGAGAGGTTTTTTCGGAATATGTTCCTATACTTATTCTTATGTAGTGTTGTATGAGGTTAGGTTAGGTAGACTTACCCTGCTATGGTTATTTGGTATAAAATTATCCCTTCTAATACCGTGAATCCACTTTTCTTTTAAAATAACATCTTCTGGAAATCTAAACACTGAATTTCGCGGACCAGTCTTGTAATTACTTTTGCATCTCTCTACACAGCAACCGTGAGGTATGGCAATGGTTTGCTAACTTTTGAAACTTTAATTCCGAGCTAATTCAGCTAATACTAAAATACACGTTTCTAGAAAAGACACAGAACTGTTAATTATACAATACTTCCAGGCCTTATGTCTAGGTGGCATTGCAAGATTGCATCAGATACGTCACATGACAATATGTCAATGTGGTATGCAACGTTGCCAAACGTTTATTATTTTCAAAAGTAATATTATTTCTTCATTTTGTTGTAATACTCGTTTTATCTCAAGAATTGAACGGCGCTAGAAGTGTTGTTATAGCAAATTGTCCTTTTGAAGTCGGTTAAAGCTCTTTTTGATGATCCAGGTAATCCTGAAAGAAGGATGAAATTTTGCAACTGGCTCTTAAATAAGAAAGATTAACCGAATTTCTTAAGATCTATTATTTGGACCAATGAAAGTTCTTTTACAAACTGAGGCATTATTATTAGAAACAATGAAGACACTTTGAGTTGAGGGATGTGTTAAACACCACCAGTTTGCTTTCAATTAAATGTGCAACACGAAATTTTGAACCACACCGATAGTTCTTGGTTCTTGGCCACTTAGTTTAAAGAATATATTGATGACACTTTTCAATTAGAAAGTTTTTAAAAATTTCTCAAGATTTAGATCTTCGGTGAAAGTCGAAATTTAAAATTTAAAAGGGTAGTTCACAATGCTTAAAGAGTACTCAACTTCACCCCGATTTAAGCGACTTCTTAAGTTTATCGAGATCCCAATGGTAAGGGTCAAATTAGAATTATTTTATATGCAATTCGCTGCCACTGTGCATTTAAAATACAAAAAAAAGATCAATTACAACTACCGGTTAACAACAATATGCACAGCGGCTACACAATACCGCGACTATTAAAAACGGAACGTCCTCTTTGGTATTTAATTATAAAAATCAATTTAGATAAAATGCAGAGCTGAAAGCGCATTCGGGAAATCTAGCAGGCGAGATAGAGGCATATTGTTTTCAAAACATCAGTTCCCCAGGGAACGAAATGGGACTCCCGCTCGCTGTAATACGTCAATCCGAGCCCGCCTGATGATAAGAAGTTAGACGTTTGTTCGTCGTTCGCTGATTGAAACTTGCAACAAGGAACATTGGGTCCTTTGTTCCAAATAACTGGAAATCATTATCGTGATAATCTACATATTCGCCGCAAACCATTTTCGCCCCGCAGTCACGCAGAACACTAATTGTGACCTATTGTTTCCGCAAATAATGGCAAACAATGTGTTTGCAGGAACAATATCTCAAATATACAGAAAGCCGGCAGCGTCTAATCTAGTGTAATCCGTTACGAAATTAACGTATACGAATGAATGGTGCCTTTTGGCTTGGAAAAGCATTAAATTTATCCTGCATATTGTGTAGGTAGTAAGTACTGGATAACACAAAGACGAAGGAAAAACCTTGAAGCCTCAAGGGCGAGAGATGCATTAATAGGTCGAACGTAATTAAGGGGGGTAACACCTGAGAAACTGCAACAAGAAAACTGAGAACATTGAAGTCTAAATGAACTGGAAACACTTTCTTGGGAACTGGAACCTCTACTAAACATTAATCATAAAAGAAATCAATTATTATTTATAACAGGATGGGTATAGTAATTTAGAGCGTCAGGAGCTCTAAACATTTCCCTGAATTTATGTTCTTGGCAATACCGCATCCTTTGGACATTAATAACTCGGCAAAGTTGAAGTTTGACTTTAAAAAAGCATTTTCGTGTATTTCAATCCGGCAGCGATAAAGCGGGAAATGCAGAGAATTGTCGGTAAGTGTGGCAGGTCACGCCACGTTGTCTTATATTTTCTTTCGGATTTCCTTCCGGGCGGTGCCGCAGCAGCAAATTATTGCGAACTGCGACTTAAGGTAAATACAACGTATTCATCGTAATATTACTGCGTACATATGAAACAAATTGTGTATAAAGTGAAAAGATACAAGGAGAAAATGCGTATTCTGAGAAACGGCCATTAGCGTCACATTAATCACACACCAGACGACCATTAGGATATTTTCTATATATAAAAAAATACATTGGAATTGGATATCGATCAGATTTTTCAGTGCCAATGAAACAGAGAGTTCCACTATTTGCCCCAATAGTAATGGTAGAATGATGAATATTTACTGGCTATGCTATAAAAAATAATGACCCGCTCGATACTCAATATTTTAACGTCAAATTCGAAAAAGATTTCAAAAGCTTACTTTGAAACCACTTGGTCGACTGAGTGGCCATGTATGTGTTCACAATCTAACAAAAGAGGCTTTTAGGGCTTATAAAGATTCTGCATTTTGTTCAAGTCATGGATCACAAAAAAGCTGATGGTAGAAAAAACTACTCTATGAGTATTTTGTCTGCACTTACCCCAAGCCAAGAGAATCTCAATATTATGAAATAAAAATGTTTTTTTTTTTTTTAATTTACGAGGACATTAGTTTGGTCGGCCTTAAGCTATGTTTAATGTTTCTCACTTTTTTTTATAATGTTTAATACTTGATAGTAGATAGAACTTTTGTCATATCCTACGTCAGAGTAGTCACAAAACTTTATCACCAGGATTTGGAGCGGACTAATGGATGTTTCTAGTTAGTCCAAAGTAGTCGTGCATTTTATAGGGCAACCTTAGAAGCATGGTGGTTTTATAAACCTTGACTCGGTTTGACAGCATCGTTACCAGGGTGTCCGTCCCGTGACCAATAAAAATGTACTTCTCACCCACAAAGGCTAATAATAAGTTACAGGCTTACCTATGTCGCACTACAATTAAAACAATGGGTCACTCGGATTATTGTTAATTGGCGATTAATGTTAAACTCTGAGACTTGTCCTGAACCTGGAGATCTTGCATCACGCACTAAATCCTTATGGATCAGACCTTTTTGTGTAAAAAAAAACAAATGAAAGCCCAGGGGTCTCAAAGGACCCAAAATTTATATTTTGAAGTAATAACGAAAAAGTTAAAACAATTACATTTCGATTCATTCTCCAAATCCAAGTCCATTGCAAATTAACTCATAACCTGGAACTAACTGCTTTTTTTTGCAGGAAAGAACTCTTTCTTTAGGAGGCCGAAAGTTAAAAATTATGGAATAATCAGAAAATGAAAATGAGGAAAAAATATGTCCAAAGTGGCAAATAGGTTAGGAGCACAGTTTAAAATATTTCTAATTGCGGGCAAAATCACAAACTTTCAAAAACTTTCTAAAAAAGGTACTTAGTCGGACCATAATTCTTTCAATAATCATCGATATTTGCCTCCGTGTAGAACTTCTATTTCGGACTAAAACTTGAAAAATCAGGAATCATTAGTCACTAAAAAAAAACAGTTTTGTGCTCAATAGAATTGTCTCAATAAATGTTCATTTACATTACGATTATTTACTTGTTGCTAAGACTTAATCTTAGATGAAACAAAAACCTTCAAACAACTAAAACACAACGGGAAGTCTAATTTAAATCGATAAAACATTGCTTATTAGACCAGTTTCGCGCTTAAATTTATCAGATCTCTTCATAGCTAACTCTACCAAACGACACTATCTGTGACGTCATGTACCTCGAGTTCATTAGAAAATGTCATCTAGAAAGCTATGAAGTTTTGACAGAAAAGGATGACATAATCAATGTAAATAGACTTTTGCTACAATCTAAAGTGTTTTTCGGGTTTAGAAGCCGTGGTTCGATGGAACTTGCTCCTGATGTTTCATCTACAGATGCGGCACACTTCCCGTGCTTCCCGACGTTGACTGACTCGACTGTGGTGAACTCCGTGGAATTTATTCCCCCGCCGTCGCGTCACGTTGTGGAGGGACTGGAGTGGGGAAAGTGGTGGACCGGGGTTCAATTCGCCGAAACCCCGCGCCACCACTATCCCCACCCCTGTTTCTTCACTGCAGCGCGACGGCGGGGGAATAAATACCACGAAGCTCACTACAGTCGAATTAGTCAACTTTGGCGTCGGGAAGCACGGGAGATCACTTCGCCCATTGCCTCATCGCCTTTGATAATGTCTACCGCAGCTGTAGACGAAACGTCAGGAAAAAAATCCAATGGACCAAGGCTTCTAAGCCCGGAAAATACTTTAGATTGTATTTTGACCGGCCGTGAAAGCCTTCACAGACTTGTTATTTCATCCTTTTCTTTTGATATTTCACAGTCAACTAGATGACGTTTTTAAATAAACACCCCTAATTTCTTGGTCTCATTTAAATCACAATGGCAGTATTCCTTACCTCCATGACATCGTTCACTAGCCTGACCGTCTTGTTGGTGTCAGCTGCCTGCGGCACCTGCCCATCCGGACCCAACTCCAACAGAAAAGGGGCGGCGTCCGCCCTTTGGTCCCCACGTACTCCTCCGAGTGGTTTTTTCTTGCGTTTGCGCGGGGCGCAGTCCGCAGGGCGCCGCCGCACATGAAACATTATGGACCCTGAAACATAAAAAAACAATGTTTAATAAATAATAATGGAAAAAAACAACGAACTAAATCCCATAAAAACCTGACCTATTTTCCTAGTGATATTCTTCATTTCATCGCACAAATACGACTTTCGACTACGACTCGGTGAAAAACATTTTGGCAACTGGAAACGCGAGGAAATGCTTGAGGTTCAAGTTTATTAACACATATTTTGCTAAAAATAGATGCACAGTGCGATGTTTCGCCGAAATGTGGTACGAACACCTCTTTTGATACTGTTTAGATTGAAAAAAATTGATGATGAGTTATATGCATTCTAAAACTGAAAAAAAAACATAATTTACTGCTCAAAATTAAGTTAACTTTTCTTTGGGAAGACTAGAGGTTACAGTAAATAAATTAGCAAAGACGTACAACAGTTTTAAGGTAATATTTGCGTTCGCCATTGTGTCAACAAAAGCGGCTTTGAGAACTAAGCTACCAAAGGTCAGGGTTTCTTTATTAGGTGGCACAAAGTTTAGATTTTTTGTGCAATACGTTACAATAGTTTTAACAGTGAAAACAACGGTAAGCAAAGTACCTAACGACTTTGTATTAATGTAATCGATCAGGTATCAATTTCCATAAAAAGCGGAAACTCGGGGTTAATACATTAATAAACGTTCGATATTGACGATATTTGTTTTCAGAAACGTAGGAAATAAATGTGTGGCAAATAAAGACTTCTCTATTAAGGTATATTTACCAGTTCTAATATTAGATGGCCCATTACAACTGTAAATACCTCTAATCAATAGAAACAATGCACTTTCCCCGAACGCCAATTTTCTCTTCAAACGTAGAGCGAAACGTTCTTCGTATTATCGCAATGTGCAAATTTTACTTCATAAATATGCAAATTCTCTACCAAATTCGATCATTCCGACAATATGAAGCGTCGCGTTTCCCAAAAGCGGCAATGCACAGCGAATCATCTCAACTCGAAGCAACGTTGTTGGTTGGTGTGGAAAACGACTTCTTTGTTTTTCCCTTTTGTCCCTTATTGCTATGGAAGCCTAGTTCGCAAACAGACGTGGGTTTGTGCAAGAGATACGTTTTTTTTGTATTATCTAAATTATGTATATCTAATGACTCAAATCGCAAGATTGAGTTGGAAGTGGTTCGCTTTGTTCTTTCACAGAAAAACTTCTGGTTCCTTTTGTAGGCCTCCTCCAAACACAAAATTTTCTCTAAGCAGAAAATGATCCTGTGCAGTGCAAATTTTTGCACTCATTAGCTGCTGAATTAATTGCAAAATGCGGTTTTCTTTGGGATTGGGGAAGTAAAAAAATATATAAACTTTGAGGCTGAAGTGTCTTTTTATCAGATATGAAATTTTCCAAAAGAGAAAACCTCTGTTTATTTAAGCCCTTGTAATAAAACTCTTCAAAGTACCTAATAAAAATCACAATCCAATTTTCATCGTATATAAAACCGAAAACCATTCTGCTCGTTATGGGAACATTAAACGAAGCGAAGAAAATTGGAAAACTATGCATGCTTCGATATACTTGGAAGACTGAAAGAACGAATGGAGGCCTCACTGGTTTGATTAAAACTTATAATCCGTATAGATACATAGATAGTGCCCGCTGTAGCCGAGAAAATTGTTATCGGTATATGTAAAGAGTCGAGCCCTCTAATCGAAATGAAAATGCTCTCGCTATGTTGGAAATAAAAAGCGGATGCATTCATTTTGATCATGTACAAAAGCTAAATCTGGAATAATTGATAAAATTGTCATTTAGAAAATGTTTTGTACAAAAGCATCGCTCATATATATGCAAATCGTAATGGTAATTGTCTCATTTATAACAAACTAAGCAATTTGAAACAATGAAACAACAATTATTAAAACTCTGACCTGAATATATACACCATTTGCATACAATGTCGAAGGAATGGAAGAAGAAAGTGCAAATACACTCACTGCATACAACCAAAAGTACGCAGCACATTTTAAAAACTTTTTAAGGTTGGTCCTTGGAAATAAACTACCACCCACCCTATTGTTTTTAGGCTTAAAAACGCTTCTATAGCGGGTGTTGCATCATCGGATGGGACATAGGAAATCCCATGTAAGTTTTGATAGGCTCAATTATTGGCTTTCCTAATTATTTTGGTGAAAAAATGTGTTTAGTTTTTTTAAAGAGCGCTAAAATTCGCAAATAATAGGATAACATCAAGCATTTTTGATCAACCCGTTTACAAATTATTTGCCAGTAACATCGTCTGTTTTATCGCCCCGTATTCACCGACACCAGTCAAGGTAAGAGTTGGCTGTCAAATAAAGCTGTCATTCATGAATTTTTAGTGTTTGATAGCCAAGTCTTACTGGTGTCCGTAAATACAGGGCGATAAAAAGGACAAAATACTTAAAAAGTTATTGGAAATAATTCGTAAATGGGTTAATAAAAAATGTCTGAAGTTGTCCATTTAGTTGTGGTTTTTAATGTTCTTCAAAAAATCTGAATTGATTTTTTCTCCAAAATAATTAGGGAAGCCAATAATAAACCCTTTTAAAATTTACATGGGATTTCCTGTGTCCCTCACGATG
This sequence comes from Taphrorychus bicolor, assembly GCA_951812265.1. NCBI lineage: Eukaryota > Metazoa > Arthropoda > Insecta > Coleoptera > Curculionidae > Taphrorychus > Taphrorychus bicolor. Next base: position 46,456,569 of record OX638300.1, on the reverse strand, counting down.
ATGCAACACACGGTATAGATATCAAAAACTTTTATTTTAATTTTTGCCACAATGCGAACCCTTCAGCTGCACGAACGTTTCCTTTGTGCAATGCAGCGGAGCTATTAATGAAACCAGGCCGGAAAGTCTGGATTTCCATATATTTATGAATGCGATACTTCGCATATCAATTTACACCCTTCGTCTGTCAAATTCCATAGACCATAGAGTGAACTAGTGATGACCTCGATGTGCCTTTGACGTAAATAAGTTTTGAAGTCGAAGCGTTCTACTTCTTACTTTGATTACCAAAATACAAAAACCAATTCATTGTCGATTAGGTACTCGATACGCTTGACTGATATTGATGATGAAGACATAACTTCTCATATTTCAAAAGAGGCCCATACTACAGGGCAATGAAAGCCTTCAATATGCTGCCAAAGACCATCAGGGATGAGGATAATCAGTCAACCTTCAAACGAACATTGACACATTTTTTGATCGATAAATGCTTTTATCCACGACCATACTATAATAATCACATTATTCTTGTACATTCTCAAGACTAACGATAATCATTATTAACTTGTGAATAATGAACATTATTCACAAGTGAATAATGAGTTGTCATGGAAACGAAACATGTCGTAGGCAACTGACAACTCAAAAAGTAAACTGCCCTAAACATGAAATCGGTAGTTACCACTGGTTCATTCAAATAATTATCCTTCAATTAAGATGTATTGAGGCAAATATGTACTTTTCACTGAAAAATACTTAAAATAGGCCATAAAATGAAGTAATTTACCGTCCACCCTCGTAGCATTGAAATGAACATGCGGTGACATGCGCGGGTGACTAGACCGTCATCTATCGACAAGACGCATCAAACGTCGCGCCATTGAATAGCGAAACCAGTCGTGGTCGTGGTTTTAAAATTGTGAATTATCTTTGTGGCACCTATAACCTATCATATTTGAGAAAACCCAGAATCTTGGTCGTGGATAAAGTATAGTATTCAACGCGCATTTAATGAGCGTTATTCTCTCGGGCAACTTGTGCCACTCGCTTCGCTCGTGGGCTCAAACGTTACCCTCGAGAATAACGACTCTCATTAAATGCTTGTTGTATAATATACTATTATTCTTTTGATTTCACTCAGTAAATGAATCAAATCAAATTGTTTCCCTATTATTACACTAACACACGCGTAAATGTTATAATTATAGTTAAAATCAGATATTTCGGTATATTTATATGCTATGTATGTATGTACCCGGCAAAACCACTGTCATGTTAGATGTTCAAATACTTCATGAAACAACAACTCTCTCCTCCCCTTCACCTGCTTTGCCCTCTATCCTTCTCCAGTCCTTCCCTTCTCTCTCTCTCTCTGTCAGACGTTGCTATGTTAACGATGTTAATCTTGTTGGCAATAAATATATTATTATTATTATTATTATTATTATTATTATAAAAAAGTGAGACGTTAGGATTCACAGACATACCGTGCAATATCTGATAATTTTTCCTTTCCAATTATATACTGACAATATAAAAATTTGGTAATGTATATCTCATTTATTTATTATTGCCATTCATTTAGCTGCCAAAATCTGACTTACATTTTTTATCCCATCTTCATGAAAACATTAAATTACACTAAAAAAACCACTAATAATGCTCAAAGAAGAGACATTTTAAGGTGTTTTATGTCGATCTCTACTGATTTTAGCTGAATACATTAAATTTCTCTTAAAAAAAAATACCAATGATGCTCACAGACGTATTTTAAGACGTTTTAAGGCGTTTTACGTCGATTTCTACTTATTTTAACTGAAAACATTAAGTAAAACTTAATTTTCTAAAAGGAGCGCATTATGAAAAGATAAGATTTTGAAGGTAACTGAACTGAGAACTGTTGACAGTAATAACAGTAATAACTGTCAACAGTTCTGAGGCATCAAAACTATAGATCAAATGTTCTTCTTGAGGGGGTGCCTCAAGGTACTTTCCAATGATAGAAACTTCTCAAGAAAAGAGGAAACAGAGTTGTTTCTTTTATTTAAAAAAAAACTACAAACATTTATGAAAATGCTCAAAATTTTCCCGTTATGTGTCTACGACAGGGTACTATTTCGAAAAAAATTCTTTTGTTTTCTCAGTTTTGAGCACTTTTTTTCCGCCCTTGGCAGCGGAAAATGAGGTGGGTATGGGAACAATTCCCGCCCTCCAGTGTGACATTCCCCAACCTTAAATCAGCTTCACAAAACTACCCAAATAAATGGATTGGTAGAACCTTGATTTGATTGGACACCTCGTTTGCTAGATCTGAATCCATGCGAAAAAGGAGCAAGCTAGGAAATGAGTAATAACGTAAATTGTGTGCTGCGCCCTCTATGAGTAAATCTAAAATTGTTATCTAATCTGGATTTTCCATCCCCAGTAATAAATTTCAAGATACATAATATAATTTTTAACAACAATACGGACAAAGCAGCCCTTAGAGCCGCTTTTTTTCTATGAGAAATCTTTTGGTTAGGTTAGTTTAGGTTGGTTCAGGTTATTTCAGTTCTAGTTTTCCTTTGGTTAGGTTAGTTCAGTTATGTTTTTCTATGAAAAATCTTTTGGTTAGGTTAGTTCAGTTCTAGTTTTCCTTTGGTTAGGTTAGTTCAATTATGTTTCTTCCTTCGATCATAGTTCATGTTAGTTCAGTCCCAGTTCTCTTTTAGTTAAGTTAGTTCAGTTATGTTTTTCCTTTGATCAGATCAGGTTGGTTCAGGTTAGTTCAGTTATAGTTTTCTTTTGGTTAGGTCAGTTCAGTTATATTTTTCCTTTGATCAGGTTAGTTAAAGACAAAGCGGCCCTAATCTGAACTAACCTGACGGGCCGTTTTGTTTTTGTATGAGGGATCCTTTGGTTAAGTTAGTTCGGATTAGAAACGACTAAACTCTAAAGAAGTGCATTTTACCATATTTTTCAAGATAATCTACATATCTTACAACTAGACGTAGAGTTTCTCAAAAATGTCACTTGTTGACATTTGTAACAAATGTCGTTTCAATTTATATTTTCATGACAGTGTTTTAATGTAACTTTCAAGTCAATTTCCATTGTATAGTTCGTTTCAGATAAGCGAAGCTTATTATTATATTTATTCTAAAAATTGATATTATTATAAATGTTTTTAAGTTCTACCACCACTTATAATGTTCTATTTTGTCCATTCTATTACTGCCTAAAGAAAATTTTCGAAAAAAATGAGTAATAACGTCTTCCCTCAACTGTACCAGCCCCACCTCAGCTAGTGAGAGAACTCGCCAAATGTTCAAATTGGTAGGAGTAGATTTGATAACCAATGAATATCTGCACTAACCATAGGAAATAACTAACACCGTAGTAAATAAAGTAATTGCTCAAATTTAATAAATTGAGTGCGCCAAACTGACAGGTCTAAATTCAATTACCTGTATTGAATTTCAGCCTTTTTATGTCATATCGAACTAAGACCTAGCTCTCCACCTACTCAAAGCTGCCGTTCTCATAGTGTGTGTGCTTTACTAACTTTTATCTTTAAAATACGCCACATCATCATGATTTGTTCTCAGGAATCTACAGTAACCACCAATCTGGTCTTACAATGAGATAATTCGTCTTCTTTATTTTCATTTCTCTTTGATTATCATTTCTTCCATCTTTATTTTCAGATTTCTCTTCCTTCACTTCTCCTTTTATTTCTTCACTAGGTCAGTTATTCCCATTTCAACAACATAGTGTTGTAAAACTGAAAACTAGTCTTTATCTTCAGGGTTCGCTATTTTCGTTTCTTCATTAGTTTAGTGCTTAATACTGTTAATCTATTTACAAGGACAAGATGTTGCATAATGTTTAGTTTTTTCACTACTTCTTTCTTCTCCATCAGTGTTGCGTAATTAAATACTCGTTTTTATCTTCACACTAGTTCAAGTTAGTGTTTTTTTTCTTTTGTTTTTCCACTATTTTAGTACTTTAAACTCGGGCAAATTCCAAAACTCACCAAGTCATCTACCGGTTAAGCTGATCATGTGATGGCCATCTAGCAATTCAATGGATTAAGCAGATGACTGATCTACCAGGTAAATGACTTGGTTAGTTTTGGAATTCGCCCCTCTTAATATCTCTTTAGTGGCACAGTTTATTATCAAATAAAGAAAATGCTTTTTTTACCTCAATTTTCAAGAAAATATATTAGCAGGCTAGAAGAAGAAATAAGAATTGGTAGAAATAAAATGAGATAGATTTCGTGTAGAAGATAAGTACGTGGTTTCATGTATCAATAGCTGTGGGTGAAGTGGAATAAGAAAATCTACCACTATTTTACAGAGTGGCCCTTTTAAAGGAGTCCACCTGAAACCAGGGTAGTCAATTTTACTTTTAACGGGGACGTTTTTAGATCATAAATTCATAGATTGAGCGTCTCCACCCTGAACGGAGTGCAATCCCTTCAAAAATAAAAAATTGCCGCGGGATGTGAGAGGTGGGGGGCAAAATGGCACATAAAATTAAAAAAAATGTAAAAAAAAGCATCGATGAAATAATCGAAAATTATTATTTTTTTTTTAGTTTTTATAGGACTGTTTATTATTGGTTATTAATTTCTTTTAACCAACATGGAAGAATGCATTGTGAAGCCCTTTTTACCTTGGAATTCTTAAAACTTATGGTCTTCGAAGGATCAATTTTTATTCTTTGAATAGCTTAAATAATTTAAAAGAAACTAATTTGTGGAATTAAAAATATACATTTTTTTGAGCAATTTTTTATTCTAAACTGCTCAACTTAAAATTCGGCACAAGCAGTTTTTCGTGTCATTTTCAATTAGCTGTATCTAACTTTTTAAGCAATGTATTGTTTTAAATACAATTTGCACGGTCTGAAACCTCATTTCATCTAGATTAAGAAAGCGGATAATAACCGACGTTATCTTTATTATATAGGGTGTGAAACAAAGTGATGCAAAAATTTCAAAATTTTGATGTTCTGCCATTTCGCAATAAGCTATTTTTTCCTTATCGTTTTCAGGTAAGGAGTAAGCCAACGTCAATATCTCGGGAACTTTTCGCCAGATTTTTTATTAAAGTACTCTGAATTTTTATACAGAGCGAAACCTAAAATGTGTGAATTCTTGTTGCTGAAATTTTTATATCGTCGTAGTTCGGAAAACCGGTAGAGAATCTTACTGTGTTTCCCTCATTTGTTGACATTTATCTGCGGATTGTTAATAATTCAAAAAATTTAAAAATAAGTGACGTTTTTTTTAGTATGTTAGCATTCAAAAAATATGATACCATTATTGTTCATACTCGTGACTTTTGAATAGCAATATTAAATAAAATAACTTTTCTAGATTTAAAGGGAAATTGAGTGATGACGTCGCAGATAGCTAACATCAATATCTCTAGACGTTTTTGTCATTTTGGTTTTTAAGGTATTAGAACTTATACAGAGGGAATCAAAATATTCTTAAAAATTTCGTTAGTATTTTTTTTTAAATCGTCGTAATTCGCAGACAAGTTGACGGATTATTATTTTTATTCTTTGGATCGACAGCATTACCTAGAAATTGTTGACATATTGCTAAAAAAAATCTCAACAAGGGAGTTTTCCAAAAGTGATTACTGAATTACAGGTACGGACTTGACAAAATTAGTGTACGGGGTGAATCTTAATGGGTGGTCGAAAATGAAATCTCATATTCTTTGGTCGATTTTAAGGGCGGTCTGTCATATAAGTGTGTTACCTATCGAGCTTCGTTAAAAACTTATAGGGTGTTGAAATTAGAATTTCAAAAAGCATATGTATTGATTATTTCGAAAGCGTAACAGAACTTGGATTAAAATTTTGTATGTTTTGACTGCTATGAAAGGCGCACATTTTGCAATAAAAATTTATTTTTATTTCCGCCAGTGGCGCGATTATCAGCACGTCGATTTACATTATTTAAAAAAAAAGTAGCACGTCATGATTTTTTCGAAAATGAAACTTGGTTTTTTAATACCCATTCTACTGTAAAGAAAAGAGCCCTCTTCGGTTTTTTTTTTGTACGACGCACCGTTTTCGAGTAAATAAATAAAAACGAGTAAATAAATAAAAACCATTGCAATGTATGTAAGTAAGCCGCGAATAATTTCATTTTGATAAAAAATCAAAAAAAAATATACGATTATTTATGGCTTGAATTATGTTGCAAACCAATAGTATTTTAATGCGCATTCAACTAAATTTAATTTTTCGAAAAACCACTGACGTCCCATTTTTTTTCAATAGAAGTCGACGTGTTGTTAAACGCGCCACTGTGGAAATCAAAATAATTATTTATTGCAAAAAGTGCGCCTTATATAGCAGTCAAAACGTACAAAATTTCAAAAATAATATTTCTTACGCTTTCAAAATGATCAATACATATGAATTTTGAAATTCAAATTTCAACACCCTGTAACTTTTTAACGAAGCTTGATAGGTAATACAATTGTAATGATATTCCCTTTAAAATCGACCAAAGAATACGAGATTTCATTTTCGACCACCCATTACGATTCACCCCGTATACTAATTTTGTCAAGTCCGTACCTGTAATTCAGTAATCACTTTTGGAAAACTCCCTTGTTGAGAAACAATTTGTAGGTAATGCTGTCGATCCAAAGAATAAAAATAATAATCCGTCAACTTGTCCGCGAATTACAACGATTTAAAAAAATGACTAACGAAATTTTTAAGAATATTTTGATTCCCTCTGTATAACTTTAATACCTTAAAAACAAAAAATGACAAACACGTCTAGTGATATTGATGTTGGCTATCTGCGACGGCATCAGTCAATTCCCCTTTACCTCTAGAAAGGTTATTTTATTTAATATTGCTATTATAAGTCACGAGTATCAACAATAATGGTATCATATTTTTTGAATGCTAGTATTCTAGAAAAAACAGCACTTATTTTTAAATTTTTTGAATGAGTAACAATCCGCAGACAATATGTCAACAAATGAGGGAAACACAGTAAGATTGTTTACCGCTTTTCCGAACTACGACGATTTAAAAATATCAGCAACAAGAATATCACACATTTTACGTTTCGCTCGGTATAAAAATTCAGAGGGCTTTAATACAAAATCTGGCGAAAAGGTCTCGAGATATGGATGTTGGCTTACTCCTTACCTGAAAACGATAAGGAAAAAAGACTTAATTGCGAAATGGCAGAACATCCAAATTTTCAAATTTTTGCATCACTTTGTTTTACACTCTATATAATAAAGATAATGTCGTTTTTTTTTCAAAATTAGCCGCTTCCTTAATCTAGAAAAAATGACAGTGCAAATTGTATTTAAAACAATTCATTGCTTAAAAAGTTACAGCTGGTTGAAAATGACACGAAAAATTGTTTGTGCCGAACTTTATGTTGAGCAGTTTATTATTTATCCAACTGCAGTCGGGTGCCGAAAAGTATCACTTTTTGCACTTGCTTGAACTACGATATTTATGAATAACGTTAGAACTATTAAAAAATAGTAAAACTGTAGAAAAAATGATAAAGGACTTGAGCACCACCCTTCGACCTTGAACCTAAAACACCCACCTACATTATTAACATCTCGCCCATTTCAACAGCCAAAAAGATAGTTATTGGATAATTATTTATTAACGCCAAAAGCCGGGTAAACAGCGCAATGCGTCAATCTGGCTTACGTAACATTCTTCCTCACTTATTCATGCACGACGGCCATGGCACGTTCCACAAGTCGCCGATAGATAGATTATACCTATCCAAAAAATGAATCTTCATCGCTCAACCTGTCCAAGCAATTGATAAATTCCCTATTCCAAATCGTATTAAAATTCATTTTGTGCTTATTAAACTCGCCTTTTTGATCGAAAAGGGGGTGAAACGAAAATTGAGACTGAAAGGCTTCGCTGAGGTGTGTGTAAAAGTGGAGGGTTTGCACATCATACAAAAGGAAATATTTTGTACTGCTGATGGGATTCATGAAGGAATTTAAACACGACGTAGTTGAAGGGGGGAGGGGGGGGGGGAGGGAGTGATACAATAAAAACTTACGTATGGTGAAGCACTGCTTCTGCACATAATAATGTTGACATTTCAAACTGTGGCAAACAACCATGCTTACGGTCAGTAATAATTGATAATAATATTAATCCTCAGCACAGGTTCACAAGGCAACCTTTACGGGCCTTCGGCAAACAACCGACTAAATAATGGAGAAATGTGACCCGCTAGGCCCTTGAACGGCTCTTTGAGAACAGATTTATGGACATCGAGATAAGTGGAGGCAAACACAGATAAATCCACTTTAAGAAGAACAGTCTAACAACCTCTGGCTTTGTGACTGAAAAAAGGCGCCCTAGACTTGGATTTTTTCTCCATTTCTAGAGCTAATAATTGTTTTAAAACATTAAGAAATCGTTTTGACAGAAATATGAGAGAGATAACACCTTTAGTAATGGGTGGCATTAAAATACTTCGGGGGCTTAAATCAGAGAGGGTCGAAATACGTCGAAACTAAGTCAGAGAGGGTTTCGGTTGGATTGGAATGTTGGTCAGGTCATTTACGAGCATCCGGTAGTCTATAAGATTACGAAAATTGAAATTTGTTATGCATAAAGGGAGTAGTAGGTACACACAAAATTCCATTTAGGTTTGGAATTTGGAATATTTCGACGTTTGGGAGTTCCGGCTAAAAGAATTTAATTTTCTGACTGCGAACATGATTCAATGAATACGCAAAGCGCCCGTTCGCTCCCTATGCGAAGAGTAAGAGTATACGTACGTTTTCGTTCCTTTCTAAACATTTCACCATCAAATATTTATGCAAACTCCAAACACGCAGAACGAATCTAGCTGCTCTTAAGAAAATTGTTTCTTTTTTTCCTGCAGAATTAACTTTCTGTATCGGCTCGATTTTACGCCTGAAGTTTAAATTCAACCTGAGGTTTAATTACTTTAGACAAAAAGTGCAATTCAACTACTTTTGACCTGTTTTGTACTTTAAGCTTTACTGAAACTTTTAGTAAAACTCTTAGTTAGGGTACTCGGGGGTCAAAACCATCGTACAATCCGCTCTCTATGCACTATAGCATGAAGCTAATGGCCATCATCAAATTCCTAACTTCTAGATAAAATGGGGAATGCGATGGTGTTTATTTTTCTGGTAAAATAAAATAACAGTTTTTCTTTAAAAAATACAATTACTAATAATTTTAAACTTGAACTGCAGAACCTATTGTAAATCACATAACGAGCCTGTTTTTAAAATGGCTTTTATTGCGAATATATTGCGATTCCCATCCTAAATAATTTATTTTGTTAAATAAAGTAATAAAGCGCGATTTAAAAATAATAACACATAATACAAGGGTTTCAGAATTTTAATCTAGGCAACAAAGCGGAAAATCATTGATATAACTTCAGGTGAAGCTTAAACTGAAGGTAAAAAAATAAAGGTATTAATTTGTTAATAATAGACGATCAAAGCGAATTCCTTGAAAGGCACGTGCAAGACCTCAACTCCAATAAACAAAAGTATCGTAATTAAAATTCTAATTTTGAAATGTAAATAGAGCAATGCATGTTTCCGGAGTACAAATATAGAAAACCCCCATTCAGCCCGGCGTGCATTTGTAAAAGACATGTTGAACGTTTCATTTTATTGCGGTGCAGATTGTTTTGATAATGGCACACACATCAAGAAAACCAAAATTTGTGTTTGTAATAACTTTAAAAACGTTTGAAGTAGAGAAAGTACTTGAAAAATGGTTGTTAAAAAAAAAAACATCTTTATCTACCGTATTTTTTTTTAGACGCGCAATAATAATCATTTTCTGTGCTGTAGCGTTTGTGGGGCATGGCCACCACGTGTGTCTTCCTGACAAACAATAGAACAAACCCGAATAGCGCAGTGTGGAAAATTTAAATGACCATAGAACAATAACGCCCACGACCGTCCAACACGACATGGCTTTAAATCTTTTTTTGGGCCATCAATTAGGTAAACTGGGCTCGTGTTCCGAATACCATTTTCGTTTAAATACGTCTACGACTTATTAGTAGGTAGCTAATGCCTTTAGTAAGTAAAAGCAACTTAACACTGAATAGGACATTATAAGTTAAACTTTATGTACATACATAATATACCTAATGTGCTGTATAGAAAAAGACTTTGTTGCCATATTTTTCATCATCAAACTCTGTTCTTAACATGGTGAAACATGCGCAACGAGCTTAATGGATAACAATAGATGAAAATTTTTTTTATATCATATTTGCTGCTTTGAACGGGGTTCCCATAGGTCAAACCACTCAACATCCTGAAAATACATTTTCCATAAATAAGTGTTTCAATCTAAGCAAGAATACATCAGTTTTAAACAAAGAATTGAAGTTATCTCTATCAAAGGGTATACAGTTGGACCTAAATAATTTTTTTTATCAAACGGACTAAAAGTACGTCATTTGTTCTCTCCATACGCACACCTAAAGTGGGCTTTCTAATCCTGAGACCAAAAAAAGTAGCAAAAAAGTCCTAGGCAGTAAAAGTAAAGTCAAATGTCACCGCTATTGTCATGGTGGCGCATATATAAACCATCTTATTGCCATCTTTACATTCTTGTTGAAAAAACAAAGGATAGGAATACTCTCAGAGCGCTCGAGAGCACCACCCGAAACCGTTTTTAGTCGAAATCGCATAGGTTCTCGAATTCTGTTAAATGTCGTTAGTTGTCATCATATATATCTGTCAATGTCATTTTTATTATTTTAGTATTAATAATAATGCTATAAATTGTTAGTTTACCGTAATTTACTTCAACCACCTAAACCATTGGTTATGATTTAATACCATTAAAACCACTGAACATTGAACACCACCGTTCTAACACATTCTATTTATATACACCACTAATTGGGTAAGTACCTAAACCCGCTTAAAGAGGATGAGAGAAAATTGAAACACTGAATCACTCTGAAATAGACTTCCTGTATGCTTGAAAAAAAAAAGTATTTTTTTCAAGCGGACTAAAAGTACGTCATTTTTTTTCTCGATTCGCACACCTAAAGTGGGCTTTCTACTCCTGAGACCAAAAAAGTAACAAAAAAGTCCTAGGCAGTAAAAGTAAAGTCAAAAGTCACCGCTACTGTCATGGTGGCGCATATATAAACCATCTTATTGCCATCTTTACATTCTTGTTGAAAAAACAAAGGATAGGAATACTCTCAGAGCGTTCTAGAGCACCACCCGAAACCGTTTTTAGTCGAAATCGCATAAGTTCTCGAATTCTGTTAAATGTCGTTGGTTGTCATGCGGGTCATCATATTTATCTGTCAATTTCATCATCATATTTATCAGGCAACAAAATTGCAAAATTGAATCACTCTGAAATAGACTTTCCTGCATGCTTGAAAAAAAATAGTATATGTTACTCGGAGTAAAAGGTCTTTTTGTGCTTCGCCCAGTTGCAGGCCTCAGCTTCGCTTCGGCCTTCAATCTCTGGGCTCAGCACGAAAAAACCCACTTTTACTCCTAGTGACATAATCTACTATATGTTACGCGGAGTAAAAGGTCTTTTTGTGCTTCGCCCAGTTGCAGGCCTCAGCTTCGCTTCGGCCCTCACTTCGGCCCTCAATCTCTGGGCTCAGCACAAAAAGACCCACTTTTACTCCTAGTGACATAATCTACTATTTTTTAAGCGGACCAAAAGTACGTCATTTGTTTTCTCCATACGCACACCTAAAGTGGGCTTTCTAATCCTGAGACCAAAAAAGTGGCAAAAAAGTCCTAGGCAGTAAAAGTAAAGTCAAAAGGCACCGCTACTGTCATGTGGCGCATAGATAAATGATCTTCAATCACCAAAATTATTTGAACACTAGATAGACCGATCTGAGTGTATTGCCATCTTTACATTCTTAGTGAAAACGCGAAGGATAGGAATACTCTCAGAGCGCTCAAGAGCACCACCCGAAACTGTTATTAGTCGAAATCGCATAGATTCTCGAATTCTGAGTTCGTCTGTTAAATGTCATGCGCATCATCATATTTATCTGTCAATGTGATTTTTATTAATTTAGTATTGATAATAATGCTACAAATTGTTAGTTTACCATCATTTACCTAAACCACTTAAACCATTGGTTATGATTTAATTCCATTAAAACCATTAAACATTGAAAACCACCATTCTAACACATTCTATTTATTTTACAAATAATATACGGGATGTTCATTATAAAACTTCATCTAGCAGGCTATGAAACTTTGACAGAAAAGGATGACACAATCAAAATAAATGGACTTTTGTTACTTCATCCTTTTCTTTTGACATTTCACAGCCAACTAGATGAAGTTTTATAATGAACACCCCGTACAACACTAATTAGGTAAGTACCTAGACCCGCTTAAAGAGGATGAGAGAAATCTCTAGTATTTCGATTCGTCGGTGTCGGACGCGTGTTTGGCTTGCAGCTGAAATTTACTGATCTGAGTGAGAAAAAATAAGTGGAAAACTGTGATTTTTTCACATAATATTGGTTATTACGTTTACCGTCGGTATAATAAATTAAAAAAAGTGAATGTAAGTCGGGACTTGCAGAAGTAGAACTAATCGCATAAACAATAGTAAGTGTTTACAGTTTTTGTGGTATACCTACTCTGATAAGTAAACAAACTATTGTACAGTGATGGAGTGTACCGAGGACGATGCTGATGGAGATAATACGTGTCATGGTTGTGCGCTTGTATTTGACGGTATAAAGTTTATAATTCAATGTACCGTATGTAAAAAATATTACCATGGAAAATGCGAAAGCGTCGATATGAGGGGGTTTCACATAAGGAAAATGACCTGGAGATGTAAATCATGTGCTGCTAAGGGAGGTGATAGGCCAAGGAAAAGGAGCAGAGTTGAAGAATGCTAGCTCGATCAAGATGTAATTGATATGATCAATTCGATTTGCAAAAGGTTATGAACAATTCAAGCGAATTGAATAAAAAAATCGACCTCTTAGTTGAGGAAAATCAAATGTTAAAAAGAGAAATTATGGAATTGAAGAAAAATAAAGCAAATGGGGAGTTGGTTTTATCCACGGGCACAAATGTCTTACGCAGAATCAGTAAAAAATAATAGTAATATCCTAGTGATTAAGCAAAAGGGTGAGCAAGTGGAAGCAAAGAAGATTAAAGAGGATTTAAGAAAAAAGGTAAATCCAGCTGAAATTGGAGTTGGCGTGACGATGGAACGTTCTACAAAAAGTGGCGGCATTATTTTAAACTGTGGGATAAGAAAAAAATTGATAGCATCCAAGCCGTTATACAGGAAAATCTTGTAGACCAGTATCAGGCGGATAAGCCAAAAGTACATCAGCATCGAATTCAGGTGGTAGGGGTAAATGAAACTGAGAATGAAAATACCGATGAAACCTTAATAGATAAGATTACCAAACAAAATGATTTGAGCAATATTGCCGAAGATCAAAATACTTAGAAAAATAAATGTCTTCAATAAAAGGTTTAATCTAGTGCTTGAGGTTGAGTCAAACACATTTTGCTAATGGATAAGGGAAAAGTGAACATTGGATGGAATCGATGCCGAATTTATAATGAGTATGGGGTTGTGAGATGTTTCAACTGTTGTAAATATGGGCATTTAGGGAAAGACTGTAAGGACAAAAAAGATAGAAAATGAGACTCTGCAGGACAAACGTTAGTAATCTAAAGTGTTTTCGAAGCTTTGAAGCCGTGGTCCAATGGAATTTCTTCTTGGAATTCTAACTTTTGGAAAATACAAAATATTGAAAAAGTAAAAAATGAGATTTTTTTTGATAGGAATTTACCACGGATTTGAAAAACCAGATACATAATGCTGATATTCTTTTAGTGCATTATTTAACGGTCTGTCACCAGTCAAATGTCACGTATTTTGGACCAAAAATGAGTTTTTTTTTATAGGAATTTACCACGGATTTGAAAAACCAGATACATAATGCTGATATTCTTTTAGTGCATTATATAACGGTCTGTCACCAGTCAAATGTCACGTATTTTGGACTAAAAATGTAACTTTGCCAAAAACAACAAAATAGAAGAATTTAATCGGTTTTGCCTGATTTTGTCATGAAATTGAATTTCTTCAAAAACATGTAAATTTTTTTTTTTGACGCTTTAAGTCATTTTTAACCTATTTTTGCCCTAATCTTGAACAGTTTTTTTCAAAAACTCTAAATTTTCATTTTTTGTAGTTACTGTAATGTTCCATGGCCGAGGTTTTTTTTTTATTTAAATTTTCATTATAATTTTCCATAAACTACATGTGAATGAAAGCATTGTAGCTTGTCCAGGGGGTTAAGTAGACCAACTATTAATAGATTTCAACTGGTTCAACCCCAGACTAAAATTTAAAATGGAAATAAAAAAGAATAAATCTATATTTTTCCTTAATTTAATGATTGTTCGTTGCACAGACGGGTCCTTTAAAACCAATTGAAACATGAAACCTTCAGATTCAGTCCTTTTTGGTCAATTTCCTGTCACTCCACATCTTAAAAAAATTGCTGAAAGTAAAAAATTTACCTATACTAACTTGAACTAACAATCTACTAACTTGTTCAAACTAAGTAGTACACAATTTACAATTATTACCCACCATCTTTTATCAGTGAAATTATAAATGAATATATACACACATTACTAAACTATTTAAATGGTTTCTAACTGATTTTTGGCCCTAAATGTCACTTTTTCGAAAAATACAAAACTTGCATTTCGAGACGTTTTCAGTCAAATTTCACTTAATTTGGACCAAAAAATGCAACTATACCAAATACAACAAATTAGAAGATATGATTATTATCCATATTTATAGTCATAACTTGAGCATGAGCATGTGCTCAATCAAAAAATTTTGAAGTAAATCCATATATTTCAAATTGAAACTAAACGTCAAAGCCAGACTTGAGGCTTACTTGGAGTCAAGTTATGATTATAAATATGGGTACAGATCAGATCAGACCTGATTTTGTCATAAAATTGAATTTCTTCAAAAACATGAAACTTACATTTTTGGATGCTTTGAGTAATTTTTTATCAATTTTCGCTCTAATCTTAATCTAATCTTTTTTCAAAAACTCCCAATTTACATTTTTTTGTAGTTTTGAGTTGTTCCTGATCTTTGGCCCTATTCTTACCTGACTTTTTCGAAAAACAACAAACATGCATTTTAGGACGTTTTTATTAAAATTTCACCTATTTTGGACCAAAAATGTAACTACCAAAACAAAAAACAACAAATTAGAAGATTTAATCAGTTTTGCCTCAAACTTGCATTTTTGCACGCTTTACGTTATTTTTAACCATTTTTCGCCCTATCATTAATCTATTTTGTTTTCAAAAACTCTAAACTTGCATTTTTTTTTACTCTACAAAACATCAAATAATTTTGTTTACTTTGGTGTAAATCAAACATTTTTTATCTGTTCAAAAAAACACATAAAATATTAATTACAGATTCTGATTCAATCAATCTAGCAATCAATATTGATGGTTTGCCTCTAAGCAAAAGCTCTGGTAGTCTGTTTTCTCCACTTTTATGTTGTATAAAGTCAATAAAAAAGTAGAAAATGAGGTTTTTTGATAGGAATCTACCACGGATTTGAAAAATCAGATAATTCTGATGTTCTTTTAGTAGATTTTTTAGCGGACCGTCAACAGTTAAATATCCGATCTTCCTTTAATGAAATTTCTGTATATTTTAATGTTTAAATGTTGATTTTGTATATGTAATTTTTTCTATACCCCAGTTTTGGCCGTTTTAGGAAAAACGCCTCGAAAAGTGAAAAAATTTGAATTTGGCGCGTCACCCCCGCCATGCATGTGCAATGTCGCCAACATATTTTCACTGCATAATCACGTTAATTACTACATGATAGTCCTTCAAAATAAATAAGAAAAGAAAATCGGCTCTGACTTTCACATATGAAATTATTATGTTGGCGACACTGCACATGCACGGCGGGGGTGACGCGCCAAGTTCACATTCTTGCACTTTTTGACGCGTTTTTCCAAAAAACAGCCAAAACTGACGTATTGAAAAAATTACATGATGATAGCTGACGATAAGCTCTACAACTTTACTCTTAAAAGTTTTTCAATCAAATCAACCGTAGAAGCGCAAAAAAATAAAAACCGATT
Organism: Taphrorychus bicolor; assembly: GCA_951812265.1. Taxonomy (NCBI): domain Eukaryota; kingdom Metazoa; phylum Arthropoda; class Insecta; order Coleoptera; family Curculionidae; genus Taphrorychus; species Taphrorychus bicolor. The sequence goes on along the minus strand of OX638300.1, from coordinate 46,440,355 downwards.
TCCCATGTTAATATCCGATGTCCAGGGTTCTGCTGGATATTCTGCTGGACACCCGGTACACTATTACAACATATAAACCTTAGATGTGAATATATTATCATGTAACCAGTTTATTTTTACAAAATATCAGTCACTGCAGGTTTTTAAAATCAAGCCTAAAACTTATTTGGGCTTTTCGTCTGATGTAAGAATTTCTATGGCTCAGTCACCGGTTGTCGTGGAAACGGCGTGGTTAAGGCCATCGAAGTATTAATTTTTAGTGGCTTGTCCCCATAACGCAATACTGCTTTGTATGATATCTAAATGTTTTTGTTTTTATGTTTTCTTCATTTGTTTTGTAAATTGACGTGAAACATACTTTTGAACCGTATGGATCGTTGAATCAAACCTGAGGGAAGTACACCACGTAATTAATAATAGGTGCACAATTTCGAAAAAAAAACAACAAATAGGATGGCTCCACAATAACCATTATCAACCTGGCTAACACTATACATACCCAACACCACTTCGTAATCGCCATTCCTCACTCTCTTCAGCGACCTCCAGCTCATCATCTTGATATTAACTAAAGCCGATCAAACTGGAATTTGTTCTGCTGTATTTTCATCTTTAGCGTTCCTTTATTTGAATTCCCGGCATTTTCCGAAACTGGTCGATTGCCGCGATTTAAAAGCTCCTCGACCAAGAACGTGGCGTTGTGCAACTTTAACAGCGTGAGTAATGACGCTACGAAAGTGTCTTTGAAACGCATCAGCGTGGCCTTTAGGGCCATTCTTTCGTTACGGTTGCTGCTGATACGGCTTGAACTGAAAATTGCGATTCTCCGCCAACTCATGTTTATTAACACAAAATGGTAATTAAGGAAAAGAAAAAAATCGATAAAATGGGAATGCGCTTAATTACGGTGTATTCGAAAGCAACAGTGTCGTTGTCACGCTATGGCAAGGAGCGTCTATCAAGGATCAATGTGTTGTTGGTGGGGGTCATACGGATTGGCAGGTTGATCAAATGGGTTAAAAAAAAATTAAAACGAAAAAAACGTTTCAGATATTTCTGCCCATCTTCAGGATTGTTATCGAAGATCTGTATTTTTTGTCAATTTTAAAGTCAGGGGTGAGAACTGAAACCAAACAATAGCAACAAAAACTTCTCTTTTACAAAATTGTAAACAAAAAATCAAAACTTAGGTACAGAAGAATGACAAAACAAAGACTGCAAAGAATTAAGAAAATTACGTTCCAAAGTCTCCTTGAGGCCCTTTAATAGAACGTAATAGTAGAATAGAGTTTGAGAGCTACTCTTATTAGTTTAATATAACTATAAAAACTATTAGCTCAGAAACAAAGATCCTATGGGACTTTGCTTACATTAATCGGTATGTACCACATTAGAAGGCCGATTCAGGGCCGGGATATTCTGGCCTGTAAACATGTCGCCGTTGAAATATTCATTTGTTTAGTTCTGGGACTATGTCAGCTGTCCATTGCGTGTTACCGTCCATACTCGATGGCGAAATGGATACATTAAGCTTTTAAATTGACTTTGTCACCAGAATATACCGGTACGTGGATTGAGAGAGAACATACCCGGAGTTTACTTTTTAGTTATTAAGTGCTGACAAAAAAAACTTATTTACCATTTTGACCACCTATTGGGCAATGTAGTTTCTCAAACTTAGACACTGTTCTACTGTTTTATTATATAGGGGGGGGGGGGGGGAAACTAATAAAGCCGGTCTACTCCAATTTGACTCCATCAAAAATATAATCTGGGCATTATAATTCTCGGAAGTATGACCCACACACGTTTCGGTTTAAAGCGCGACATTCCCGCTCTGATGGATTCCGGAAAAAGGCGCATTCCTGCCCTAACCCGATCCGGTTTCCGCGTTTCCGCTCAATTGGCGCCCGGATTAATCCGGCAATCGTGCCAAACGCCGCCGCCGCGTGGAACTAACGACTGCAAACCATCAACTTGATAACAACCCTAAATGTTACATTTTGAAAACAAGCGCCATAGGCACATTTCCCGCGGTGGTGGGGGAATGGAAAATGTAGCGAATGGCGGTCGGTTGTAGCTAATGAGCAACGTGTGTGGAAGCATACCGGCCGATAGATGGAGCTAGAGATATTGGGGAAAATAGAAATGGAACATTGAGCTTTCAAGAAAACCATAGACTATTTCTGATTCAAGATAAGCGCTCGCTATCTGGCGAGGGAAGTGTTAACTAATGCCACTTAGGCTAATAGCAGTTTGATTGGCTGCGATAAGCGATCGCTTTCGCGCCATTTTTCGTTCAGTAAATTACAATCTTGAAAACGTGGCTATTAAGTCGAATTGCTAACACCTGAGATACCTTTCACTTATAATTGACATCAACTAGGCGTTGAAAAACTGACTTTGACATTTTTACTGTATTTTCTCAACATATATTGAAAAGATATAGGTATATAAAACAAAGATTTTAAAGGTAACCAGGTGGCCAATGATTATAATATTTACCAATATTCATACATAAGTCTATGTATGACACAGTTTTAGTAGTTGTTGGAAAAAATTTTAATTTTTCAACTACCAAAAGACGACACCTAATTGAAGCGAAACGTTTCAAATGACAAACTCGATTAATAACATTGGTCACGGGGTGCAGCGGCCCCTGAAAAAGATTTAGGAAGCATTTAATTAGTGCGGGTAGGAATTAATTAAACCCAATTTCCCCAGCAAAAGCACTTTTTGGCTCTATTGAATTATCAGTCTCGGCGCTGAAAATGTTACGTTAATCATTATTATTGCAGCCCGTCCTCTGAAAATGTCCACGTCCTGCGTGTACTTTGGGGCTTTTCAGGGGTTGCCGATTGAATATCGAAACATTTAGTTCTGATGACATAATGGTTTGTGAATATATATGGTATGGCCTACACAAAAGTAAACTATAATACAGGGTGTCCCACCGGGAACTACCGCGGTCAATATTTCGAAAACTACAAAAGGTAATTTTTTGAACATTTTAGGATTTAGCATGTGGATGGGGCCTCTACGTCTAAAATATTTTCCTTTTTGCGGTACCACCACAGGTACCCGAAGTTGGTTACAACTTCACTATTTTCAATGGTACCATGCACTTTTTTTTTTGCATTTTTTTAATTCTACGTTAATTTCTAAGGAAAAAATGTTAAGGTTACCCTAAGGCCATCTGAATCGAAATGAAAGATTTTGAGCTACTTTCGATTTAAAAAAAAAAAATTCGCCAAAAAAATGCGAAATTAAAAAATCATGATTGTCAGTCAAGCGACTAGATTTTTTCAAATTCTTCTGGGGGCAATTGACAACAAGACATAAGGTACTTGATAATTAACTGGAAGGTATAGGACAAAAAAAAACTCTATCTTCTATTGAAGAATGCCGACGTTTCGACCAAAATTTAGTCTTCTTCAAGGCTAAAAACACAAGGGAAGATGCTTCAACTTACATAATTACATTAACATGTGTATAAATAAAAAGATATATTGTTTCTAATATGACGCACAAACCATTTAACATCAAATTCCCTACAATAACACACTAAAAAATCGTATTTGATAACCCCGCACAACTAAAAAAATAATACACCAGATCCTCAGAAAAACGTATCGAAAATTTACTTAAAGAAATGACGATAACTCGTGATTTTTAAATGGAATACCCCATTTTTTCTGGCTGCAGTGTCAAAGGGGTTAAAAAAGGGGCCACTTTATGTAATTGTTCCTGTACCTATCGTTAGCCGTTTTCACACAATTTTGAAAAATCGTTTTTCATACACGTTAAATCTGTCAAATTAAACATGCATGAAATAAACAAGATACCTGAGCCTGCGGTTACCATGAAGATCACCATGACTGGTTGCGATTGTCAATGATTTCAAAATGCCAGCGCGTCTAAATTATACAAACGAAGATTATTTAAACTTATTCTTTATTTAGGGTGAATGTAATAATAGTATATTATTAAACGAGCTTTTTATGATATATAGCTTTTTATGATATATTCCCACGGGAGACTTGCGCCCCTCGCCTGCGGCTCGTGACGCAAACGTCCCCCTAAGGGAATAATGGCCATAAAACGCGAGTATAATACTATACTTTGTCCACGGCCATTGTCTAATAATTACAAATTATAAAATCTTATACGTAGTGTAAAGAAAATAATTGAAATGTCAAAGTGACACTCGCGTTTGACGGCAAAACCGGTGCCACCAGTACATTTTTTACGGTGTGGCGTTTCATATTGCACTGTTGCCTACTCCTATTGGTTGCCAAGGCAACATGTATAACTTAAATGGCGAGCGGGAATAATGATATTATTCCCGCTGTTTCAACTCATATATCCCTCTGACGCTATATGAGCCCTATTTAACTTTTGTCAACAAGCTGAATATCAGTATTGTTACGATTCGCAGCAACGCCGCATGGGAGGCGGGGCGACGCATGGGAGCGTGTTGGTTGGTGGAGCTTCGCGACCTATCCGCGCTGCGTCATGGCTGACACGAGTGATTTATTGCTCGTCTGGATTAATCTAGAAGGCAGTTGTTTACAACCGTTTTTTTTATGTGAGATTATTCAAGAATTCTTATAAAGAACTTTCTAGGTTTTTCTGTAATTTTAGGATTGTATATAAAGGCGCATAGAGCGGCGGTTAAGGAATAGTCGTATTTTAATCGAGCTATAAGTAAGCTAAAGTTACGAAGCGATAATAGAAGGCTATAAAGTGTTAAGTAATGAGTTATTTAGTAGTCGTGTGTAATTGTGGAAATAAATAAATAGTGTTTTTCTACAAACGTCAAATAATGACGCATTTTATGCTTTCATTAGACAAACGAAAACCTAACCACTTTTGAGGATCAGAATGTGAGTTCACTTTTCCGCGCGTTGCCCAGGACAGCAAGCGAAAAAGATTTTATCGCTTGCTGTCAATAGCAACTACCACCACTCAACCAATTATTAAAAACGTCATTGTCACCTTGATTTAAATTTTTAGATTGTGTCTTCAGTTATACTCAGTTGTGATTCACATTATTTGAAATTGATCATTTGCAGAAAAAACGTTGTATGCATTACGAGCAAAAAGTAACTTTTTTGCTCTCGAGTGATTGCCGCTCTCCGCTCCGCGTCGAGCGGCAAACTTCACTCTCCGAGCGAAAAAGTTATACTTTTCGCTCTTAATACATAAATAACTATTTCGTGTTAAATCGTTACACTGGAATTATTGAACCCCGAGTTCGCAACAATTGGTGTCAGAAGTGCGATTCCAGTGGGAATTTGAGAACTAATATTGCTGAACTGTAAGTGAGTGCTTCATTATCGGACATTACGTGTTTATGCCAGTGACCAGAAGCCAGCATCAAGCGATGGAGGATCAACTTGCCGCCCTGCTGTCCCTTATGCAACAACAGAAGGAAGAGCGAGAAAGACGTTATGTAGAACAAAAAGAAGAACAGGAAAGACGTGATCAAGTACAGGAGCGACGTTATCAACAACAGAAGGAAGAGCAGGAAAGACGGTATCTAGAACAGAAAGAAGAGCTGGAAAAACGTGATCAAGTACAGGAAAGACGTTATCTAGAACAGAAGGAGGAGCAGGAAAAACGTGATCAGGTGCAAGAGCGACGTCATCAACAATTCAAAGAAGAATTAATGAGCCATCTCGCAGTCAGGGAGCAACAGTTGAAAGAAAGAATAATGCAATCCGTTAATGAATCCGTTAACGAAGGACTCGAAGCCGTCAACCAGAGGGTTCTCGAGCTAGAAAAGAAATTCCGGGAACAACTTGAGGACGACACCGTGTCTACAGAGAGTTTTAGCGCAGCCAACGCTAAAATTAAGCTTCCCGATTATGACGGTACTACGGCGTGGGAAATTTATAAAACACAATTTGAAGCAGCTGCAAAAGCTAATGGCTGGTCCGAGCCCCAGAAAGCTACATCATTAGTGGTAGCACTTCGTGGAAAAGCGGCTGAGTTACTCCAATCTCTGTCGGCAGCGGATGAAAGTAATTATGCGGCTTTAGTACACACTCTGCAACTACGATTTGGAAATGAGCACAAAGAAACCGTGTTCCAGGCCCAGCTGAGGATGAGACAGCAAAAGTCAGGTGAATCCTTACAAGAATTTGAGGCGGACATAGACAGACTCATTCACCTGGCATATCCATCGGCCCCTGAATCTTTTCAAATGCAATTTGCCGCCGAAAGGTTCATTGAGGGAGTTCGCGATAGTGACATGAGATACCACTTACGTCTAGTAAGGCCCAGGAATATCAGCGAGGCACTAGTTCGGGCCCTGGAATTCGAGGCGTCACGAGTGTCATCTAGTTCTTCTCCACGTGTAAGAATGGCAACTTGCGATGACGAGGAGGATACGTCAAGGACTGAATCCATGGCCAGTTTACATAAAACGATTAAGGATATGGCAGTCAATATACAAGCCCTGTTGGGAAGGACGCCTCGATCAACAGACAATCGGGGCATAAAATGTTTTAACTGCGGCAGACTGGGTCACATCAAGAGTAACTGCCGTAATAGGGCAAGAAGTCCGTCGCCGTCGTTTAGAAGACCGAGCGGCGACCAAGAACGCCCTAGGTCCCAGGAAAACTAATTCCGGTCAATGCAAGGGGGCAATTGACCGGGCCCGTTAAGACCTACAGGATCTTTAAAGTCAATAATTTGGTTGGCAAAAGTCTTACAGTGGCCGGACGCATTAAGGGACAGAAAATCCAGATTACCATCGATACAGGAGCAGATGTGACCATTGTAAGGCCAGATACACTTGTCGGATATACCATTCAACCATTGCCCAATCCTATTATGTTAAAATCAGTCACTGGAGAGTCTTGCCCTATAGACGGAGAAGCCGATGTCACCATCATTATTGGAGAAAGACTCGAAGTTCGGCATAAAGTGTTGGTTGCCAGGATCAAAGACGAGTTTATTTTGGGAATGGATCTCATCAGGAAACATGGATTCTCCTATGATCACAAACGGAATATTCTCACATTTGGAGATGAGGAGTTCGCATTAACCAATGGAAATGTAGAAACTAGTGTCCGTCTACTGGTGGTGGAAGATGTGAAAATTCCTCCAAATTCAGAACAAATTATCACAGTGACTTCTGAAAATGATCCTGGGTGGTCCATAGGACTTATAGAACCTAACCTGGATTTGACGACTGAAATCATGGTAGCACGAACTTTGACCGACACGAAGAAGACTATGCCAGTACGAGTTGCAAATATTGGAGAAAAGACCATCAAGCTAAAAGAAGGAACAGTTCTTGCCAATTATGAGCCTGTGCAATGGGTATGCAATTGTGTCGAAGCAGAGACATCCAAAGTTAAATCTTCTAACCAAGCTTCCCCAGAAGTTATTGATGCTTTTAAGCGACAGTGGAGTCACCTGTCAAAGGAACAACTTCAGTCTGCTATAAAATTTGCTATGGATGAATCTGATATGTTTAACTTCAAGAGCAACGACAGTCAAACCGATTTAGTTGTCCATAAGATCAACACAGGAGATGCCCAGCCAATACGACAACATCCACGAAGGGTCCCTCTGGCTAAACAACAGGAAGTTAACAGTTTGCTGAATGAAATGTTAAAGGAGGGCGTCATAGAAGAATCATCTAGTCCATGGTCGTCGCCTGTGGTTCTTGTTAAGAAGAAAGATGGTTCAACGCGGTTCTGTGTTGACTATAGGAAACTTAATGATGTGACCAAGAAAGACAACTACCCATTGCCACGTATAGACGACACCTTAGCAACTTTATCGGGATCAAAGTGGTTTTCCACTCTAGATTTAAAAAGTGGGTATTGGCAAGTAAAGATTGCTCCTGAAGACAAAGAGAAGACTGCATTTTCTACTGGTTCTGGGCTATACCAGTTCACTGTTATTCCTTTTGGATTGTGCAATGCTCCATCAACTTTCGAGCGACTAATGGAACTTGTTTTGAGGGGGCTGACTTGGAAAACTTGCCTGGTTTACTTGGATGACATAATTGTCATGGGACGTAATTTTGACGAGCATTTGAAGAATTTAAAAGAAATCTTCAGCAAGTTACGGAATGCTCACCTGAAGTTAAACTACAAGAAATGCAGCCTATTCCAAAAGCAAGTCGAGTACTTGGGGCATACTATCTCAGAACAAGGCATTCAAACTAGCCAAAGTAAAATATCTGCCATTAAAGATTGGCCAGTTCCCCGAGACAAACACGAAGTAAGGAGCTTTTTGGGACTTTGTACTTACTACAGGAGATTTGTAGAGGGATTCGCCGACATCGCAAAACCGCTGCACAAATTAACAGAAAAGAAAACACCCTTCTTGTGGAACCATGATTGCAGTCAGGCGTTTGCAAGGCTTAAAGCTGCCCTCTGTTCTAGTCCAATCTTGGCTTACCCTATAAAGGACGGACTGTTTATTCTGGACACGGATGCAAGTAACTGTGGTCTAGGTGCAGTACTCTCTCAAAGACAAAACGGGCAAGAAAAGGTCATTGAGTACTACAGTAAGACTTTAAGTAAGCCAGAAAGAAACTATTGCGTCACTAGAAAGGAGCTGTTGGCCGTCGTTAAAACAGTCGAACATTACCATCGCTACTTATATGGAAAAAGGTTCCTGATTAGAACTGACCATGGAGCCTTGAAATGGTTATTACAGATGAAAAACTCTGAAGGTCAAATAGCCAGATGGATAGAGCGCCTGCAGCAGTACGATTTTCAAATTGAACATCGACCAGGAAGGTCTCACGGAAATGCCGATGCATTGTCTAGACGGCCATGTAAAGAAGATTGTCGGCATTGTCAAAGAACTGAGCAGCGTGAGGGACTTCCTTCTGTAAGGAGAACGTCGGTGGAAGTAAACGATGGCTGGACCACACAGACGCTTCGAGAAGAACAGTTGAATGATTCAGATATTGGACCCATTCTCTCTGCAAAGACTGACGACAAGAGACCAGAATGGCAAGAAATCGCTGGTAAAATTCCAAACCTGAAGGCGCTATGGGCCCAGTGGCACTCTCTTAAAATAGAAAATGGACTACTGAAGAGAGCGTGGGAGAGTCCGGATGGCAAGACCGTAGTCAGTCAGTTGGTTGTTCCTGGTAGCAGAAAATCGGACGTACTACAGGAAATGCACGACGGAACCAGTGGAGGTGCACGACGGAACCAGTGGAGGTCATTTTGGGGTCAATAAAACCTTGGCCAAAATTAAAGAGCGGTTCTACTGGGTGAATTATCATGAAGACGTCGAATCTTGGTGCCGCAAGTGTGAAGTTTGTTGTGCCACAAAAGGACCTCGAACAAGATCACGGGGCCGAATGGTGCAGTACACTGTAGGTGCTCCATTCGAGAGGGTAGCAATTGATGTCGCGGGACCGTTTCCTCAGACTGAGTCGGGCAATAAATACATCTTGGTCGCCATGGATTACTTCACTAAATGGCCTGAAGCATACGCCCTGCCTAATCAAGAAGCAACGACTGTGGCAACGGTGCTAGTACATGAAATGTTCTGCAGATTTGGAGTCCCTCTCGAACTTCATTCTGATCAGGGCCGAAATTTTGAATCGGCTGTTTTCCAGAAGGTCATGGAACTTCTCGGAATTCGCAAGACCAAGACAACTCATTTGCATCCACAGTCGGATGGGATGGTAGAGAGATTTAATCGGACCATGGAACATTACCTGTCTAAAATGGTGGCAGATCATCATCGTGATTGGGACCAACATCTACCTCTCATGTTGATGGCATATCGAGGCTCTACGCATGAAGCCACTGGTTATACTCCGGCGAAAGTGATGTTCGGAAGGGAAATGAGGCTTCCTGCAGATTTGATGTATGGAACACCAGAAAAAGACTCGCTCAACTCTGAGAACTTTGTGGAGGAGCTCAAGGAGAGGCTGGACAATGTTCATGAACAAGTCAGGAATAAACTGCGGATATCCAGGGATCGAGCCAAAGCAAGATATGACTTACTAGCTAACTCCCGCGGCTTCCAGGATGGTGATTTGGTGTGGCTATACAATCCGAGGCGAAAGGTGGAGAAGTCGCCCAAACTTTGCCAAAATTGGGAAGGACCTTATACAATTATAAAGAAGATTAATGATGTGGTATATAGGATCCAGCGGACCCCTAGGTCAAAGATGAAGGTCGTTCATTTGGATCGATTAGCACGATACCATGGAACTCTATCTATTCGGGACGAACAGCCTTAGGAGGAGGGCAATGTTACGATTCGCAGCAACGCCGCATGGGAGGCGGGGCGACGCATGGGAGCGTGTTGGTTGGTGGAGCTTCGCGACCTATCCGCGCTGCGTCATGGCTGACACGAGTGAGTTATTGCTCGTCTGGCTTAATCTAGAAGGCAGTTGTTTACAACCGTTTTTTTTATGTGAGATTATTCAATAATTCTTATAAAGAACTTTCTAGGTTTTTCTGTAATTTTAAGATTGTATATAAAGGCGCATAGAGCGGCGGTTAAGGAATAGTCGTATTTTAATCGAGCTATAAGTAAGCTGAAGTTACGAAGCGATAATAGAAGGCTATAAAGTGTTAAGTAATGAGTTATTTAGTAGTCGTGTGTAATTGTGGAAATAAATAAATAGTGTTTTCGTGTTAAATCGTTACACTGGAATTATTGAACCCCGAGTTCGCAACAGTATATTATTAAGCGGTCGTGGACAAAGTAATTTACAGAACGTGCGAAACTTTTGCCTTTAGGTATCCGGGAAAACAAAAACCACCCGGCGCATTTAGGAAGATAATAGAGAACTTTAAAAACTATGGGTCTGTAGAAGCAAAAGTGGAAAGGACGAAATCAATAGCGAACGACGAAAATATTGATATGCATTTTGTTACGCATATCCAACGACTTCACTAAGGAAAGCTGCTACAAGAACTGGAATTTCCAAAACTTCAATTCACAGGATTCTTTAGAAACACAAATTTCACTCCTATTCCATTACACTGGTTCAACACTTGAAAGAAACCGACTTTATTAGACGCGTTAATTTCTGTGAATGGAGTTTCATGGCAATGAAAATTTCTTAAACAACATCTTTTGGTCTGATAAGGCGAAAATAACAAAAAAATGGTCTGTTTAATCGCCATAATTTCCATTATTGGAGTGGGGCCAATCCCTATGAGAAACGATTTAGAAATTTTCAAGAATCCTGGCAGTTCAGTGTTTATTGTGCCGTTAGACATGACAGAGTAGTATTACTGCACATCTACGATGACAACTTAAATGGTAATAATTAGATAATTTCGTAAACTTCATTATATTGAAGTCCATATGAATGAGTCCAAAAGTTAATTGATGACTCTCGGCAACAAAACGTTGTAACAAAAATTAGTAAACGCCATCTTGTAGAGCTTAAATTGGAGCAATGAGAAAGTGTTGTTTGTTTTTCGATACTGTTTGAAATAACTTTAAAAATACATAAAAACAAAAATCCATAAAGTTACTGTTTTTGAGATATCTAAAAAACTAAGACAAACAATTCATTTTTGCAAACACCATGTAAAAAGTTTCTCCATTGTGCAACTTTCTTCTAATCTTCTTATCTCTTACCATTGCAGAGATCCCCATGCCTTGCATCCTTATTTTAGACACACTGTATACCTATCTGTAAAAATGTCAAAGTCAGTTTTTCAACGACTAGTTGATGACAATAATAAGTGGATGGTATCTCAGGTGTTAGCAATTCGACTTAATAGCCATGCTTTCAAGATTTTAATTTCCTGAACGAAAAAGGGCGCGAAAGCGATTGCTTATCGCAGCCGATCAAACTGCTGATTAGCCTAACTGGCATTAGTTAACACTTCCCTCGCCAGATAGCTAGCGCTTGTCATGAATCGCAAGTAGTCTATGGTTTTCTTGAAAGCTCCATCTATCGGCCGGTATGCTTCCACACACGTTGCTTATTAATTACAACCGACCGCCATTCGCTACATTTTCCATTCAACATTTAGGGTTGTTATCAAGTTGATTATTGGTTGATTATGATTTAGGGTTGTTATCAAGTGAAGATGGAATAAGCAAATCACTTATTTTTACAGGTGAAAAATATTTAGAAAATTCTCAACATATTAAATTATATTTACCTAGAAAGTTTGACGTTGGCAGATCATAGACAAATTTTTCAGTATTATTTTTTTTAGTTGTGCCGGTTATCAAGTACCTTATGTTTTGTTGTCAATTGCCACCAGAGGAATTTGAAAAAATCTAGTCGCTTGACTGACAATCATGATTTAAATCTGGCATGTTTTTGCAATTTTTTTTTAAATCCAAAATAGCTCAAAATCTGCTTCAAATAACCTTAGGGTAACCAAAAATGCAAAAAAAGTGCATAGTACCATTGAAAATAGTGAAGTTAGAACCAAATTTGGGTACCTGTAGTGGTACCTCAAAAGGAAAAATATTTTAGACGTGGAGGCCCCATCGCAAATGCTAAACCCTAAAATTTTCAAAAAATTCCCCTTTGTAGTTTTCAAAATAGTGACAGCGGTAGTTCCCGGTGGGACACCCTGTATATCAATTAGGTGCTTTGGTAGAGAGGATGACGTTCGCGTCGTTCGGACAACTGCAGTGGCGTGGGGAAAAGTATCACTTTCCGCACTTGTTAGGAAAATAACTATACTGTGTCAAGGATTATTGGGGCCACGTGGCTAAATTTATAGCAACATTTTCAAGGACATTGTACCTTGCACATTATTAAGTACCTGTGGGATTTAGCCTTACCCCGGTATATCTTCCTCACTTAATATGTCTCACGCCAAACGTCGTTAGTTCAACTTTTACAGTTAATGTTGTGTTGGTTAACAGGTCTATGACCAATTGAAAAACCCTTGTAGATAAAAAATAGCCAACGTTTAGACGACTCTTCAGGGCTGTTTAATTTCACACCCACGATGGCTTTTAAACAACAATATTTTCACAGACTATCCATAAAAATTGAGAAAAACGAATTACAATATGGGTAGGGACAAAATTTTTCTTGCTTTTTTTTATCAACATGCAACCATTTCAATCCTCGGATAACGTAACAAATTTGATTCGAACGAAATAAGCCCCAAAATTATGTTTCTTTTTTTTTAAATAGTAGAAAACTGGATTCTAAAAGTGATTAATATTTTCCAAAATATTGCACCTACGGGACTTCAGTTGGCGTGAGGGAGAAGAGGATAGGATTCACTCCAACCGGTCTGCTCGTTCTAAAGTTATAGGCGTTCAACGATGAAAATGGACAAAAAAAAAAGACGTAATCCCCCCCCCCCCCCCCCTTTTTGATCAATTTGAGAAGAAGGTTTGGATTTTTTTTTTCTTTTTGACCGAAAGACCGTAATGGAAAGATTTCAATCTCCTGACAACGTAACAAACTTAATGAGATTGAAAATAGCTCTAATAGTAGATTATGTCACTAGGAGTAAAAGTGGGTCTTTTTGTGCTGAGCCCAGAGATTGAGGGCCGAAGCGAAGCTGAGGCCTGCAACTGGGCGAAGCACAAAAAGACCTTTTACTCCGAGTAACATATACTATTTTTTTTTCAAGCATGCAATAAATAAGAAATCTATTTAAAAGTGGTTCAGTTTTGCAATTTTCTCTCATCCTCTTTATGCGGGTCTAGGTACTTACCCAATTGTGTATATTATTTGTAAAATACATAGAATATGTTAGAATGGTGGTTTTCAATGTTCAATGGTTTTAATGTATTAAATAATAACCAATGATTATGGTAAACTAAGAATTTGTAACATTACTTTCAATACTAAATTAATAAATGTCACATTGACAGATAAATATGATGACGCGCATGACATTTAACAGACGAATTCAGAATTCGAGAACCTATGCGATTTCGACTAATAACGGTTTCGGATGGTGCTCTTGAGTGCTCTGAGAGTATTTCTGTCCTTTGTTTTTTCAACAAGAATGTAAAGATGGCAATACACTCAGATCGGTTTATCTGGTGTCATCTATTATTAAAATAATTTTGGTGAATGAAAATCGTTTTTTTTTTCAAGCGGACTAAAAGTACGTCATTTGTTTTCTCCATACGCACATCTAAAGTGGGCTTTCAAATCCTGAGACCAAAAAAGTAGCAAAAAAGTCCTAGGCAGTAAAAGTAAAGTCAAAAGTCACCGCTAGTGTCATGGTGGCGCATATATAAACGATTTTCATTCACCAAAATTATTTTAATAATAGATGACACCAAATAAACCGATCTGAGTGTATTGCCATCTTTACATTCTTGTTGAAAAAACAAAGGACAGAAATACTCTCAGAGCACTCAAGAGCACCATCTGAAACCGTTATTAGTCGAAATCGCATAGGTTCTCGAATTCTGAACTCGTCTGTTAAATGTCATGCGCGTCATCATATTTATCTGTCAATGTGACATGTATTAATTTAGTATTGGAAATAATGCTACAAATTCTTAGTTTACCATAATCATTGGTTATTAATTAATACATTAAACCCATTGAACATTGAAAACCACCATTCTAACATATTCTATGTATTTTACAAATAATATACACAATTGGGTAAGTACCTAGACCCGCTTAAAGAGGATGAGAGAAAATTGCAAAACTGAACCACTTTGAAATAGATTTCTTATTTCTTGCATGCTTGAAAAAAAAATAGTATATGTTACTCGGAGTAAAAGGTCTTTTTGTGCTTCGCCCAGTTGCAGGCCTCAGCTTCGCTTCGGCCGTCAATCTCTGGGCTCAGCACGAAAAGACCCACTTTTACTCCTAGTGACATAATCTACTAATATATGCGCCACCATGACACTAGCGGTGACTTTTGACTTTACTTTTACTGCCTAGGACTTTTTTGCTACTTTTTTGGTCTCAGGATTTGAAAGCCCACTTTAGGTGTGCGTATGGAGAAAACAAATGACGTACTTTTAGTCCGCTTGAAAAAAAAGTGATTTTTTTTTAAATGACAACTAGATTCTAAAAGTGGTTCATAAATCGACCACCAAAAGGATTTATTTCCGAAAATATTGCACCTACGAGACTTCAGTTGGTGGGAGGAGAAAAAGAACATCCAGAAGAAAAAAACAGTTAGATTTACTTCAATCGATCTACTCGTTCTAAAGCTACCGGCGATCAAATTTGAAAATTGAAAAAAAACACGTAATACCCTTTCCTTTTTCAGCTCATTCACTCCCAATTGTTAATTTAGTTTCGATGTTAAGTTTTCTCAACAATTTTTTTTCGTTTGCTCATTTTTTAGTTATATATTTATTCACCATCATTGTCGCTTATTTTATTTTCTTTTTTTAGTTTTTTTTTTGTTACCATTTTCTTCGTACGTAATATTGGTTAGCTGAATTTTGACTTCAGCTTTTCCGGTTTTTGAGTTTTCTGTATTTTTTTTTCATTGCTGCTCTTCAAATGTGCTTCTTTCAACTGTTTTCTTTGGTTTTGTTTGACGCTGCATTCAGATTCAGATTCTAGTAATATTTTTTGCTTTTGAACAGTGATAATGTGCGTATTGCAAATATCAGAGGTGCCATAAGATTAAACAATAAACATGTTTTCAGAGTTTCAATAGAAATTGCTGACGTTTCGATAAATGTGTTCTCAAGCCAGCTGTTCAAACCTTTGGAAGGGAGCATAAACTTTTTTGGGACGGTCAAATTTGAAAATTAAGAAAAAAAAAAACGTTACACTCTCCCCTCATTTGCTCAATATCAGAAAAATGGTTGG
The DNA here is from genome assembly GCA_951812265.1 of Taphrorychus bicolor. Taxonomy (NCBI): domain Eukaryota; kingdom Metazoa; phylum Arthropoda; class Insecta; order Coleoptera; family Curculionidae; genus Taphrorychus; species Taphrorychus bicolor. The sequence goes on along the minus strand of OX638300.1, from coordinate 46,424,613 downwards.
ACTTTTTTTAATTTGAATAAAATTAGTCACAAAAGTAGTTTTTTTAAAAAAAGGAAAATAACTCGATTCTAAACATGCCCTATACAGGGTGTCTTGTGTAAGTGCGTGCAATATATCCGAAACGTGTTTAGTTACAAGGTCGGTTAAATTACCAAAAAGTTGTCTTTTGTGGAGACTTTTTAGAAGACCTTTCCAACGTTGCCGCATTTTAAGTAGTTTCTGAAAATTTTTGGAAATAACGTAAAAATTGCGAAAAATTTAAATATCTTCTATTTCAAAAACTATTAGTGAAACAAAAAAAGTTTAAATTACAAAGTTTCACTACACTCTAACCCTTCCCATATAACATTTCGATTAGCTTCGTGTGACGCTTATTAACCGAGTTATCAGTATAAAGTAAATTTTTTTAAATACGGACCTACGTTTTCGGTATTTTTACATTTTTTTTTAATATTTCAGAAACCACTTAAAATGTGACAACATTGTAAAGGTTTTCTAAACAGGCTCTACGAAAGTCAACTTTTTGCTAATTTAACCGTCTTCGTAACTACAGCCATTTCGGACTGTGCACGCACTTAAAAAAGATACTCTGTATAGCAAAAAACATAGAGGTCTATTTCCGAAAATATTGCACCTATGACACTTCAGTCGGCATCAAGAAGAGCAAAGAATTGTTGGATTGTGGTCTACTCGTTCTAAAGTTACACAGACAATACTATAAAACTTTTATAGATACAAAACGAAAAATCTATTTACATATGGAAGATAGAGGACAATCCCTCTCAGGTAGAATAATCTGTACACCATCGAACATCTTCAGAAATAAGACTTGTCAACACTGCTTTAAAAACGTCAACGAACTTCATTGATCAGCTGACTAGCAAAAAATAATCAAAATATTTATATATTTTTTTAATACATATTTTTTTTCTTTTTGAGAGGTTTAACTAACACACTTAAAAGGTAATATTTTTATTTTTTTTTCCACAAAAATGGACCATCCATGTATTGCTTCCACCTTTTTTATCATTTGATTTTTTTGCTTTAAACATCTTTCTTTACCGTTTGAAACAAAAAAAAATCATGAATGTCTAGTTTTGTGGAAAAAAATATGAAAATTAAGGATTGATGTTTATTAACTCTTTATCTAGGCCAATAACACAAATGTCAATTACTCTTTTTTTCTAATGTATCATATCATGTGTCATAAATCTCTTACATTTTTAATTGTAATATTTTCTAACAATACAGTTTTAACTCAAATTTCTGCAAAATTGCATTTTTTCATAAAAAAGTTTGTCGTCGTTTTTTTAATTTAAAAAAATTCGTCGATGATATGTCGAAACGTATATAGGTCGTGTTACAATGTCAATGTATATAGTGTGTCCTAAGTTCGATGCGCACTATTGGGATCTCGGTTAATATTGAAGTTACAGAAGTGTTTAAATTAGGAAAGTTTTAGAATATGTTATGGCTAGTTTAAGTGTTTTTAGAAAAATAAGTTGACATTTTTCGTTTTCAATTAAAAAAAAAACTGAAAATTGACGATTTTTTATTTTTCCATTATTAAGCAAACTGTTCATTTGACACCTGTCAAACTTTGACATTGTTAGAGCACTTTCTTATGCTGAATATTTTGATGGTTACAATGATTACAAAAATAATGTATCGTCTTTTGTTTTTGAGGTAAAGATACTAACTTTGGTTTTTCATATGGGAGCTATCTTTAATTTTAATATCACCGAATAGCGGCAAAATTTACCATTTCATTGATGTATCACATGGTATAAAAAAATGTTACTACACACGAATAAGAGCAAAAACTACGCCAACCAATTTGTAAACAAAACAAATCAGTATGTCAACGTACAATACAAATATATATCTCATTCATATATTATTGGCATCTAGTTGGCGTTGGAAATCTGACTTTGACATTTTTATCGTATTTTCTCCATATGTGCTAAAAGGTGTTCCAAAAAAATAAATATTTTTAAAGGTAGCTTAATGGAAATAATATCACATATAATTCACTTAACAAGTGCGGAAAGTGGTTTTTACCGCACGCATTGAAGCAAACGACGCGAAGCCGAGTTCGGTCGGCCACATTATGTGTCGAATCACAGTGCGGTATTATAGGCACTTCCGCACGTGTTAGGTACACCATTTTTATTACAATATTTAACAAGTATGGTACAAATACGAAACTAACTTAGCATTTAATTTACAAGTTCGAAATGTCGACCATCTTGATTGACACATTCCTGACATGTCTTTATTACGGCTGGACAAACTCGCCTTAAAGTATTTCTATTTACTGAATTAAGATCATTTTGTGTTCGTGCTTCTAATTCCTAAATTGTTTCAGTAGGATCAAATTCATAAAGCTCATTTTTGGTTGAGCCACACAAATAAAAGTCCAATGGAGTAAGATCTGGAGAACGGGCTGGCCACAATACAGGGCCTCTATTAGAGATCGCGCGTTCATTAAAAGTATTTCTTAATATTGCTTCGGCTCTTTTAGTGTTATGTGCAGAGCAACCATCCTGTTGAAATCATATTTAACTGATCAGGATTAAAATGTTCTTGAACTGCAGGAATAATTTTGATTTTGAAGTCATTCAGCGTATCGATCTCAATTAAGATTGTCGTGAAAAATAAACGGTCCTAGCAGATGACCATCTTCAAGTGATATTAAACCAAATGTAAGTTTTATAAGAAATAATAAAAAATATATTTTACCTATTATTCCGCACCAAACATTAAAACCAAATGTTACTTGAAATCTTTCTGCAACTAAATTGAGATTTTTTGTTGCCCAGTGATGATGATTATGTTTGTTGAAAATACCGCAGTTGCTGACGCGAGTTTTATCACTCCATATAAAACAAAAACCAAAAACGCTAGCTTATTTCTCAAAAGACATTTAAAATAAATATAGCATTCTCTAAAACTTTCCTAATTTAAACATTTCTGTAACTCAATATTAACCGAGATCCAAATGGTGAACATCGAATTTGGGACACAGTGTATATAATATAATATCATGAGTTCATTTAAAAAAAAACCTCAAGTAGGCCATGGAATTAGAACAATAGGTGTGAGATGACTTCATAAAAACAAAAAACAATTGAAAGTCGAAAATGTCATAATGTGTTCCGATTTTCATATTTTTTATGAACTTATCTCAGACATGAGTTTTGCTTCCATAAGACTTGCTACGTGTCTCTGTGACTCTTTTATATGAACACTCTTTATACCGGGTGTCCAGCACAACCCTGGACATAGGAGATTAACTCACCCTGTAGCACAACCTGGAGCAAAACCCTGGACACTGCCCATGCATAGCAGAGGTGACGCGCCAAATTCAAATTCTTGCACTTTGCGAGGCGTTTTTCCAAAAAATAGCCAAAACTGAGGTATTGAAAAAATTACAGGATGATAGCTGACAATAAGCTCTACAACTTTACTCTTAAAAGTTTTTCAAACAAATCAACCGTACAGGCGCAAAAAAATAAGCAGCCTTGATATAGAAAAAATAGTAGAAACTAGTTGTAACGAATTTTTGATCCTCTAGCTACAGTAGCAAAGGAAAAAATCCAACTTATTGCTTCCTTCCCATGCAGAATACCTCTGAGCGTCACAATGAAACTCCAGTTTACCTCCAAAATGTTTCCTCAAGAATGTTTCCGCATTCAATTATACAGTTCGAAAACTGTTCGTTTTCGAACCGATAAACTTTGTTTCTTAGTGAACTGGTTTTTCAGTCTTGGCAAATGGCACGTTTTATGACAGCAAGGAAATGGAGCCTCTAAAACTACGCATTACTTCAGAAATCCGCTCTCAAGCGCGACGTGCCTCCCCTTAGTGAAATATTGCACGAATGGCTCCATAAATACGGCCTCAGAAAGCTCTATAGCGGCGCCTGGCTCTAAATTTTAAGAGGGTTTAATAAACAATTTTCTCGGCCCGATAGTTTCGGCATTTTACCCGTGTATGCGCCACGGGGAGCAGTAAATCTTATGAGCAGTACATTTTCGGGATCAGCACTGGGAACGAAACCCGATATAATCGAGTTTTACGTGTAAGGCTGTGAAAACGAAAAGCAGTTTATTGGACGAAGTTTTCTTTTGTGGCCTGGGATTTTCATATAGGACACGACGAAAGTTTGATGGGATATAAAACAAATTGAGAGGAAAGATATCTACAGAATGATGCGTCTTTTATGATGACGATAAAAGGGTTTTATAAAGAAATAATACTGATGGAAAATGAAGAGATACGAGGGAACCATTAAGCATGTTGAAAATGTTGAGTGTCCAAACGACTTTGACCTTTAATGCACGTATCATTTAACACCCAAACTAAATCCAGAAATAATTGATAAACGGAAGACATTCCCTAAACACCCCATTCGGCCCTAAACACCCCATTCGGACGAAAATGCTGACAGCTCAGAAACGAGTGGCCTTCTGAGGCATATTAATAATTACTCGTTACTCATCTGTCCCGTTTGGCTTTTAATTACATATATTACTCACACTACAATAGTCATAAAAGCAGAATAATCGGAAAAATGCAAATTGATGATGGTGATTGGGGACCGCGATTTATAATTCGCCGGCTCTAAAACGTTGGAAGTTATCGGCCTCTAAAGGTTATAAGGATTAAAGAGATTTATTTTTGAGCCACTTTGTCCGGCTTTTGACGTCAATCGCGACCAATTAATCGGGTGAAGGGTTGTTTGTATTCAAGTGGCTCGATATTGGATTTTTGGTCTTCCCTTTTAGTTATATTTCAGTGCTCTAATACGACGGGTTGACCCGCAGCACCGGTCGAAACGAGGAAATGGAAAAAGTTTAAAATTAACAGCTTCCAGGCAGTAAGCGATCTGTTAATCGCCAGATCATTTTTCACAGATTACTAATGAAATCACACTTGGATAAACACAGATGTTGGACGACATAATATCCCGTTCGCGTGCAGTCATGCATTGACACCGTTTATATGGCATATTTTATTGCTTTCACGACTCCGCGTGCCTCCTATTCTTCCTGAAAAACTATTACTTCTTAATGAAAAGTTTAGAGCTTTTACATAACACAAAACAAAGTTTTTCCTGTTATATTGCTGTGGCTATTGCCTAGAGATATGACAATACAATATAAAGTTAATGGATCAATGAATCCAAATATTTTCCTTTCCCACTTCTACATTATATAAAGCGTCGCAGTATCGGGTTGTTTATATCTCGTTAGCCTACATTTGCCACGTAAAACAGACAGTCTGCCAAGGGCTTATTATATTTGATCCCTAATAAGGTACTTGGAGAGATATACACGGGCTGGAGGGAAGCATTCGCGAACGGGAAAGCGAGGAAATTTGCTTCGGAATTTTCTCACGACCTCTGACATTTTATTTCTACTGACTTTTTCTCTACCAACAAGGAAGGGATATATCTTCTCTCTGCAAACTTGTTAAGCACAAACCGACTTCTTTTGCTTTTTGTTCCGCCAGCCGACCGAAGTGTTTCGATATTCGCTCGTTTTTCTCTATTTGACTTTCCTTGGATTTCCGTCTTCCGGAGTTTCGTCTGAATTAGATAAATAACTAAGAAAATTCACTTCTTTAGTTGACGAAGCAATTATCTTTCTATTAAAAAAAAAACTCGAATTTAAAAGTGGCTCATAAACCTACAACCTGGTTGTTGTCTGGCTCCGAAAATATTGCACCTTTACGGAACTTCTGGTTGGAAGGTAAAAGAGGGCATCAAGAAGAGGAAAAAACAGTTGGATTCACTCCAATCAATTGAGGGGTTCTAAAGTTCAAAAAATTCGATTTTTGATGCTTGGTTGGAATGGCACGTTTGCAATCAATAACAACCTAAAAATAAAGGGGTCTGTCTCCGAAAATATTGCGCTACGGAACTTCCGGCCGTGAGAGGTGAATGAGAACATCAAGAAGCGGAAAAGACAGTTGGATTCACTCCAATTTCCAAATCCAAAGTTACAGGCCGTTGAAGTTAAGAATTGAGAAAAAAGTCGTAATAACCCTACCTTCGGTCATTTTCAAAAAAAGGGAGGAAAAAAACAGTTGGATTCGCTCCAATCAGTCAAGGCGTTCTCAAGTTACAGGCGGTCAAAGTTGAGAATTGAAAAAGAGTCGTAATACCCTTTGGTCATTTTCAAAAAATCTCTTTTTGCTGTTCTTGATCGGAATGGCACGTTTGCAATCCCCTGAGAACATAACAAACTCAATTCGAATGGAATTAACCTCTAAAGAGGTTTTTTTTTTAAAATGGTCCAAAAACCAATTATAAAAGTGCCTAAAAATCGACCTCCGAAGGGGTCTATCTCCGTAAATATTGCACCTACGGAACTACGGAATACACGGTGTTGGGGGGTGAAAGGGGACATCAAGAAGAGGAAAAACAATTGGATTCACTCCAATCAGTCGAGGCGTTCCCAAGTTACAGGCGGTCAAAGTCCTAGGCAGTAAAAGTAAAGTCAAAGGTCACCGCTACTGTCATGGTGGCGCATATATAAACAATTTTCATTCACCAAAATTATTTGAACACTAGATGACACCAGATAGACCGATCTGAGTGTATTGCTATCTTTACATTCTTATTGAAAAAACAAAGGATAGGAATACTCTCAGAGCGCTCGAGAGCACCACCCGAAACCGTTATTAGTCGAAATCGCATAGGTTTTCGAATTCTGAATTCGTCTCTTAAATGTCATGCGCGTCATCATATATATCTGTCAATGTGACGTTTATTAATTTAGTAATGATAATAATGCTACAAGTTTTTAGTTTACCATAATTTACCTACACCACCTAAATCATCGGTTATGATTTAATACCAGTTAAACCATTGAATATTGAAAACCACCGTTCTAACACATTCTATTTATTTTACAAATAATATACATTACTAATTGGGTAAGTACCTAGACCCGCTTAAAGAGGATGAGAGAAAATTGCAAAACTGAATCACTCTGAAATAGACTTCTTATATCCTGCCCCTATCCTTGAAAAAAAAATAGTATATGTTACTCGGAGTAAAAGGTCTTTTTGTGCTTCGCCTAGTTGTAGGCCTCAGCTTCGCTTCGGCCGTCAATCTCTGGGCTTAGCACGAAAAGACCCACTTTTACCACGAGTGACATAATCTACTATTTTTGAAAGTGGTCAAAAAACGCGATTCTAAAAGTGCCTAAAAATCGACCACCAAACGGGTCTATCTCCGAAAATATTGCACCTATGGAACTTCCGGTGGCGATGAGAGGACATCAAGAAGAGAAAAAAGAGTTGGATTCACTTCAGTCGGTCGAGGCGTTTCCAAGTTACAGGGCGGTCAAAGTTGAGAGTTGAGAAAAAAGTCGTAATACCCCCCTTTGGACATTTAAAAAAAAATGTTGAAATTTTTTTTTGCTGTTTTTGAACAGAATGGCACGTTTGCAATCCCCTAAGACCTTAACAAACTTGATTTGAATGAAATTAACCTCCAAAGAGGTTTTTTTTTTAAATGGTCAAAAAACGCGAGCCTAAAAATCGACCACCAAAGGAGTATATTTCCGAAAACATTGCACCTACGGAACTTCCAATGGTGGGAGGTGAAAGAAGACATCAAGAAGATGAAAAAAAAAACACTTAAATTTACCCCAAAAAAAAACAGGACTTTTTTTGAAAAATTAAAATACAGATTTAAGAAAGTCTCTTTTAGGAACGAGAACTTAAAAAGTAGATGTTTTAAAGTTCTTGGTAGGCTGTAGAGATTTTTAAACAACATTTAAACATGAATTTAGGAAAAAGAATTTATTACGGACTTAGGAAAAGTTCTAGCAGGCTGTACGTAATTATCAATTTAGAAGTTAGAAGAAGAAGAATAGGTACAAAGTTTCTTTGGACGAGAATTCCTTAAATTAAAACTTAAAAATCTTAGCAGGTTGTAGAAATTTTCGTCCTTAAATGTCAATATTGGAAAGAATTTGTTACGAAGAGATTTCCTAAAATTAGAATTAAAAAAAATATTAGTAAGGTGTACAAGTTCTTTACTTTAATGCCGATTTAGGATGTAGAGTTTCTTATATAGACAAGATTTCCTTAAATTAGAGCCTAAAAATTTTAGTGGGCTGTAGTAAATATCAATTTAGTAAATACTTTCATACGGACAAAAGTTCTTGAAATTATACTCAAATTTTAGGACTTCTAAAGAAATACACGAACTTCTTGTTTCAAAATTCTAAGGGTTCTTAAATATCGATTGAGGAAGTAGAGTTTCTTACGAACCAGTATTCCCAGAATGAAAGTTTAAAATATCTTAGTGGGGTATAGAAATTTGCGTACAGGATGTCACAAATTGGTTGTTTGAGTAGGGTATCTACGCTATTATTAGCGCTAACAGAAAACCGACCTCATATAGTAACCATTCACTTATTTTTGTCATCTAGTAGTAGCCTCCATTTTTTTTATACCCATCTTCTTTTAGCACATGTTGAGAAGATACGATAAAAATGTAAAAGTCAATTTTCCAACGACTACTTGACGACAATAATAAGTGTAGGCTTATACGTGTACCTAACTTTTTTTCAAGATATATTTTATTGCGTTTTTGGATTTTTCTAGTGGTACGCTACTGGTTCTTCGAAAATAAAAATTAAATTTTTTTATTTCCTGTCCATTCCCAAACAAAAAAGCCCACTTCAGGTTTTTTAATAAATGTCGCATCGTTTACAGTTTCATAAAAAAATTAAAATGTTAATATTCTATTAATTATGAGAAATAAAATTTTGATATTTTAGATTTTTTATCAAATCTAGAGACTAGGCTAGATTTCAATGGTTTTTATTTGTTTACTCGAAAACGGTGTGTCGTACTAAAAATCCTGAAGTGGACTTATATCTTCAAAGATAAATGGAGAATCTAAAAAATAAATTAAATTTTTCGAAAAACTAGTGTCGCACCAGTTTTCTTGAAATAATATGAGTCGACGTGCTGGTACGCGAGCCACAGAAAAAAATAAAAATTATATTTTATTATGTGCGCGTTCCATAACAGTGAAAACATACCAAAGTTCATTAAATTACGTCTTAGGCTTTCGGAATAATTAAGGAGTAAACTTCAACACCTTGTAACTTCTTAACGAAGCTCGATACAATTGTATAACAGACTCCCTTAAAATCGACCAAAGATAATGAGATTTCATTTCCGCCCACACATTATGACTCACTCTGTACCTACATCGCTTAATATCGCAATTCTTTAACTACTGACACCACATTTTCAGCTTCATTGAACTCAGAACTCCAAATTTATTCTCTTTTACCATCAGATTCACAGTCGGTCGGTTCACAGAGATTCGGGCCGAAGCAGCAACGCCGTGCGCCGAAAGCGATCCCGAGAAACCATCTAGACTAAACGAGAACCGGGGGAATAGTCGCCTCCGTTCTCGAAAATACGAGAGTGTGTTCAGGCCGGGCATATAAACCAGCGAGCCGTGCGAGATGGGATCGAATAGATAGTGCAGTGTATAGTTAATTGACGATAAATTATTGGAACCTGTATCCCGTAACAACTGGTGTCAAAAGCGGGATAATTTTCGTCACACTTGTGACTGTACGGACAAAGGAGTCGTCAAGCGCGTGGAATTTTGCGTGGTAACACCGAGGTAAAAGCATAACATGTGTGGGGGGTTTTTACTTTATCCTAGTAAAATACTGTTTTTGCGCCGCCTATGCAAAAATGTGTTAGGAGAGTACGCCCCTGTGTAATGACATTTAGAACTTGTGACAGACAGGAATAAGACAGATGAAAAATTAGGAATAGGTTAGATTATTAGAACTTAGAAAAATGGCGAGGTCCGAGGAGGAAAATAAATTAGTTTTTGGAGTCTTAACGGTTTTTCCTGAAAATCCGCTTCATCCTGACAACAATTTCACCATACATGAGTACTTTTTTTAAGCAAAACCCATGAGGGGTGGGGCAATTAGCAAACTTGCGAAACAGCTCATCCTGTACATAATCTCTTAAAGCACGAACCTTTCCATAAATGGTGTCGGTTTTTTGTAAATTTAATTTGCTTCTTTAGATCAGGGAACGATTCCCATCTTCTGATCTAAAGTTAAAGGCAGTGAAAGTTGAAATTTGAGAAAAATTGAAATACATTAAATACAGACCTGTTCAACTATACACAAAACTAACATTGATTTGCTATTATCGATTGAGCTCCCTCATATCCGCATTTTATTAATAGAACAAGACCATCAGATTGATTGCCATCCTAAGAACTTCAAATGCATTGACCACAGCGACGGTAAAGTGCCTCCACTTCAACGTGAGTTAGCTGAGCGCTGCTCTAATGTCAGAGAACACGCTACTGATGTAACAGTTCTAATTAAAGTTGTCTTAAGAGTTACGGGGCATGATAATGGGATTACGAGTGACGGGGAGCATTTTAACAAACTTTGGTTTCGGGACCGTAATTCAATTAGGGTTCGGGTTTACTTAGCGGCGATAAAAGTTTCCAATGGGTGATGGCACAATTGGGGTTTAAATGGGATGTGAGGGAGAATGGTTTTAATAAAATGGCATCACATTCTCCTTGGCCGTTACATTGTTATTGCTCGTTCTTAAAAGCGAATGAGCTCCGTACATACGTGCAAGATAAAAGAGTTTCACCACAATTTTAAAGAAAATAGCAACCAGATCATTAAACATTGCCAGTAGGAAAAATGTTATTTTCGTTTCACAGAGGTTCTGGTTCTGGTTAACATACAAATGGCAGATCAGCTGATTTTCACCAAAACTGATTGGTTGGAAATCAACTGGTCTGTCATTTTTATGTCAATCAGAACCAGAACCGGTGCGAAACGAAAACGACTAAAGACAGTGTGGGTGATCGCCGCTTGGCAATAAGGATTTGTGTCAAAAAAAGTTGACAGGCCCCGGCGAGATTCGAACTCACGATCTCCTGTTTACTAGACAGGCGCTTTAACCAACTAAGCCACGGCGCCGATGTTTTTAACTTCAAATACAATCTGAGGTGCTTCAGTTTAAAACACCTTCTTATCTAAGCACACAAATAGATAATTAGCAATCTAAGCATCGGGTATATCTAATAAAATAAGTAACGTAATGTGAACTTTGCCAGCAATTACATCAGAGACACAATTATTCGCCCACCACAGCAGACACACTTAATGTCAAAGTCCCTACAATGTACCCTCCGAATAATCATTATTATATTATTACAGACATAAAACGACATATTAATGACAACGTTAATGACGTTGGTTTTACGTAATAAAAAATACATAAAAGGTTACTCCTCACAAATCGATACGAAACCAACATTAATTTATCGCACCGTGCTTGATAAATATCCCAAAATCCACTGGTTAAAATACATCCCCCGTTTTGATTGGCAGATTTATACAGGCTGCCAAATATACGAGTGGATGTCTCTATTACACAGGCTGAATAATTAACGAGGGTTTCGTCCGGATCGGATTCAGGGGCGAAAAGGTTGCTCAATATCGATTACATGCATGTTTTTTTTCTATTTCCAGTTGTCTATCGTCTGGAAAAAGAAACAGAGAGGGATAATCTAGAGGTTTTATGCAAAAAAATCGACTAAAACAAAGTTTTAAAAATATTGAAGAAAGTTAGAACAAAGTTCGTTCGGGAAAGTTAATGGCTTAGAGTGGAAATCATTGTTTGCCGCTGCCCTTAAAAATTGAACCTCGAAACTGAAATTAAATTAAAGCTCGTAACTATAAGGGCTTAATTAGTTGAGTATCAATTTGCTAATAAATTCACTAATTAAAATTTATCGGGGCATTAGTAACTCCTGATGCATTAATATAGGTATAAACTAATAACCTAGCACAATAAATATTGAAACAATATAGTTCTATTATTTAAAATCATCACAATTATTATTTATTTTCATTTACGTGGACTCACAGATAGAATAATTTTGAATAGGAGGACAAATAGATTTTGGTTCACAATACTTATTTAACTTTCGCGCTCATAGAGAGGAATAACTCAAAAGTTGTCATATCAATATACATGAGAGTAGCCTTATCAACAAGATTTAGAATTTAGAACATCCCTACAATCATGGCGGTTTAGTAAGCCTTGGCAAAGCTTGACAGCGAAATTACCATGGTGACCGACTGCTTAGCAAATAGAAATCCATCTCTCGCCTCAAAGACCAATAATGAGTTACAGGCTTGCGTTTAAGATAATTCCGATAGAGATGGATCAGCATTGATTTTCTTAAAAAGTGTTAGATAAGAAGACTAGAGAGCACTTAAATCTACAGGCGAGTAATAATGACCAAACGATCCAAAACCCTCCATTTTTTGCTTCGTTTACTAGGTGAAATTTTACATTTTATATATTGACAATTCTTAAAATTATTTAGTACTCATAGATGATTTTGTGTGATTTTTGGAAAGTGAGATATTTTTAGTTATAGGGAAAAGTAAAATGCGCTAGGTAAGGAGATATTAAATGGCCCATCTCACCTTTGATTTAAGATTAATGGGCCAAAATAAAACGGGGTAGATAAAATGCCAGATATTTTTCAATTAAACACATTTTTGTTTTTTTTTTCAAATAAAGAGAAATGTAAAATGTAAAAAAAAAATGTAACTTTGGGCTGCGCCTCGAGTGTACATTTTTTCTCGTGAATTGAAGGATTGTTAATTCCCTTATTTAAGAAATAAGTATTTCCTCGTTGAGCTAAAGTAAACTGCTAACGGAAAAGATCGATTCAGCAAAATTTTTTGTCATTTTTAGGGGTCTGTATCTCGGAAATGCCTTAGCCGAATTTTAAAACCTAAAGAGATTTTGAAAGGTGGTTTCTTCTAGAATCACGGCGGGAGATTGATCTTAAATAAGCTATTCTCTAAAGGATATACAGGATAAAGAAAAAAGCACTGCAAAATGATTGCTTTTCAACCCACTGCGCTTGGTAGGTAGGGTCATTTCAGAACATTCATTGTTATGATATTTAATGACGTTAGTTAGTATCTCGGGGCATGTTCGGCAGTTTTCGGTTTTTTTTGCCTACAAAACAAGTTACTGGGGTTTTTCAAAAAGTTGACGCTTCTTTGTAAGTAACCCTGTATAGCGAGAATGCCGCAACCGATTTTAATAAGATAAATGATCTCTAAAAGATAACTGGTTGTAAAATCAGAGACGTAGACTTATAGTTAATAAAACAATTTTGTTCCATTTTATACAAGGATTGCAAAAAAAACTAATTAAAATTTTGTTTACTACGATGTCATGACGAGAGCTTTAACTCTTTTTGTAATGACATTTAAGAGCTATGGTCGATATCTCGGGACGGTTTTGGCGGTTTTTTGGTTTTTTGCCTACTAAATCAGTTACAGGGCGTTTTCAAAAAGTTTGAACTTTCTAGTAAGTTACAATACAAGGTATCCTGAAATTAACTGGGCAATCTCTAGGCAAAAATAGGGCACAATGTTTAAACAAACATAACCCGTAAACGCCGTCTCCGAGATACAGGGTGTTGATTTTTTTTTTCTTCATAGCTCTTAGAGTTTTTGAGATATTTAACTTTTACTCTCAAACTTTTTTGTAGCATGCCACTGATCGTTTTTTCTTAAAAGTCTGAATTCTCTATTCAATTTAGAAACTTGCTTGCCTCTTGCATCGTTATCTCCCACCGTTTTCGAGAAATTTGCAAAAGTGTCTAGAATTGCACATAATTTTTCCACTAGTGACTTTTTTTCATCAGTATCTGGGAATTTAAATAGGAACGCAGAAAACAGACATTTCTTATGGAAAAATTGTGTGCATTCCTAAACACTTTTGCAAATTTCTCGAAAACGGTGAGACATAAGACAAGGATGCAAGAGGCAAGAAAGTTTCTAAATTAAATAGAGAATTCAGATTTTTAAGAAGGAACGATCAGTGGCGTGCTACAAAAAAATTTGTGAAGGTAAAAGGGCTACAACAACCAGAGAAAAAATAAGACCCTCTCGATTTTGGCTAGCGGTTGGTATATTCAAAGATGTAGATAATAAGTGGTTACCTATATTCAAAATTTGAGTTAAATATCTCAAAAACTCTAAGAGCTATAAAGAAAAAATAAAAAAAAATTCAACACTCTGTATCTCGTAGACAAAGCGTTTGCGGGTTATGTTCGTATGAACATTGTGCCCTATTTTCGCCTAGGGATTTCCCAAATAATTTCAGGATACCTTGTATTGTATCTTACAAGAAAGTTCAAACTTTTTGTAAACGCCCTATAACTGATTTAGTAGGCAAAAAAACAAAAAACCGCCAAAATCGTCCCGAGATATCGACCATAGCTCTTAGATGTCATTACAAAAAGAGTCTTCCAGTTAAGGCTCCCGTCATGACATCGTAGTAAACAAAATTTTAATCAGTTTTTAATTAGATTTTTTGCCATCCTTGTACAAAATGGAATAAAATCGTTTTATTAACTATGAGTCTATTTCGCTGATTTTACAACCAGTTATCTTTTAGAGATCATTTATCTTATTAAAATCGGTTGCGGCATTCTCGCTATACAGGGTTACTTACAAAAGAGCGTCAACTTTTTGAAAAACCCCAGTAATTTATTTTGTAAGCAAAAAAACCGAAAACTGCCGAACATGTCCCGAGATACCAACTAACGCCATTAAACGTCATAACAACGAATGTTCTGAAATTACGCTACCTACCAAATGCAGTGGGTTGAAATGCAACCATTCTGCAGTGCTTTTTTCTTTACCCTGTATATCCTTTACAGAATAACTTATTTAAGATCAATCTCCCGCCGTGATTCTAGAAGAAACGACCTTTCAAAATCTCTTTAGGTTTTAAAATTCGGCTAAGGCATTTCCGAGATACAGGCCTCCAAAAATGACAAAAAGTTTTGCTGTATCGATCTTTTCCGTTAGCAGTTTAGTTCTGTATTTTACAGCGCAATCCTTGAAGCACGGTGATTTAATAAAGCTTGGCACGACTTGAGAGCGCGGTTACCAAAGCGACCAGTAGAAATTCACTTTCGCCGCAAAGGCTAATTATAAATTGCAGGCTTATCATTTAATATATCTCTACAGTCTACTACAAAGCAAAGCGTCACTCAGACTACTGGTGGATTAATTGGCAATTAATGTAGGAGTATTGGTGTTATCAGCAAATTCACAAAGAAGTGTTGGTAGGAGAGCTGTCAAATCTTTGACATAGCGACATAGTAAGTGCAGAAGGAGACAACATAGACGTCCTTGAGAAACATCAATCAATGGTAATCCTTTCTGGGAACAAGAAATACATTGCCCACAGTGGGAGAGATGGTCTTGGTACATTCCACGGATGGGTTCCGTATAAGTGAAATTTATGGAGAAAGGATATTAAAGACTAACCAATTATTACTGTAGTAGTACCAAGTCTATTTTGAAAACGATGCTTTATAACTTTAGACAATTCATTGTACATTATTTGTACGTATATTTAAATACTTTACAAAAACCAGACTACTATACTTTTTCAAAACGGCTTTAATCAAAATGAAATTGACAATATCAATTTCAAACTAAGAATAAGAAAAAGCAAATTGACAATAATTAATATCATATTGGCACTAATCAAAATCAAATTAATAGTAAACAAAACTAAATTGGCACTTACAAATTTTTAATTACATTATTAATTTAAGTGCAATTAGCGTGAACGATTTATTGTACATCAAATAAAATAATACTTAATTGCAATGGATTAACCATTTTGAATAGCAAATCCAACTAGCAAATTAAGAAACCGTTAACCCGTGGAAAGGAAATAAAAACCAAAATTGGTAAAATTTTACTAACTTATAACTTAAAATATTCCTTTATTGTTAAGAAAACCTATCAAGCCCGCTAAAGTGGTTATATTTTACATGATAATAACATAAACAACTTCTTCCTGGTCGTAGAACTTAAGGTACGCTCATTTGGTTAGTATTTAGTAGACAATAATCACGTTGTGCGACCTCAAAGTAATCCATTACTAAGTGGGATAATTTGTAGAAATATTCAACTTCAAAATTACCAGAAATTTGGCTTGCGGGTTAAGGTTATTTTAAGCCTCATTCAGTAGGGTAAAAGTTACTGAATTTACACATAAAAATTGCCATCCAGGACAATATTTATGTCAAATTCTAGTAAAAATTAACAAGTTGCTAATCCATCATGGTCAATGTTATCCCACCAACATTTTTTTATTAACTTTATGGTATAGATTTACTCCTTTAATTAATCTCAAGGAAAATATAACATTTTGGTTAAAATGTTATATTTTCCTTGTTGGTTTGGAATTGGTTAAAATTTAGTTCTAAATGTTACATCAAAGAAAAAACGCCTTTAATTGAAATTTGAGGTTTTTTTTTGTAAAAATGGTTTAGTCCATCACTAGTCCATAAGTGAAGCATAAAGTATGTCCAAGCAAAAATGAGTTCTGTGATGTGTTAGTGTTCTATAAATTCATAAAACTCCTTTTTAACTAAATTCATCATTAAACATGCCTAAAACAAATTTAATTAAAATAAAACCTTATAGGCATACTACACAATATTACAGGAAAATAAATAATTACATGCAAGCAAAAAAAACGATCTCTGCATTTCCACAACACAGAGATATTTTAGCAGATCAATCGAAGGTAGATGACATAGATAAGTCCAGTAAAGTACCATTAATATATTCGACTCGTACAGAATGTTAAGTTGACGAAAACTGTCAAACTTCATCCGATAAAGAAGAAAGTACCAACGAATTGGAAAACTAGATTTTCTTACAGAGCCTACCGAATCGGAGCACGAATCGGGAATGAAATATCAAAATGAAAATATTACATAGCAATTAGCTCTAATGGAACAACTTCGACTGTGGGCTGTTACACATAAAGTTACCTTATCAGGTGTCACTGACTTATTGGGTGTTTTAAGAGCCCATGAAAAAAGTGAGCTTTCAAAAGACGGAAGAACATTATTGAAAACACCAGCACCCGACCACCCGACTTCGACAAGTCTGACAAGGACAAGAATGACAAGCAAGATGGGGAAGGGTCAAACGTCTGAAAATACTCCCTTCCTTTGTTTCTTTAATAGAAATTTAAGGACGGCAATACTCTTAGATTAGTTTATAGAGCGTTCAGACTTAGAGCTTTAAGAGACCGAGACTTACATACTCTCGGTCTCGGTCTCGAATTTATAATTAAGTCTCGGTCTCGATCTCGGTTTTGTGCATCGAGACCGAGACCGAGACCGAGACTCGCGTAATCTCGGTCTTGGTCTCGTAGTGGCAACTCGAGTGTCGGTCTCGAAAAAAAGTAGTATTTCGAAAAATCTTATTGTTTGAATTGCATATTCAATTTTCTTTCCGTTTTTGTGTATGAATGTTTACTTAAAATCAAAATTTGAAATTATTGAGAGTTCCAATTTCCATTGTAGAATCAGGTTAGTTCAGGTTAGTTTAATGTAAAACTGCATTAGACATGCTCGTCGGTCCAACACTGATGCTACTGAACATATTTTTTATAAAAAATATGCGTCCGGTGTGCTTAGCTATCGACACATCTACCAAATTTAATTGAAAATATGGAAATATTTCAAATCAGGTTTTATATTATGAATTTGAATATGCATTTCAGTGCCAACTGCCTATTGAAAAAATTCCTATTTTTTAGCTTTATTTTGTGATAGAATGAAGTAAGTCACAATAGTCACCAACTTAAAAATTATCCTGTATAGAAATAATACAATACCTTTGAAAAAACAAAAACTTCATTATCATGTTGTTAATTGACAGGCTAGTCACACTCAGGAGTCCAAAGAACTTATTTATGATAGTCGATAGTTATTTATAAATATAAAGGGCGGAAAGTGACACTTTACACATGTCTTAATCGTCTTTGGTTCTTACTCGCTTTAAGTCGATTTCGTTCGTGATGAAAACGCATACTTTGTAAACAAACAAAATCTCGTTTTTTTTTTATAAAATGAGGAAAATAAAAAACTTAAGTAAGTATGTACTAGAGTACTTCTATTAAAGTGTCTTTTCGTAGTAAGAATAACTATACGCAACGCACTATTATAAGGGCCTGCTCGTCTGCTGATTATACCTATAATACCTAATATCTTGCAAACGAATGATGTTGTTCGAGACTGAGACTCTCGAGAGTCTCAATTGGCAGTATCGGTCTAGGTCTCGGTTACGCAGATCGAGACCAAGAGAGTCTCGGTCTCGGTCTCGAAGTCGATATTAAGCACTCGGTCTCGATCTCGGTCTCGGACTAGTGAAGCTCTAGTTCAGACCAAAAGCGCTATTAATGAATTCACTAAAAGTTCTCGATTTGCCCACGCGCAAATTCCAAAACTCACCAGATAATTTACCTGGTAGATCAGTCACCTGCTTAATCCATTAAATTGCTAGATGGCCATCACATGACCAGCTTAACCGGTAGATGACCCGGTGAATTTTGGAATTCGCCCCACTTTTGTTATTTTTACCCACACATCGCCCATAATTTAACCTTGGCTTGTAGGGATTATTTGTTTTGCTGAAGACAATTTGCCCTGGAGGCGTTTAGCTGTAGTTTTTTGCGACCTGTCGAGAGAACATTTTACCTTTGGAGTTAATAAAATTGTAAAATATAACCATAAGGTCAGACTCCCATTTGGCAGCCATATTTTTTAGCGACAAATTTTCCTTCATCACATTCAAAAATCATATTTTGATGTTTTATTAATTCCAGGTCTTCGTACAGTAAAAATAACATTTCAAATCATTCATAAGCAGTGTTGAGTAGATAATTAAAGTATTTTTAATTAAATTATTTTTACTTAAATATGGAAATTATATTTTGAGGTTATAATGGCATTTATTAAATGACCTAAAAGTAAAAATCCGAAAAGTTAATATTTTAAAGGCGTTAAGTTTTAGGGACGCATGACATATATATATTTGTCAATAAAATTTCATTCCCATACGAATTTGTTTATCGGGTCACATGTATATTCGCATACCTATTGTGCAATGTCCACTAGAGCTTCACGACACCACGAGAGAAGTCTCGGTCTCGGTCTCGTATGAGACCGAGATCGAGACCGAGACTTTAATATCGATTTCGAGATCGAGACTGTCTTGGTCTCGATCTGCGAAACCGAGACCGATACTGCCAATCGAGACTGTCGAGAGTCTCGGTCTCGAACAACATCATTCGTTTGCAAGATATTAGGGAAGTGTCTAATTTATTGACTAGAAAAAAACCGATTAACTGGGTGTTTATTCTAATCAGATTTACACCAAACTTGGCACAAATAATGCTCCTGACGTGGAGCATACACTGTTAAAATTTCAAATTCGGATGTCCATTCTAGGACATTACCCTCTAGAAAAATTTGATAAAAACCGATTGACTGGGTATTTATTCTGATCAGATTTGCACCAAACTTGGCACAAATATTGCTACTGAACCGGAGCGTATAATTTTAAAATTTCAGATTCGGATGTCTATTCTAAAGGACAAACGGACATTATCCTCTAGACAAACCTGATAAAAACCGATTGACTGGGTATTTATTCTGATCAGATTTACCCCAAATTTGGCACAAATAATGCTCCTGAACAGAAGCATACACTGTTAAAATTTCAGATTCGGATGTCCATTCTAAAGGACACTACCCTCTAGAAAAATTTGATAATAACCGATTTACTGGGTATTTATTCTAATCAGATTTACACTAAACTTGGTACAAATGATTCTTCTCGCCCGGGGCATATACTGTTAAAATTTCAGACTCGGATGTCCGTTGTAAAGGATCCTACCCTCAAGAAAAATTGTATAAAAACCGATTGACTGGGTATTTATTCTGATCAGATGTACACCAAACTTGGCACAAATAATGCTTCTGACCGCGGGCACATAATGTTAAAATTTCAGATTCGGATGTCCATTCTAAAGGACAAAAGGACACTACTTCAATCACACCAGGAAATTTCGCTTGAAAACCGGACCCGAGAATTTACAGGGTATCCCATTGTTGGCACTTCTAAATGGGATCCTGCTTTACTTTTAAAGGTAAAGGATTGAGGTTTTCGCGGCAGTGTGCTAATTTCTGGTGAAATTAAAGATGACGCCAGCAGAATTTCCCATAACCATTTGGTTTTTGAGATAAAGGGTGATTTTGTAGATTTGACATTTTGAAAATTTGTTTGTCTTTTTAGTTTTATGAAAAGTAAGAATGCTTTCCAGTAGTTTTTGTGACGTAGCATCCAGTGACTCACCTAATTTTCAACTGCATATAGTAGTTTAGTCACCATTTTAAAAATAAAAAATAAAAATAAAATACATTTAAAATTTTTTTTTTGGTTTTTTTAAAAGCTCTTTTCGAGGCGATTCTAAATATGCAATGATGTAAACAAACAAACAAACGAATTTATTCGTGTTTACTACAAGTTTACACATGTCAGAAAAAAAGAACAATGGAGATATTATCTTTTTTTTCGAGACGGAAACCGAGACCGAGAGTATGTAAGTCTCGGTGTCGGTCTCGTGAAGCTCTAATGTCCACAATAAAAGCATATCAAATAGTTATTTATGAATTAAGCGCGAAAAGTCCAACTTTTTGTTCGGAGAGTGAATCACTCGAGAGCAAAAAAGTTACTTTTTTGCTCGTAATACGTAATACACACAATCTGAACTGACGTTTTAACTTTACACTGACAATGACGTTTTAACTATTTGGTTGAGTGGTGGTAAATGCTATTGACAGCAAGCGAAAAAAAACTTTTTTCCTACGAGCGTACGGTAAAGTCCCTTTACCGCACCCATTTACATGCGGAAAAAAGCACTTTGCCGCATGTGTGCGGTAAAATTTTTACCGCATGCAAATTGCATAATTTGTTGTTCTTGTGTTGTTTTTTGTTGAGTTGAAATAAATTGATTGCGTTTTTCAATAATTATTTGAATGCTTTAGGGTTCAGAAGACATTTAGCACTATTAATTAGGTACCTACCACACGTGCGTGCGTGTAAAGGTTAACCCACGTTCATACAGAAGAAAACAAAATTAACGCACATGCGCTCGTAGGAAATTAACTATCCACGCCGAGGAATTAAAAAAAAAGTTAATCTTCACCGGTATTCGAACCCACGACCTTAAGTTTACAAAGTAGGTCCGCTACGCGTCGTTCGGTCATTGCAATCAGTGTGCGGTAAAGCATCGCTTCCCGCGTTCCCGCTTTCTGTATTGTTAGGTGAATAACCATTTTCGCTTGCTGCCATGGGCAACGCGCGTAAAAGTAAACTCACATTCTGATCCTTAACAAAGGTTAGGTTTTCGTTTGTCTAATGAGAGCGTAAAATGCGTCATTGTTGGACGTTTGTAGAAAAAATATATTTACAGCGAGACAGAGTTAAAGCACCATTTTGTAAACAGTAGTGCCGCGTTTTGCATTCATCTTTTTTCTACGGAAATAAAAACAAACGTTTTCTCTTTGTCTGTCAATCTTCAACGGAATTTATAGGTTAAGATTGGGATAAAAACAAGGTAGATTTTACTTAAATTTGCCCACTTTTTAACGTGAAAGAGGAAACGTAACTTCTTCGTTTATTCAACTCGGTGGAAACAAAATCCCTACTGACCTATTTTTTACTTAAAATTTACCTTGTTTTCTTTTCCTAAGTTGGGAAAAAGGCAAACAAATATAAGTAATTTTTTCCTGTCGAAGTCAGTGCATCAAAAATTTTCAACTTCAATACAAATCAAATTGTGGTGATTTTAACCTAAATTGTTGGTTGAGAAATTTCTTAAAAAATTATATCTCACAAATCCCACAAATTTTTTTTTTGTTATGTCCAATAAGTTTTGCACAATTAGTTACAATTGCCTTGTCAATTTTATGTTCTCTATTTCTCTATCACACTCAGGTGTTGGTTTCCATAACTTGATGCCAAGACTGACCAACACGAGTAACCCTTTTTCAGCAATCTATTGAGAAAAATAACATCACAAGAAAGGAAAGAAAGTCCATCAACCACGTTTCCCATGTGAGAGTGTTTTGTGGTAAGCCGTCCCTCTTTCCCCCTTTATTGATAATGTAGATTACATATTTTTAATTTTAATATTAGGTATAAATATTTCTAACGTACAATTTAAATGTAAGCCTCTATCTACCTCTTGGCCTCACGGACCGTGTCACTTATAGCTTAAATGTTTTGCAGTCTACTGATGAAAATGTCATAGGGCATCGAAACGTCTAGAACAATTAGAAGTTTGAGGAAAAGAAAAAACACTGTGCTTTTTGTTTCGCATAACCTAAGGATCACACCCCAAGAACGCCCCCCGTATATGTTCTCTATTTTCTTGCATAATCTTATGGAAAATTATGAAGGCCTAAAGATCTTTGCATAAAAAGCATTTCTTGTGGCTTCTCCTTCCATTCACGAGATAATTTTTAGTTGGGAGGCCTTTGGAGGATACTTAGGAGGCCTTGGTAGCGTAGTAAACCGAATTGACTTGTTTCAATTTTGAATTTTAGTGAAAAGCGTAAATAATCTTATATCGTAAAGTAAAGAAATTATGCAATATAAATCAAACAAAAAATTCGAAAATAGTATATTATTTAACGAGTGACGAAAATAGCATTTTCTCGCGCAAGAGAACAGTTTCCCAACCGAGGCGAAGCCGAGTTTGGTAATGTTCTCGAGCGACAGAAAATGCTTTTTTAACGAGTGAAACACTATACTTTTTCTTCGACCATGCTAACATTAAGTCTTCATTAACTTTAAAAACAATCTCTATAGAGTATTTCTTTCAAAAATTAAGGCACGTCATTGTCAACATGATACCTCGACTGTCAATGAGTTCAGTTTGAGCAAATTTCAACACTTTGATTCACTTTTCTGAGGCCCGGGCAGGCAAAATATACATGTTTTCGTATGATATCACCATTTTCCATGGTGTTCTATAAGATAAGACCAGTTACATCGAATTTAATTGGCGATTTACAGGCGAAATTAGAATAACTTACTTTCGTCACTAGAGACGAAAGTTAACGTAATGGGATTTTCTCTCACTAGAGACGAAAGTTACGTTTTCGGCTAGGGCAAGGTATGACGAAAGTTGTTTATTTTTACATTTTTTCTAACGTATTTCCTTATCTATCAAAATTTGATTAAGGAAAGGTGATGCAAAATGTCCTATTTTACGTATAATATTTCCAACTTTCACCAGTTTTGTGTCCCTATTCTTCATGTGCGACATCTTCAATAAAATAATACAATAATGCTTTTTTTTTCCAAAACTGGCCTAAGTAATGCATACTAAACACTAACAAAGCAATAAACGATTAATTGCTTTATGTTCATGTAATTTTTTACATGCCATCTTGAAATTGATAAGTGCCAATTTGTTTCCGATTAATTGCAATATGATTTTGATTGTCAGTTTGCTTTTGATTAATGCTATTTTGAAACTGGTATGGAAAACATGATTTTGATTATTGCCACTTTGATTGTGATTAACGCCAATTTGAATTTGAAAAGATCGAAAGACTATAACCGAAAAGAACTAGAGACTATAAAAGAGAGATAATTTCCAATGTCCAAAAGGTCACATGTGACGTCATTAAAGCAGATTATATTCCACACACCCAAATAACGATATTTCTTATTCCTAGCCAATGTTCTGGCGTTTTCTCATGGTTGCTATCCCGTTTTCGTGTTTTTCTTTGTATTTACAATAACGTATAAGAAAAGTTAATAACGACCTGTTAGAAAAATGTTTCATAAAATGAGGTAATTACAATAACGTATAAGAAAAGTTAATAACGACCTGTTAGAAAAATGTTTCATAAAATGAGGGGGATTTTTACTTCTCTTTAAACCCTTGTTACATGCACATTGTTTCAGTTGGTAGCATTAATTTTGTTACATCTCTGAAGAAGGTAAACGCTTACCGCAACAACAAAAATCAATAATCCATTAGGAACAAGTGGAAAAAAAAAAAGCGAAACTCCCAGTTCCCTATATAAACAATTAATCTCTCTTCAACTGATAACAGGAATGAAATGCTACGTCCCGCTTACCCAAATCACGTTCAAAAACACATAATGATTCACCACAATGAATCGGAAGCCGCTTCCTGTCACATTTGGACAAAACGGGAACATCGACTAAACGATTTCGTGCCAGAAACTCGGAGGGAGTCTCCTATCTGGATTAAGTGATCGCGAGGGAGGATCAGGCCGATGTCTCCCAGTCTGTGCTCGCGGAGGCATATAAAAAGTCTATTGTGGATGGATTAGTTACCTACGGGAATTGTTCGGAGAGGTGGGAAGTATAGGTAAGAGTGGGTGGATTAACTTAAGTGGGTGGATTTACTTACAAATGCGAGTTAATTGGGAATTGGAAAAACTAAACTAACCCTCAAAAAATTTAATTTTAAATTACCAGATTTATAAGAGTCGATTTACCTATCCGGCCACACACTGTAAAAAAAAGTAAATCGAATATTTAAAGATGAAATACAATCGCTTCTGATAACATGGAACTTTAGATAGCGGGTGTAGGGCAAGTAAAAAGCTACTTCACAGTTGCGAATACGCTAACGTTTCGATGTTTATTCAGATCTCCTTCAGGGCTTAATTCAGTTTGAGAACTATGTCATTCCATTATTTATTTTGTTCCTGGCGCCAGGTGCTGACGTATTCGCAACTGTAAAGTAGATTTTTACTTGTCCTACACCCGCTATCTACAGTTCCATGAGATACTATATAATTTAAAACACAATAATGATAAAAAATACAAAAATAGAAATGTAATGAAGCCATTTTTTGTCAATGGCAAACCCAATTCACTTTTCATCACAGGTTGCTTTAAATATCGTATTACTTCAGGAAAAAAACTTAAAAGAGCACTGAAACGCTTATTTCCGCCTCCATTTCCCCAGGTATCAAACGGCAACGATTTGCCTTTCCTTCCATTCAAATCGATAGCCAATTACAGGACAGATGCGAAATAATAAGAGATATTTCAGCTTATTACTTGACTGAGCTATTACAATATTACGTTTGAACTCTTGCGACTTGGCTATTATCAATAATTCCTTAGTCCTTAGTTAGCTATTCTTCGGATCGATTGGATGATGACGGCTGCCATTCTCCTTCTTATACCGAGTTTAGGGATAGCACTCCAATTACTGGAATACTACTTGAAGTGTATACCTATCCGTAGACTGATTCATAATATCGAATTAGTCATAGTGGAGACTACATTCAAAATATAAAGAAGAAAGTTCATACTAAGGAAGGGCATACGCGCAGAGACATACCTCTGCAGTGTTAATGTTAAGCCTATTGTTTTGGCTCAACCAAGGGCTTATTTACCGGCTTGACATTGTAATTGAAAAGACAGGGCTTGGTTTATTTAATAGGGATTGAATATGGATTAGCGGAAACAAAATAATAGGTGCGTTATGCAGGTAGGTCGGGAATTATAGGGCAAGGGCATAACTGAAACCAATCGATCCGTCATCTATTACAGTTCTACATGACATAAAAATGATCTTTATAAAATAACTTCCTATCGACCTTACAGCAAAACAGCAATTTATATGTATACCTACACAATTCAGGTAATTTATGTACATTAAGTTCAGATTATTTACTTTGCTTAATGGAAATGACGGAAATAAGGAAGTACAGCAATCAGTTTCACCCCTGGCCCCGGGCCCAATTTGCAGCGCAATTATCATTTATTCATGACAAAAGAACGTTTAATATTTAAGCAGCTTTTTTCTAATAATAGAAAACGTACAGTTACTTATATCACGAAAAAGTGCCGTTGAAGTAACAGTCCAGGTTCTCACGCGATTATTTAATAACGTTTAACGACTGTTTATTAATTAAAGCTGCACAGTAATTAAAATCGAATTAGAACAATATTTGGTAACTGAAGGGAAAAGGCACAATTTTCGAAAATTGCTAGAGGACGAAGCAAGATTAAAAAAATTCTTAAATAATTAAAAAACAAATGGTTTAGGACGAGGTATATAAACGTTATCTAGAAGTTTATAATTCAGCTTAACTATTAATAATAAAAGAAGATTCTTGCCTTGTATCGATTTAAGAATGCACATACATCAACAACTGGTTGGAAGAAAAATTATTATGTTAAAGTAAAATTTTAAATGAATTTTGTTGCAAATCTCATAGAAATGTTCTCAGAATTACTGCAAATTTTCCTTAAGCGTCTTATTTATTAAGTACTCATCAAAACAAAAAAAAATTCTAAGAAAAGAGTTGTCAGATTTGGAAGAATGAAATTAAGCAAAAAACGTCTCCTATTAATTTCAAAGAAGGGGGATGCCCTAGTTCTAATTGTTCCAAAAGTGATTTCTTTCACAAAATGTAACGAAGACTGTACAGAATAATCGAAAAACCGTTAAGATCTGGAGAAGCGTATGAGAGCCACTTAACACTAGCAAATACGTGCTGCACAAAATTCCCCTTTGAGCGTTAGAAACCTCGACATGGTGTCACAGATATTCGAAAAATACATTTTTTTCCTCAGATATTTAAGCAGGACATGGAAAAGCGGACTTTAGTTTGGATTGACTCCAATCCTGTGCCCTCGTTCTAAAGTTATAGGGCGTCAAAGTTGAAAAAAAAAATACAAAATCAACTTTGATCAGTTTCACGATGTTTGCAGGTTTTGGTCAGAAAGAGATTTCAATTTCAATCCCCTGTGAAAGTAACAAACATAATACAAGTTAAATTAGACCCAGAAGCACAAGAAGTGAGTTTCACCTACGAGATTTCAGGAGCGGTGGGAGGGAAAAGAGGACATCAAGAAGAGAAAAAAAAACAGTTGTATTCACTACAATCGGTAAACTTGTTCTAAAATTATAGGCGGTAAAAGTTAAAAATTAAGAAAAAGAAAGACGTAATAACCTTGTAAAAAAAATGTTCGATTTTTCTTTGTGGTTTTCTATTGGAATGGAACGATTTCAATTCCCTGATAACGTAACGAACTTAATTGGAATATAATCAGCCCCAAAAATCAATTTTTTAAAAATCGCAAAAACTCCTATCGAGGGAGTCTAGCTCTGAAAATACTGCATCTATATGATTGGTTGGAGGTGAAAAATGACAACAAGAAATGTAAAAAACAGTTTGATTCACCACAATGGGTTCAATCGTTCTAAAGGTAAAGGCGTCAAAGTTTATAATTTTTGAAAAAATTTCCTGATAATGTAACAAACTTTTAACAAAATTCTAAAAGTGCCTTATAAATAGGAAACTACGACACTTCGGTTGGGGGGCGGGGAAAGAGGACACTAAGAAGAGCAAAAAATTGTTGGATCTACTCCAATCGCTCCACTCGTTCAAAAGTTACAGTGGGAAAAAAGACGTAATACCCAACCCCCTTTGGTCAATTTTAGGAACATTTCAAAAAAATTTTATTGCGGTTTTTGATCAAAAAGAAACGGTTTCAATTCCCTGATAACGTAACAAATGTAATTCGAATGAAAATAACCAAAAGATTTTTTTTCATGGTAAAAAACTCGATTTAAAAAATGCCTATAAATTGACAACCGAAGGGGTCTATTTCCGAAAATTTTGCATCTACGGGACTTCCGCGGGAGGTGAAAGAGGACATGAAAAGAGCATAAAACAGATGGGAGTAAAATTAGCTCCAAAACCGATTTATAAAAAATGGTAAAGCTCGTATTCTAAAAGTGCTTTATAAACCGTCCACCAAAGGGGTCTATTTCCAAAAATATTACACATACCGTCAGTGGGTGAGAAGAAGACATCAAGTAGAGCAAAAAAAAGTTGGATTTACTCCAATCGATCCACTCGTTTTGAAGTTACAGAGACAATAAGCATACCATCAAACTTTCGTTGATAAAAGTTAAAAAAAAATATATATATATATATATATATATATATATATATATATGCGTGGAAGGTACCATGTCACGTCCAAAGCGGAGAAACTGTCGACGTTCTCACGTCATATATAACGTTCCCACGTCCGTTTTTGGAAGTGACAACGAAAACGCGTGGAAGTCGTCGCTATCGATCAAAGATGCCTCTAGTAGTCATTTAACGAAAATTTCCCTGGAAGTGAGTTCGACCATTTTTTCTCCCCTTTAAACATTTTTAGTTCGACCGTATATGAATGGCGCTGCGTTCGCTTTGGGCCTCTCTGTCTGTAGATACTAGGGGTACGAAGTCACGTCTGCTAAAAAGTAGGCGGGATGTGTGTGGATGAGGGTTGCTTATTTTTACCTGCTTTCTTAAAAGGGTGTACTTTTGCATTTCTTTAGGGCAGTTTTGTCTATTTTTGGGGAATAATAATTCTGTGTGAAGTGCTTTGGATGTATGATGCTCATATGCGATACATCGTTGGAATCAGAAAAATAATCCTGTTTATTGGAAAAACTAAACCCTTGGCTAAATTGTTGTAGAAAAAAAAATAAAAATTTGAACAAGGTTTAAATATAGTATTTTTCGATACGTTGAAAAGTGTCTACTACATACTTAAAATACATAAATTCGGTATTCGAAGATTGTATGACCATTAATTTTTTAAATTCCTTAAAATCTACTGCTGTGACACTATAATAAAATATGTGTTACAAGACGTTTCAGTTTTAACTTTTACTAGGTTACATTTACACTACGTGCATTACGCAATATATAAGAACTGGCTCAAAATCCTTCTTGTACTATTGTCAGTTATTTTAAGGTGGAAAAGTCTATCATTATTCTTCTAAATTAGTAAATTTTTCCTCTCGTTAAAGTAAAAGAAACATACTTATATGGTAGGAAGTTTCACATATTTATGTTTTCTATTCAAGCCACTGCAGAATGTAAGTATATTTTAAAATATTTATGTAGGTGCAATGCTAATTAAGTTTAGGTTAGCTCGGCCTGCGATAAATTAAATTTTTCACTTGGCGCTGTAACTGAGGGACTCATTTTTATTGGTGAGTTTATAGGCCTTTTCTTTACAAACTGCTACTCAACAGAACGGTATTAAGGAGGTTGGGTTTACAGTTTTACCTGTGATCATAACTACTTAAGTTTGAGGCCCTACCTCTACAACAAAATTAACAATACGTGGCTAGTGTCACAGTTGCTATAAAAAAGTTTTCTATATGCAGATTTGTCATCCTTTTTGGCCATAGTAAAAAGCATATGCATAAACTTCTTTTTGGCTGGCTAAATTTCCCTGGAAGTTAAAAACTAAAAATGATGATTAAAAACTAAAAACGATGTTCATGCACTGTAATATAATAAAATTATTATTGCTCAAAGTCTACATTAATGAAGCCCTAGACCAAATTTATTAATTCAATGATGTTTCAGATGAAAAATCCGATATTCAGAGTGCGTTTTATCAAAAACAGATGAGTTTAGAAGAATGGTTTATTTGATAAAATGACTTAGATCTGACAGTAGAAATTCCCAATCAAAATTGGTTAGCAAATGGCATTAAAAAGCAAAATTGAAAAATGAAATTTGAAAAACAAAGTTGGCGTTGCCATCCGGTACAACCGGAACTACTAGAATATTCTAATATTGCTCATAAAAATCGTATCAAATGAATTTTAAATCTATTAGGAAAAATTTCTTTACTCTGTACATACGCCAAGGCGTTATAGTTTTGAGTAAAGTAAGCTCAAGCATTTTACTTACAATTAAAACTTTTTGTTAGGTCGAGCCTGTGTTGCCCAACATTACAAGGTAAGTAAACCAAATATCTATAGCGCAGGTGTTATATGGTTATTATAGACGAAAATTAAAAACGCGATTGCGAATAATAGTCAGAAGTTGGATAACCTTGGCTTAAGTAAGTAGTAAATTAGTTCGTTTTCATTAGTTTAGAATGTTTCGATAACTTTAGTTTCATAACACCCCAAACATAGAACGACACACCAATTGTTTCAGTTAACCAATTCAATACATGTTTTTTTCTTAAATGTGCTACTCTCTTTTTGCCTTTTGTAGTTACCTATCGATTTTTTAAGACAGAGTTCTGAAGCTCTTTCTTGTTCAGTTAAAGGGACGATACGCCGTAGTACCGTAGATATTTCCTGGTTTCGCATCTGTTTCCTATTAGTACAAGTGAGAACCAAAATGCACATCCCAATTCCTAGGGTTTGAAGGTAAAACGTTTCGGAGGCAAAGAAGTGCTATTCTTCTTTTAGCTTTTCGTCCGGTTATCAGATTTAGTTCAACGTTATTTTCGGAGTCAATGGCTTTATTACCTAACCTTTCTTCTGGTTTATGTATGGTGTATGTATGAATCTGTAATGTTTTGTCGCTAAAGTTCTACTAAATTATAGAGAAAAAAAAATTAACTTCCTAATTTTATAAAAAATTTTTGTTTAATTACAATAAAATATTACTATTTTTTTTTCTACTAGATTCCAGACATTCTCCACTTCCAGATTTTTTCCACCAGATTTCAAGTGTGAAAATAATGAATTTTAAGCCAACAGTTTCCAATTTATTGTAGTAGTTTTTCCGGCTAGGTATCTTGCCTATTTTTAAGAGAAAAAATAGACATTTTCTAAGATTTTTACTAATTATTAAAGCCCACCAAAATTCTTAAGTAAATCATGTAAGATTTAGTTATGTGGCAGAAAGGTGTATTTTGGCATGTAATGATTTTCTTTTATTCTGAGGTTTAGAAAAACAACAGTATTTTATGTTTGTATCTTGTTTGTATGTTGAACATCGTTCGAGTAAATCACTTCACTGCAGATACTGACGAAAGTACTGAAGAAGAAGAACAAGCCAAAAATACTAGAAAAAAAGGGGACACAAAAAACGGTAATAATATATTCTCTTAATTTTTGAAATTTATCATAAAATTGATTATATCTTGGGTTGGAGTGATAAGGAAGTAGCGGAATTAAAAAATTCGTTTGAAAAGGAGATAAAGAAGGCTGCTACCCATAATCAGAAAAAATTAGAGAGTTTATAGGCCAAACAGGCAACAAACGAAGCGACGCTGTTATAAAATCCACGATCGAGTACATACTAAAATTGGTCATGAAATGATACCACAACGTAAAGATTAATGAATTGACTTGTATCGTATAACTCTCCTTAAAATTGTTGTGAACACTAGTAGCAAAGTAAGTCTATTATTTTTCCTATAATATAAAAACCTACTACTCTGGAATAATCTCCAGAAAAAAGAGCACATTTTCAGAATGTTCCTAACAATTTACATTTTTTAATTTGAGTATGTTTTAGAGAAGAATACGTATTCTTAGAGTCAAAAATAAAACAGTTTCTTTTTATAAACATGTGTGCCAAAATGCATACATTTCGCGTTGTATCCAACGTCATTGTATTTTGCGCTAGAAAAACGGACTAAGCGTGTCAATTTGTGCCTTTAGTTACGAATCCATTTATCTGTTTGTAATTTTACGGGGGTGGAGGGAAACGACAGTTTTTGTTTTATTAGGCAACAGTTTAAGTTTGTATCAAGAATCTCTAAATTTAGAGAGAGAACACAAAAGTAAATTTTATCTCGTAATACATACAACATTTATCTTAAAACGATATCAAATAATACAATACATTTTATTACCTATTAATACGTATAGTCCACGACCTGACAGTTAAATCAAACTGACTGAATTTTTACTGCCTAGACACTAAAAGTTGTAGTTTACTGCCTGCCTGTTATTAGTCACTAAAATGTAACTTTTTCTGACAATCGGCGAAAAATAACTATTTTCTACAAACGTCAAATAATGACGCATTTTACGCTTTCATTTGACAAACGAAAACCTAGCCTTTTCTGAGGATCAGAATGTGAGTGTACTTTTCCGCGCGTTGCCCAGGACAGCAAGCGAAAAAGATTTTTTCGCTTGCTGTCAATAGCAACTACCACCACTCAACCAATTATTAAAAACGTCATTGTCACTTTGATTTAAATTTTCAAATTGTGTTTTCAGTTATGCTCAGTTGTGATTCACATTATTTGAAATTGATCGTTTGAAGAAAAAACGTAGTATGCATTACGAGCACAAAGTAACTTTTTTGCTCTCGAGTGATTGCCGCTCTCCGCTTCGCGTCGCGCGGCAAACTTCACTCTCCGAGCAAAAAAGTTGTACTTTTCGCTCTTAATACATAAATAACTATTTTCTACAAACACATTAAAAATTCAACATTTAACACGCTAATGAACAATTGGACAATTTTCCTACAAACGTCCAATAATGACATTTTAAGCTTTCATTAGACAAACGAAAACCTTTTTTGAGAATCAGACTGTGAGTTTACTTTTACGCGCGTTACCCAGGGCAGCAAGTGAAATTTTTTTGCTTGCTGGCAATAGCAACTACCACCATTCAACTACAGATTTAATACATCAGTGTCACTTTGACTTGAATTTTCAGTTGTGAACTAGGTACGTATTAAATATTAATATAAGAAAATAAAATGCATCGTATTATTTAATATTGTTTGTAGAAAAAAATTTGTATGTTTTACAAGCTAAAGTTTACTTTTTTGCTCTTAATACATAAATAAATATTTAAGGCACCAGTGATAAAAATAAATACGATTTAAATTTTAATAGGAATAATAATTTTTAATCCGTTTGTATAAAATTTATTTTTTCTACAAACGTCCAATAATGACACATTTTGCGCTTTCATTAGACAAACGAAAACCTAACCTTTTTTGATGATCAGACTGTGAGTTTATTTTTTTGCTTGCTGTGAGTAGCAACTACCACCACTCAACCAAATGTTTAAAATGTCATTGTCAGTTTGATTTAAAATTTCAGATTGTTATTACCTAGTTGTATTGCATTATTTGAACTAGTATATGATACTAGTACTTTTCGCTATTAATACATAAATAACTAGTATGTATTCGTGTTAAAAGTGTTTTACGGAACTCATGCAAATTGCAGAGCTCGCTAGGCTCGTCCTGCACATTTTCGCACTTGCTGCCCTGGTAAAAGTAAACCCTTCAAAAACCGTCAAGTTTTCATTTCTCTAATCAAAGCATAAAATGTATCACCATTGGACATTCATAGTTAGGGTAAATTTACCAACATTTTTAAGGCGACTTTTACAAGTTCAAGTAAAACTTCAGATTGAAGATAAAACACCAGACTTGACGTACATTCCATTATTTACCTGACAGATAAACAA
The DNA here is from genome assembly GCA_951812265.1 of Taphrorychus bicolor. Lineage (NCBI taxonomy): Eukaryota > Metazoa > Arthropoda > Insecta > Coleoptera > Curculionidae > Taphrorychus > Taphrorychus bicolor. The sequence continues at coordinate 46,391,385 of OX638300.1, read as the reverse complement.
TACAATGTAGGTCATAGCTGGAGTTTTATCTTCAATCTGAAGTTTTACTTGCACTTGTAAAAGTCGCCCTTAGTTGTATAAGGAAAAACCATTTTCAAGAAAATCGTGGCCAACAAAAAGGAAATATTATCCAAATATTAAATTAAAAAAAAACTTACAAGACTGCAATTTCATTTTTTGTTTTGGTTTATTTTATTTTTAAATTTTTTTTATTTATTTTTATATTTATTTATTAATGCGCCTCACTTTAGTGGCGCATATTGGTTCTAAATAACTGTTACCTTCTCAAATGAAATAATTTTTACCTTTAACATACAAAGCTATTTGTATATGTAAAACGAATTTGTTTCGGTTACAAAGTACTTATTTGCATACCCATGGTGATATGAGATATCTTTTGCGCCGCCCACTCCTATCGGTTACATTCTGTCCAAAACTTAAATCGACGAAGAACTTAAACAAAAATTAATCATCTCAATAATTATCTAATGCCTCCTAATAAAAAACAAGAAACTGACCAATTAGCCTAACCCAAATCCATACCGCGTGCTTCTTTGATGGTTTCCAAAAATCCTAATGCCATGTTATTTGTCAACGTCGGATGATCTAATAGGTAGGTACTTATAATATTCTTAACTGAAATCTTCACCAAATGCCTCAATAATCGCTGTTCCTATGCCTTTTAAAATTTAAAGGGACCAGATGTAGAAATTTGGGGCGAACCATAAAAGCTAAGAAATTTCCGTTAGGAGACAAAAGAGCCAGGTCAGCCACTTGTTTGTGTTACAAGTGCATCAGGTAGAAAAAGCCGAAATAAACCCTCCATAAAAATTTAAAAGCTGTTTGGCGAATTACGTCTTTAACGCCGGAAGTTATCTAATCGAATAAACCTTAAAATTAAATATGTCAAAATTTGGTTAATCAATATTCATATAGGTACAATTTCGCATTTGTACTTAATATATTATTCTTATTTTGATAGATGAACACAATTTGTTGTCATGGCTTATAAAAATCTTACAACACTGAACAAAACCATCTATTCTTTTAAAAAATTGGTTGACAAAAATTATCTTATTACTTATTTAAAATATGTATGGTGAATGAAGAAAGAGAAATATGAATTTTATAACTCCATAAACTAGTCTTTCGTCTTCGTAGCCAACTAAATATCGAAATACTTTCTTGTGTTATATAGCCCCTTATATTAAGTTAACTCACTTTTCAGTTGACAAGAGAACAATTAATAAGTTGTAACCAGTGACTTTGAATTAGTATAGGCAAAGGCATGGCGATACCACTCGTTGAAAATGTAGCAAGGACGTTTGCCCTATATCTTTCATCTTCACAAATTCCCATATATATTCTTTGTCATCGTGACACCGGGCCAATCAACGACATCAACGATGGCATAAGAAAGCATTATAAGCCAAGTGTATGTCCGTGCTTGGATCGTTGTTTTAATTGCACGAAAGGGTGTTACAAGAGAGATAAACCTTATCGGATACCCTAATGTAGAAAGAGATGATCAGAAAAAAGAATGTTGGAGGTCTTGGAAACATCGTGTATTTCGGCGACGTATCGCTATGTTAAAAAAAAGTAGATTTAAAAGAGAGAATTAAAAGGTTGTCTCATGTATCATTTGTCACTCTGTTATCAGTGTCTTAAATTAAATGGGTAATTATGAAAACAAACTAAAAAAGGTGATGAAATTTTATTCTTGCTACTTTTTAAGCTAATCGTTTCCAAGTATACTATTGATCTTTTAACTCCAATAAAACTCTATAGTACCCTTGGCAATAAAAACCTGAAAATTTGCTAGGTATTGGCAAATCAGATTCGGACTAGAAACGTTTTGAATTGAATAAAAATAGTTGCATTGCCATCATATACTATTCTCGACACCATAAACAACTAAGGGTTCTTAGATAATACATAATGGATTTATTAGGGACAAATACTCTGTGGCCACAGGGGTCACAGAGCATTTGTGGTGTATCCCGAGACCTACTATAACGTTTTTTCTTTAGAAATATTAAATAGGTCTTAATAAAAATATTTTTTTTATAAAACGGACTAAAAGTACGTCATTTGTTCTCTCCATACGCACACCTAAAGTGGGCTTTCTAATCCTGAGACCAAAAAAAGTAGCAAAAAAGTCCTAGGCAGTAAAAGTAAAGTCAAATGTCATCGCTATTGTCATGGTCGCGCATATATAAACCATCTTATTGCCATCTTTACATTCTTGTTGAAAAAACAAAGGATAGGAATACTCTCAGAGCGCTCGAGAGCACCACCCGAAACCGTTTTTAGTCGAAATCGCATAGGTTCTCGAATTCTGTTAAATGTCAGTTGTCATCATATTTATCAGTCAATGTCATTTTTATTAATTTAGTATTAATAATAATGCTATATATTTTTAGTTTACCATAGTTTACCTCAACCATCTAAACCACTGGTTATGATTTAATACCATTAAAACCATTGAACATTGAACACCACCGTTCTAACACATTCTATTTATATACCCCACTAATTGGGTAAGTACCTAGACCCGCTTAAAGAGGATGAAAGTGAATTGCAACACTGAATCACTCTGAAATAGACTTTCCTGCATGCTTGAAAAAAAAAATAGTATATGTTACGCGGAGTAAAAGGTCTTTTTCTGCCTCGCCCAGTTGCAGGCCTCAGCTTCGCTTCGGCCGTCAACCTCTGGGCTCAGCACAAAAAGACCCACTTTTACTCCTAGTGACATAATCTACTATTATTTGTTGAAAATACAATTTTATAAGAATATTTCATACTGTTTAGAATAAATCAGTAAATTTGTCTTGTTTTAACTTTTTGAACTGTCAAACTACAAATCTTCTGTACTTCCGTAACGGTGCTTCCAAAAACATTCGTTTATTAGAACTTTCTATTTTACAATAATGCCAGCACCTCCTGAAATTTACAATAATCACCTCCTGAAATTCAGATTATTTAAGAATCCCCCTGTGTAAGTACATACCAAATAACAACATATTAACTTTTTAGTGCGCTAAAGACATCTGCGTCTACTTAAGTTAAACCTTTTGTTTAATCTCTGCCGTTAAAATGTAAATCAAAGCGAACAACTTGCGTACCTGGCTTATATAAACCGGCCCTTAAAGGTTCGTTCCGGGTACGATGTGACTTCCAGAAATTTGGAAGTGACAGCGCCCTACGGGTTTCTAGGAGAACATCATATATGACGGATGTGCCTTCGTACCTACCACGTATCATATATGAAAATTTTAAAATTCAAAAATTGTTTCCCCTCTTTTGAGTTTCGGTTTATTTAGATCCCCCTCAACAGGAATCTGCTCTTATATATGCAATATATAACTTAGAAACACTGGACGTCAGGTCGCCTCTTGAACGTATCGGACGTGACAACTTAACAGGCATCAATATATATATTTAGAGAAACCATACAAAGTCAGGCCACTCGTATGTAGTTTAAAGAGCAAAGTCAGACCACTTTTACAAACCTGAGCCGTATATGTGGCTCAGCTTTGTTTTGCCTTATTATTCGTTTCCCGCGCAATTTCTGGTTTGGCCTTGTACCTTTTTACATAACTGATGTCATAAGGATTTGATTGGCGCTTATCTTACCTAGTCTCCCCTTCCAGGAAAAGAGAAATAGCCAATTAAAAACTGAAATTTGATGGCCTGACTTTGTATGGTTCTTCAAAATGCAGTGCACGGAATTCCCATGCAGGTGGCGCGGGAGCGAACCTATTTTGTATATCTTGTATATTTGGAAAACCATACAATATTGAGCCAATAAATATGGCAACATTGAACATATGTGTTTCCCTATTATTTCTTTAACCTCTCTCTCCCACTCCCTCTTATTTTTTTTGCTACTTTGAATAGTGCCAATTTTGACCTACAGTAACAAAAAGACCACCGACAAAGGCAAAATATCCAAATTAGTTAAAAAAAAATCAAATCTCAAAGATTTAGGGATTTTCTCTCTTTTACTCCTACTAGTACGTTTGCTGTAAAGCGGAACAGTACTTTTTTTCCTAAATTTAATAAGCAGTAAAAAACTAGTAACTTTTATACGAAATTTTTTTTATAACTTCAACTTTTTTTTAATATTAAGCAAAATAAAAACCACTCTTGACATAAAAAATAAAGTTTTAAATAAATGTCCAAAATAACGTTTATTAGCTTCAATGCACTTGTCAACTCACCCCACAAAAGTTTTATTTGTAATGTGCGTGTGCCTATTTTCTCAAACACATCATGTGGTTTGTTAGTTAACATTTTAATATATTACAATGGTGTAAACAAATTTACAAAAAAAAGTTTCGTATAAAAGTAATTAGTGCGTAGCGATGCCCACCATATTCTCGTTTCGCGATTCTCGTCTCGTCTCGTCTCGTTTTCGAGATAAGACTTGAGACAATATTTTCAATTTTCCTTGGGAGACAAGACGAGATTTTTTAAAAGTCTCGTCTCGAATATCGCACGAGAGTCTCTTAAAAGTCTCGCAGTATCGCGAATAAAGATTAAGAAAAAACGCCGACCACACACTTTACCTTTGAAGTAGTTCATGTACTGTCAGAAAATTATTTGAAAATAATTCTTTAAGGTCTTTGAATCAGAAAAAAATATATACCCCGTGTCCTGCACAACCCTGGACATAGGAGTTTAACATGGGTAATCGGTTTTTATTTTTTTGCGCCTGTACGGTTGAATTGATTGAAAAACTTTTAAGAGTAAATTTATATAGCGTATGGTCAGCTATCATCCTGTAATTTTTTCAATATTCCCGTATCACAGTATATATTACATTGCAGTAAAACAACCTACTGATCATTCTTATGACAATTATGACGATCAAAGCGACGACCAGAATATAATTATTGAAAACCTAGTTGAAGAAATTGACGACAACTCTAACGCAATCGGTAAAGTAAATCAACCGTTCAGAACAGCTTTTATTAAGACTTAGGGGTATTTGTGAAGCAACTGGGGACTGTTAGACGAATGTAGTGATGACATGCAAGCAGTTGTACTGAAACGTAAAAACAGCCTCACATGGGCAACACTTAAAGAAGTACATAAGTTATTAATAAACTTTAAGATGTTAACACATAAACTACAAGGTGAGAAATATGCTACTTTACCGATGGTTATCGTATTAATCAATTTATTAATTGATAATCTAGAAAGTAAAATTCATGAATGGGATATCAAAGCGCTGACCAAAACAAAGTGGATAAACACCTTATGGGTGTTCAGGCAGCCCATGATAAAATTTTAAAACACTATCATAAAACTAACTGAATATATCCTGTAATTTTAATTGTGGACCTCCGGCTTAAATTAGGAACTTTTGATGTTACTACATGGGGAATGGAATTAAAGAAAACAGCACTCGAAAAATTTGAAGATATCTACAAATCGCATTTCTCAATATTTGAACAAACAAAAAAAAACAGAAACAGAAATGCTAAGAAGCTCAGAAAGCAATATTCATGAAAAAGGTTCAACTTCAGATTATGCAATTGATTTTAATGCTTTATATGAAGATGTGTTGGTGTTACCCTCGACTTCGACCAGTGGAGGAGTGATGGAGGAATTTAAAAGATATATTTCATGGCTACGATGCCCCAAAATAACGAATATCTTGCAGTGGTGGATGGATAATGCTTCTAATTTTCCAGTTTTAAGTGCAATGGCAAGGATTTATTTTTCTACGACTGCCTCGAAAATCAACAAACGCGCACCACTGGTTACTGTTGAAAATCGCATATTGCAAACATCGTGCGCAAAGTGCACATTGCGCAGGCCTTCATACAGAAGCGTGTGCAAAGTTGTACACGTTGCTTCTGATTGCTTTACACACACCTTGCATATATTCTATAATACAAATGATCATTTATGAAGCAAAATCGCAGTCGTAGAAAAACTATAGTGTACAACACTTACGAAAATCACTCTTCACACTCTTGTGACGTTCACACTCGTGTAAAAAGTGCAATTTTCAACACTAGTTGCACAATATACTATAACCGCACAACAACACGCAAATGCGTGCGCTAAAGCGACTTTACCGCACGCTCGTAGGAAAATAATTATATTGTTGTTATATGTAAACGGAGAGAAACGTATACCGGGTGTTGCATCGTCGGGCGGGACATAGGAAATCCCAAGTAAATTTTGATAGGGTTAATTATTGGCTTTCCTAATTATTTTGGTGAAAAAATGTATTTAGTTTCTTTAAAGAGCGCTAAAATTCGCAACCAATAGGATAACTTCAAACATTTTTGATCAACCGCTTACGAATTATTTGACAGTAACATTTTTAATATTTTGGTGTTTTTTATCGCCCCGTATTCAACGACACCAGTCAAGGTAAGAGTTGGCTGTCAAATAAAGCTGTCAAAAATATCTGAAGTTGTCCATTTAGTTGTGGTTGATAATGTTCTTCAAAAAGTTTAAATTGATTTTTTGTCTAAAATAATTAGAAAAGCCAATAATAGACCCTTTTAAAATTTACATAGGATTTCCTATGTCCCACACGATGATGCAACACCCGGTATACATTACGAAGCGTTTTGATGAAATCGATGGGGGGTGGTGAGGGGATTTTAATTTTAAAGAATCTTCGGTTTTGTTAAAGTTAATTAATATAGTTTCATTGATACCTCAAGGCAGAGTGGAAAGAATATGTACTTTATTTCTGAACAATCAATAAATGTTTGGACCGTAAATAAATGAAAGATTGTTGATACCATATAAATGTTAACTATTGCTAAATAAGATGAATTGTTAAGGAAGTTTTTAAAACCTATAATAACCAAATCATTTACTGCTAATTAACACATTTGGTTTTAGTAACAAAATCTAACTCAAATTAATCATAGATTTATTATGAACTAACCGAATTTAGTGGTATCGTGTTAGTAAATAACCGATATTTGAATTGAATTAGCAATATTAACGTTTAATATGATATTGTAATTATAAACAAATTTCAAAATAACAAGCAGTTATTTAATATTACCTACAACTTCTTTTTTCAGTGACACCAAGAAAGTTGCCAAAATGTTTATATAAATAAAGCCGAAATTTTCAGAACCTATTGGTACCAGCTTAATTCGCACTCCGTCTTTACCATATCGTGGTACTCCTACGCATTTTGATAAAAACCCCTGCTTGCTAGCAGTAACTAAACTGAAAAATGTAGCTAACTTGGGTAAAAGAGGAGAAATATTTTGAGAAGACGATTTTAGGAGAAAACCAAGTCAAAGTACTTCAATAGTTAACTAAGAACCAATTATATTTACTAACAAAAGCTTTTTACTTGTATTTGACAAATCCTTGTCGCTAAGAAAGGATCAAGTCCAGATAGGTGCAGCACTGGTGAGCTTTCTAAACAGACCAACTTATATTAATCAGGTTCCACTTTATAGCTCCAAGTAAATTATTGCAACTTTGTTGTAGATAACTCCTAAATCTTTGAGGCGGAAAGTTCATTTTTTACTACTTATTTTTGGGTGAAGCCTCATTCACTTTTGGGCTCGATTCGTTCGTTGTTGGAGAAGGAATTTCGCACTACTCACAGTAAAATTACTGCGAATAACAATTTACCCTAGAAAGGGCTCGGACGAATCGACCTGGTTAACGTTTCGGCAACTTGTCTGCTGCCTTCTTCAGAACTATCTAAAAAATAAAGCTTTAAAAACTATGAATTACAAAAAATTATACCTATTAATGTGTTTTGTCTTTGAGTATTTGTGTGTGATATTCTGAAAATTGCTTTTTGCTTTTGACATGAAAATGTCATTTGATAAGAATTGTCATTATTACGAAAGGTACGTTTAAAATGTTTGGTTAATGTATTGTTTAGTACCTAATATGATTTGTTCTATCTACGTGTAAAATAGGTATAATGTGAATGTTAATATTAATTTATATGTAAGTTACCATTTTGAACTTCTTGTTCTAACATAGGTAACCATATGTTATCTATGTATGCTGAACAAGAAGCCACACAATGATCTTGGTTAAGTAAAATATATGCACTTTCTTTGATTTTACGCTTCTTTGATAACGGTTCTTTGGATACGATACTAGTATCGTTCCATTTTACTCTATGACCATTATCAAAGGCGTGTTGGCATATATTTGACTTTTCAAAATCTCTGTTTTTTATGTAATTTTGATATTTTTTTATTCTCTTTTTTAGAGGTCTAGAAGTTTCGCCTATATAAAATTTCTCGCATTCGCAAGGAATTTTATATATGACGTTTTTTGTGTATTCGTTTTCATTGTGTGGTTTAGTTTTTGTCAGTTGTGCACGTAATGTATTTTGTGTTCTAAAAACTGTTCTAATATTGTATTTGTTACCTAATCGTTTAATTTTGTCTGATAACCCTTTGATATATGGTATAAAAAGGTTTGTAATATGTCTATTTTGATTTTGCCTTATATTTGGCTGTTCGAATTGATTAAAGCAATTATTAATGAAATAACCTGGATAATTGTTTTTAAGTAAAACATTTTTAATATGTTTCTTTTCAATTTCCAAACTATTATCATTACAAATGATTTTTGCGCGATCAAATAGACTCTTTTCAACTCCTTTTTTCACCATAATAGGGTGATTTGAGTTGTAGTTTAAGAATCGATCTGTATGTGTTGGTTTGCGATAAACAAAAGTTTCAAATCTGTCTAAATCTTTTTTTATTAGTATGTCTAAAAATGTAAATGTTTGATTGTGTTCTTTTTCAATTGTAAATTTTATAGTGGGTTCTTGTGAATTTATGTGATTGAGAAAGGTGTCTAAATGATTATTACCAAAATGATATATTGAAAAAACATCATCAATATATCTCCACCAAATTAAAGGTTTAAAATTATAATTATAAACATAATTTGATTCAAAATTTTCCATAAATAAATTACTAAGTACAGGAGACAATGGTGAACCCATTGCCATACCTGTATTTTGTTGGTAATAATCATTTTTGTATTGAAAATAGGTTGAGTTAACGCATAGTGTTAGTAATTCCATAATTGTATTTATGTTTAGTTTAGTGCGTTCTCTAAGCTTGATGTCATTTTCAAGTTTATTTTTTACAATAATTAACAAAAATAAACAAACTAGAAACATCAAAACTTCCCAGTGTGTGATTTGGGTTTATATCTAGATCTTTTAGTTTTTCTAACAAATGACTAGAGTTTTTAATGTATGATTCTATGTTTCCTAGTAAAGGATTTAATATCTCTAATAAAAACCTAGATAGTGGATGTGTTGGTGAGTTAATGCTACTGACAATAGGTCTAAGAGGAATGTTGTTTTTATGTATTTTTGGAACACCGTAAAAGTGAGGTGTTTTACTATTGTGTGGTGTTAATGTGAATCTTTCTCTATCAGTGAAACTGTTTTTGTGTTTTTTTAAAGTGCTGTAAATTTGTCTTTCTATTTTTTCAGTTGGATCTTTGTTAAGTTTTGTGTAAGTACCATCGTTTAAAAGGCTCTCAATTTTTTGTTCATAAGTAATACAGTTCATTATAACTGTAGCGTTACCTTTATCTGCTGGAAGAATTTTAATATTATTATCTTTTTTTAAAAAATTGAGTGCCTTTCGCTCGATGGGATTTAGGTTTTGTTTAATGTTAAAGGGTTTATCTAAAATTAATTTTGACCTAATTCTAAACTCTTGTTGGTGTTCTTGTGGTAAGTTTTGAACTGTTTCTTCAATTGCTGAAATGAAATCAAGCTTAGGAACATTTTTAGGTGTTACAGAAAAATTTAGACTTTTAGAAAGTACAAAATTTTCAGTATTAGTGAGGTTTCTGTTTGATAGGTTTATTACTGTCTTAGTGTTTATATTATTATTTCTTAAGTATCTAAACTCTTTGTTTATTTTGTAGTTAATTAGTTTGTTGAATTTCTTTAACTGTATGTTTTTATGTTTGTTAAATTTTGTGAAATAGCTACTTTGAATTGGTTTAAAATCCTTTAGTAGGAAACACAGAATCTTACATTAAAAACTCTAGTCATTTTTTAGAAAAACTAAAAGATATAGATATAAACCCAAATCACACACTGGTAAGTTTTGATGTTTCTAGTTTGTTTACTAATGTACCTGTCGATAAAACTTTAATTATTGTAAAAAATAAACTTGAAAATGACATCAAGCTTAGAGAACGCACTAAACTAAACATAAATACAATTATGGAATTACTAACACTATGCGTTAACACAACCTATTTTCAATACAAAAATGATTATTACCAACAAAATACAGGTATGGCAATGGGTTCACCATTGTCTCCTGTACTTAGTAATTTATTTATGGAAAATTTTGAATCAAATTATGTTTATAATTATAATTTTAAACCTTTAATTTGGTGGAGATATATTGATGATGTTTTT